>JADLZK010000429.1:0-236880 GCA_015847255.1 Hyparrhenia diplandra
TAATGAATTAGCATAGAATGCCCACTACTTGTTTGAAATTCATATTCATTCACTATAGCAATAAAAGTACGGATCCACGAGGGAAGTGCCTAGGCAATAAGTTACATGTGGATTATGTAGCGAGCAGCGGTCTTTCTATGTGATGCAAAAACAAAGCACGTGGCGCCTTGGAGCACAAAGAGAAAGAGCTCAGGTTCACGGCCTAGCGAGCAAAGCTCCGGTGTACACATCCGCATGTAGCTAAGCTGACTAGCCGACAGCATCAGCCATTTTTAATTTTTCCCTAAAGTCAAACTAATGAGATGTCATCGGTGTATGCAAGCTAAGTGTTGCTTGTATATATCACCGGCCGAAGCTTTTGCATCATCGATCAATATCTTACAGCAGTAGCATGCATATGCATGTTAGCCATTAAAAGGATCGATAGCATGCAAGACATGCTGAATTTGAAGATCCCTACGAGTCTCAATGAATATGCCCCACTGCAGTAGCATCAATATAACACACACACATCAGAGATTTGAGGATCCCTCACGACTCTACACACATCTGAGATTGAGGATGCAAACGCTTCGGGATGGTTGGATGCTGGCAAGTGCAGGGAAGGAGCCGTGCCAGGTTGGGCTAACGACGGCCGTCTGCGTTGGAGGCGATGGACGGGCGGCGCCTCGCCCGTGAGCAACGAGGGAGGGCACCACCTGCGGCGCCAGCGGCGAGGAGTCTTTGGACGCGGGCGGCGTCGGCGACGGCGGGCTGCGGTGGCTGTCGCGTCGTCGGCGTGGGCGGAGAAGCCGAGGCGGGGGCGAGCAGCCGGGCGGCCTCGTCGAGCTGGAGACGAGGCTGCGGCCGCGGCTGGCGGGGGCGGGCGCCAACGCCGCCCGTGGCGAGGCGCCCGGCCCGGTGCTGCAGCGTGGAGCGGGGCGAGGGCCGCGAGTCTGCTGTCCAGCGATCCGTCGGAAGCGGCGGCGTGACGTGCTACTGTTCTCTCTCTCTATAGAAGAAATGTAGTGACAACGATTGCACAATTTGACTAAATAAACTTTCATTTGAGACATAATTCGGATTACACATAAACAAATTCAATTCATAAATATCAACAAATATCACCTACATTTGAGCGTGTTAAAAAATCTCTTCAAGCAATATAAGCTAGAAACTAAATGTGGAATGTAAGGTACATATAAATTTTTGATCCAAATGTTAGTTACCTTCACATAGAGCTTTTGGAGGGCAGGGGAAACATTTCAGAAGACTAACAACATCATTAATGTCAGGAGATGGCATGCACACAACCAAAACTTTAATAGTTCCCATCAGAGATGACATTGCCGGAGCGCAACTCCGTCGATGCCGCCATGGTCGCCCGGCGAGCATCTCATCGCTAACCCTCGGCGAGCTCTCATCTAAATTTCTAATAATTATATTACAGCTCAACACAGGGAAACAAACACATGTTGCAAATTAAAGCAGAACCGATGTTTACACAACAATATGACAACGAAAACCAAATAAAGCTAGTTTAGGGACATCTTGCACATCCTAATGAAGGCGTATGCCGCTTAAGCCACTCAATTTGAACGGCAAGAGTATGAACTCAAAACGGAGGCGGCACCGAGCGGAGCAGTACCGGACGGCGACGTCGCTCCCGCCCTCGTGGGTCATGCATTCTTCCGGCGCCGTACGGGCGTGTTTGTCGTCGCGGCGCGGCTCTGCCACCGTCGAAGCGGTAGGGACACGAATCAAGGTTGGGTTGAGGCACACAACCGCGTTGAGGTCCGCTTGGCCAAAAAATACGGGCCGGCGGGAGATGGTTCGCCCACTCTTTGTCGGGTTGCGGGCCGCCGCTGATTCCATGGAAGGCGCCGCCGCTTCTTGGTCCGTGGGGTTCCGACCGCGCAACAAAGATCGCCAAAAAGAAGTAAGCCGCGTCGGAGTCCCCAGCATCGGCGGCTCCCGAGGAGCTCCAGCCCCTTGGGGATCCCACGGCGCCGCCCGTCATCTTCACCATCCCCTCGTAGCATATGGCTTAGGATGTCGGCCTTTGAAGCGCCGCCGCCAGAGCTCGGGGAACTCTTTGTTTCGGGCAGGGCAGCGCAGCAAAGCGAACCGGGCGGAGCGACACGAGCGGATCGCCTCCTTGGTGTCGGTGGTACTACCGGAACTTGCCGCAGACACTTTAAGCTCCATGTACATTGCATCGGCAACTTGTTCCACGCCTGCTGGAGGCGATCTTTGGAGGATCTCACGCCGAGCGCAGTCCTCCCAAGTTGCGGGCAACGAAGAAGCACGCCGTCACGACATCCGCCGCCATCGCCGGCTTCAGCTCCTTCATCACCTTGGGGGCGAGGGCGAGGGCGGGAGTAGTGGCAGCGGCGGTGCGCGTTGTGGGGATAATAACGAGGAGTGGAAGCAGAGTGGAGAGGAGTGAACTAGTAGTGAAGACAAAGGCGGACGGGGGTTAGACACGGACATGATGGACCCGGGGCACCTATTTTATATTTCACTGCACTTGGAGTGTTGGTTACCGGTGAAAGGACAAAAATCTCCACTCCTCCAAGATCTACCACAGCGGACAATAATGGTAAGCTCGGTTTAGAAGTCCAACGAGGACAACTCTTCCGATCCTCGAATACTAGCATCAAGGAGGAGAATGTATTATGACTTATTTAGATTGTGTGAGCGATGAACTCGCCGGTGTTACGTGGCATGCTCATTGCTTGGGTATAGTATATGTTGGTGTTCGTCTCTTTCTTTATATATATATTATATATATATTATATATATATATATAATGTCCTAATCTACCTTTATGGAATATTGTAAATATTATGTTTGCCTATATGCTTCAATGTTGATGCAGTTTGATTTCTTATCATAAGTGTTCATCTGCATGCATGAGATGAATGATAGTCATATGCATGTCTTTAGCGTGTCTTTGTACCATTTGATGGTTATTTTTTGTCACCCGATGTGACTATTACTTTTTTTTTATTTTGGTTTCATTGGTCATATGTATGGTTTCAAAGGGTAGACCTATTCGAATCTGCGTTTATCGTTTACGTACTCCCAAGAGTAGTTACTCCGCCTCAATAAGCCCACGTTGCACATGTGTTTATACTTGTTTATCGGTTTGATGAGATAACGGTGGGGACGTCGTCCCCCCAGGTCGTGGTTTTTTTGTTTATCGGTTTGAGTATGTTCGGATACTCATATTAACTTATGATCTAGATTTTACTACGAATTTTTTTTTTTGAAGGAACCCATATTTTTTCATATATACAAATATATCACTACTGCTGTATATAAACAAAGTATATCCACATATTCTACGTATCCACCTACCCTAGATAGTCTAGTATGATCATATACTTAATCCCCATACACTTTCGCCTCACCTCACCATGATATCCGATGGCAAAGGCCCCTTTTGTTTGAACTAACTAAAAAATGCTATAACTCACAAACCAAAAAAATCAAATTAAATTCTGATTACACCATTGAATTCCTTTTAATAAATCCTGCAAAACAAGACCTCATATGGATATATTTCGATAAAATTATAGTTGGCCCCACTTGATGATAGTTGGTAGTATAGATTAAAGTAAAAAAAGAGAATGGTAAAAGGGACAAACTCCATGAGACGGATGGTCAAACATGAAGTTCAAAAGTTAAAAGCGACAAACCCCATGAGGACGGAGGGAGTAGTGATATTCTAACTCATCTCGGACACAAATAAAAACTAAATAAATATAGCTAGTTTTGGGGACGGACACATCCGCTGAAGGCGTGCATCGCCGCGACATCCAATTCCGGCGACCGGAACGGATTCTGAACTCAAGATCGATGCGGCCTTTGGCTGCTGCGGTGCAGGATGACGGTTCCTCCGCCCTGGTAGCAGTGGAGCACGCGCTTGCATCCTTAGGCCATGCCTGGACACGGGGATCGACGACGACGCCGCTGCTCGCGACCGTCGGGATCAACCAAGATTGGGTTGCAGCCGACAAGAAGCCTCGGCGAGGTCCTCCACGGGCCCCAATAACGCGCTCGGCAGATTATGGTTCGCCCACCGGCCGTCGGGCGGGCTCGGGCGCCGATTCCATGGAGAGCGCCCGGTGTTTGGTCCGCGGGGTTCCGACGGTACAAAGAGCCCGGCATAAGAAGTAAGCTGCGCCGGTCAGCGACGATTAGCGGCTTTCGAGGAGAGCTCCGGCCCCTTGGGATCCCACGGCGCCATCGTCATCCTCACCATCCCCTCAGAGCATATGGCCTCGGACGATTGGCCTCGAAGAAGCGCCTGCCAGCTCGGGCTTTGTGTATTGCCCGGTAGCGGTTGTGAATCCGACGGAGGCGACACGAGTTGGATCGCCTCCTCGGTGTCGGTGTCTGTCTGTGGAACTTTGCTTTGCCGGAACTTCGAAGATCGAATGGTGCGTTCATACGGAAGTTTCTTGTCCTCCTACATGATGCAGTTCTGGAGGATCTGCTGCCCGAGCAATTCCTCCGGCAGCTGCGGCGAGGAAGCTTTCGTCGTCCGCGGCATGCGCCGCCATCGCGTCTAGCGGTGTTGCCGCGGCCGACCTCTTGCCCTTCATCTTCCTCGCTCGCCCTCCTTGCCCTCCAGGTAGCGGCCTCTCTTGCCCTTCCGCACCGCGACGCGGGGAAACCGGACGCTCTCGCCACATGCAACCCCCGAAGCAATAATGAACCGCCGGCCGGCCACGCCGAGTCCCAATAAAAGTAAGGATGTTTTGGTCAAAGCGGGTTCGGGAATATAAAAATCATCATCAAAATACCTCGTCGTTGGCGGCACGTGTTCTTGTAGAGCACGAGAGCCTTTTCCACCACACGGCTCCTTAACTACTGAGATGCGTGTATAGGGCCTTACATGCGAATCCTTGCATGCGAATCCTTTGGCGTAATCCTACACACCTCGCTGTAGGATAGGGCCCATGTCTGGCCTTGCATGCGAATCCTTTGCATATGGCTCGCTGTAGGATAGGGCCCACGTCTGCCATTGTCGTTCCGTCCAATCCTTGGTGCAGGCCGTGCTCCCCAGTTGCAGTGCTGCACTGCACGCACGGTGCTTTCGAGCGGCGAGGCACATTTGGGAAGACGACAACACGCAAGGACGCCTACTACTCCTAGAGGCTCCTTTTTTTTTGGCTTATTTCAGCTTATTCTCTCTCACAGAATACTATTAAATCAGCCGAACTGGCTCAACTATATTTCAGGCGCCTGAAAAAAATAGTGTACAGTACTCCCTCCGTCTCAAAATAATTCACCATATTGACTCTAAGACATCATGTTGACTTCGTCTTATTCAAATTATTTATACAATTTAGGAAATAAATAAATTATTATTAAAGTATCTCTAATAATAAACTAAGTCACATCAAAATGGATGATGTTTATATAAAAAATTTGAATAAGACGGCGGTCAAAATTTTGCTGCTGTGAGTACTGGGAACCTACGCCACCCAACAGAACCAGCTCCAAGTTCGCCAGGAATCCAGGCCTTCCCGTGTGGTGTACGCCACAGGGCCACGTCGGATGAGCAGCGAGAGGCACACGAGAGAGTGCGGAGACAGTGCATGCGCCAGGGGCGGGGCCCACTATGTAAACTACTGTACCTTAAAAACTAGATTACACCATTGAATTCGTTTCAATTAATCCTTCAACTAGATCTCTGATGAATATATATTTAGATAAAATTATAAGTAGGCCCCACTGCACTACAAGAGAAACCCCCATGTAACAACAGATACCTAGCAACGTTTAATCTATCCGTTCCGGGCAACGTGTAGCAGCGACACATGACAAATGTTGATGTATAAGTGTTGCTGCGCGCTCAGGCTCTGAAGTCCACCTGCTATATTAAGTGTTGCTGCGCGGCTATGAAGTCCACCTGCTATATTTAGCTCCTCTGATGTCGTTTGGACTCGGTTGCAATTTTTATTTATTTTTTCCTTCCCTGCCGTAGGGTAAAAATAAAATAAAATTACTAGTTGCAAAGAGATTCGAAAAGCAGACCTCTTGCTCGCCTTCTATCGACGCTAACCAAGTGAGTTGAACAAGGTTTTGTTAAGCTTCGATTCACTAACATTTTTTATGCTATGATGAACAGATGTCAGCAGGACATAACCCTATTCGTGCTTTGCCCAGGGTGTACACAGCCTAACTAAATCGGCCGCCGCCGCGCCCCTCTGCGTCGTAGTACCCAGATCGCCTCCCAAATCCCCGTCCGGTCATCCTGTCCGTGCCGCGTCGCCCCATCCTCGATCTCCCGTGTCCTTGGTGGCTCCGTGCAAGTTGGGCGATACACACCGGCAGCAGCGGCGGACGTGGCCAGCGGCGACACAACGACTGCAGGAGCTGAGCAGCAGGCCAGTTGGTATGTATTGAAATTCTCCAACTACTTAGGCCAATTAGCCTGCAAACCGCACCCTCTTTTTCATTGAGATTGTGCAATTTGACCCTGATTCATGATCTGAAAGTACTCCATTCAATAAATTAAATCGAAATTAAGGGTCATGCTTGCCCGCACTGACTTGACTATTGCGTCCTGCTAGCTCTTTACTGAAGTGGAGCAGTAGTGTTAGAATTCAGTCACGGCATGATGCTCACGTTGTTATATGTGATTATTAGCGTTGAAAGCAATAGAGTATTTAGCACGGATGTATCTAAACCTAGTATGTTATGTTTTTTTTTAAGTTTAGTACATATGTGATTTGGTAAACTGGTGCTAAAACTAAAAGTTGGATCAGTCTGCTAACTGGAAGTGAAATTTGCTACACACCAGCTAGACTCATTTTCTGAAACTGAAATATGTATGATTTGGTAATCTCATTTTCTGCTCTAGCTAGAGTAGTCCACTAATTATCTGACGGGAACTAAAATAGCAATCTTCCTCTCTTGAAGGTAGAAATCTTCTTTCCTTTTGGCTAACATTTGTCTGGTTTATAATTTTCTGATTTTTATTGCCTTAAGAAAAATAGTTGTGATAATGTAACCTAAAGGGGTCCGAATTATATGATTTTAAATAAATATGAACTTACAGAAGCTATTTATCTATTTATACAGAAAGAGCTGTTTATGGTTTCACAATGGATTTAAAGATCATCAAGGTTCTTTTGGGCTGTCCTAAAGGTTCTACTCGGTACTTAGCTGGTGTAGAAGGATTTGTTGAATTTGCATTTAAAAATAAGCCTGAAGATACCAAGATTTATTGTCCATGTCATGAATGCGTGCATACTAGTCTCCTATCCAGGGATGAAATATATGAACATTTGGTCTGCAATGGGATACTTGAGAATTATGAACAATGGGATTTTCATAGTGACCCTTCAGTGCATGAAGGATGGGATTCTCATGGAGACTCTTCAGTGCAGCACACCGTTGGTCAACAACCACAATCTCAGAATGAAGAGAGGCATGGTAACATGACACACCTGCTTCGTGATGCATTTTTTCTCACATGTATGATGACATACCTATGACAGATGCTGCAAATCTTCCAAGTCCACCGGTTAGCGGGCCAAATTTAGAAGCAGAAGAGTTCTATAAATTGGTTGAAGATTCAGAAAAGCCTTTATGGGAAGGATGTGATTTGACGCACCTAACTTTACTTGTGCTTTTGTTCAATGTAAAGTCCATGAACAAATGGTCAGATAAATCATTAGGTGACCTACTTGGTATTTTTCAGAAGGCTATTCCAAATGGAAAGGAACTGCCCAAAAAATTTTTATGAGGCTAAGAAAATTATTTCCAAATTTGGCTTGGGCTATATGAAAGTATTCATGCGTGCCCAAATGATTGTGAACTATTTTGGAAAGACAAGGAAAATGATGATTTTGCTCAAAGTGCAAGGCTTCTAGGTGGAAAGGTAAGGAACCTGAAACCACACTAACAAAGAAGCAAAGAAGAAAAGCAACGCCTTGTAAAGTATTAAGATACTTTCCTGTTAAAGACAGGCTAAAGAGACTATTTATGTGCAAAGAAACAGCACCTCTCCTAAGATGGCATGATGAAGAGCGCATCAAGGATGGTGCACTCCGGCATCCAGCCGACTCCCGAGCATGGACAGACTTTGATGAAAAGTTTCCACAAATTAAGTCAGATCCACGGAATATTCGATTTGGCTTAGCTACCGATGGATTTAATCCATATGGGATGTTGAGTTCTAGATATAGTTGTTGGCCAGTTGTTTTGGTAATATATAACTTACCTCCATGGTTTTGCATGAAAGAAGATTATCTAATGTTGTCTTTAATAATTCCTGGTTCTACTAGTCCTGGGGACAAACTTCATGTGTACCTTCAACCACTTTTGGAGGACCTCATAGATTTATTTCTACATGGTATGCCAACATATGATGCATCAAGAAACGAAACTTTTGATTTGAGAGCAGCAGTGCTAATGACCATTAGTGACCTACCAGGCTTGGGAATGCTTGCTTGTCATAAGGTTCACGGAAATTTTGCATGTCTACCTTGTGGTGAAAATGTATGGTACAAACGTCTGAAGCATGGTAAGAAAAGTTGTTTTATGGGTACTCGTCAATTTCTTCCTCTTGACCATCCTTTTCGTTTGGATGCGAATTCATTTGATGGAACAGTGGAGCTTGAACAGCGCCACAAACTTATTATGACCGTCCAATTTTGGATGAAATCACTGCATTAGGTAATTTCAAGGACTCCAAAACTTATAAGTCATTGAGTAGTCTTTTCACATTGCCTTACTGGGATGATAATATTCTTGATATAATCTTGATGTGATGCATATAGAGAAGAATGTGTTTGAAAATTGGTATGGTACACTATCTGGTTTAGAAGAAAAGTCAAAAGATAATTTACAAGCTCGTAAAGACCTCAAAGAGATGAACATTAGGGAGGACCTCCACCCACAAGAACAACCTTCAGGCAAGTTCTACTTGCCACCTGCAAGGTTTGCTATGTCTAAAACTGAGAGACAAGAATTTTGTAAAGTGCTTCGAGGCATAAAAGTTCCTGATGGATACTCTGGAAACATATCAAAATCTGTAAATTGTGCTGAAGGAAAACTTATTGGTCTCAAAACACATGACTGCCATGTTCTACTTCAACAGCTGATGCCTATTGCTCTAAGGGGCATTATTCCAGATGATATCACAGCAGTAATGATTGAGTTGTCTGCTTATTTTAGAGGAATATGTTCAAAAGTGCTTCGTTTGGATGACCTTGACCGCTTGGAAGAATCAATTAAAGTTACACTATGCAAAATGGAGATGATATTTCCTCCTGGGTTTTTACAGTTATGGTTCACCTAGTAGTACATTTAGCAACTGAATGTAAGTTGGGTGGACCAGTTTGTTATCGATGGATGTACTTCATTGAAAGGTACTGATTCTTACCAATACCACTTCATTGTTTGGATCATTTATTATATGTAAGATACTAAATTGATGCTTTTCCATATGTTGCAGGTACCTATGTAAATTGAAATCATATGTTCGCAATAAAGCTCATCCGGAGGCTTCAATGGCGAATTCATTTTTGGCAGATGAGTGTATGGTTTTTTGTTCTAGGTACCTGGAAGGTTTCTCCACAAAGCATAACAAGCCATCGAGGAATGATGAGAACCAGGATAATCATGAATCTGACTTATATGGACAAGATTCCTCTTTGTTTCCTCGTACAGGAAAACCATTGGGAAAACCATCAGTTTTATTTTAACTGATCTAGAGAAACTACAAGCACATAGATATGTACTATTCAATTGCGAAGCTGTCATTCCGTACTTGAAGTAAGTGTTACCGACACCTATCAGCATATTACATATGTTCCTTTAAAACTGAATCCGTGATAATTTCCATTTTAGAGAGCATGCTGCGGATCTCAAAAGAAGAAATCGTCATCGCCGTCTGTCTTTGAAACAAATTGAGAATATACAGCATAAAGAGTTTCCTAACTGGTTCAGACAACATGTAGGTATCATGGTTTATTTTTGCCTTAAAAAAAGAAGAAACTTGAGTTGACTATGTTTTGTGATGATACAGATCATGCAGTTGGAGGAAAAAATGGGAGCGATAGCATCGATGAGGACATTAGATGATACAGATCATGCAGTTGGAGGAAATTGATATCATGAGTTATATGAAATAAATTTCAATTATGTGTTAACGTTATTATTAAAAATAATATCATCACTTCAAATAAACTAATTTGTCACATATTATTAGTATTATCACAAAACCAATATACGTAGACTTTTTTAATTTTCCTTCCTAAAAAATTGACTAAAATTATATCCCGCCAAAACTAATTTGTCACATTAGGTTCGCTCCTTAAAATATTGACCGAAATTATTTCCCACCAAATTTTCCCTCTCCCGCAAATGCATTTGCCGCTCTTTAGCAGTTGCGCGCGGGGCGTGACTCAGTCAATCTAATCTGGTGGAGAAAACTCGAAGGCCTTCTATTCTCATTTCCTCAACTGACCGAAGCTCCTAGGTCTGCGTGGCGGCGGCTCCCTTCCCTCCGGTTCATCTCCGGCCACAAGGCCACCATCGAAGGCAGGCAAGTCTCATCTCATCACGTTGTTCCAGAAGGCAAGGCCATCTCTTTACTGGATTCTTCTGCTGTTCTTCTCCCGCTCACCTCACCTTGCACATGTTCTCACTAGTGCAGCGACCAGACGGCTGTACGACCGCCGCCGCATCCCTGCGGCATCTGCCCAGGTTGTCGTCGGGCCTTCACCAGTGACGAGCACCCACAGGTATGCCCACTCTTTCTCCCCACCGGCCTGCGCGAATCCATGCGCCCAAATCCGATCCTCACCCTCAGCCGTTTTGCCGTCACCCGAGCACGCGGCAGGAGGTCGTGCGGTTGCAGTGATGGCGGTGACAGGGCAAATCCCCTCCCCACTTTTCTCGTTCTCTCATCGTGCATCTCTGGCTATTCTCTAACTAATACGGTAGTTGTTTGACTTGGTTCAGATCAGCGTCCGAACTCTTGAATCAGAGTTCATTTGGTAATATATCCCCATCAGTTGTATGTTAATTATTCTATTACACTTGTTTTTTATTTGACAATTATCCAATGATTTATTTTATTTTTCTATTGGTGCTACATTTTATTTAGATTGTGAGTTTTGGTACCATGGCGGTGGATATCTGGACCATAAATCTTGTATGCGATGGGGCAAATGATAGAGACAAACATGTGCAGACGAAAATGGATAGAGATGAGATATGCTACTTCAACCTGATTGAATTGATTGAGCAATATGGGTACACATCAATTGACTATATATACTACAGAAGGAAAGATGGCCTTGTTGCAATACAACAAGATCCTGAGGTCATGGACATGCTTAAGGAGTGTGAGAGCCAAAAGATGTTTAGCTTGTTTGTGACAAAGCAGAGACTGGCCACATTAGCGCCTACCAATTCCAACAAAGAACCATCCAATTCAAACAAAGAACCATCCAATTCTAAACCAAATAAAACTAAAAGGTATTATAATGAACATATACTTTACTCTTCTAAATTTACTATAAGCACTAGCCAGTTTAGTTGGAGCTGCTAAAACTGTTGTGGGTAACATCTTGATTCCAAACATCCATGGGATATGTATCTGGAAAAGCATAGGCTGCTGCAGGACTTGGAACCTGCAATACAACATGTCTACTTAACTAATATTAGTAACATTCTACTCTAATTCATGTTGTGCAGCGGCTATGGCAAGGGGGTAGAAGGAAACAAATAATTCAGAGCCATGATGAATATTTGTTAGAAGAGCATACTCGACAGGAGAGCCATGGACAAAATACTAAGGCATCTGAACTCCATTCAAGTGCTACAGGAGATCAGATAGATGGTGATGGTGATATCGAGGTTAATTTCCACGGTACTTACTAACCTACTGTAATTTTTTTATTACTACCAGAATGTGTTATCTATTTATCATTGAATTTTTTGTGCTATGCAACACTGCATAGATGAAACTGAGGATAGAGTAAAGCGTGGAAAGACAAAACTAAAAGATATTTGGAACCTTCCAAAAGGTCATAGAATTGTGGTTAGATGCAATGAGTTGGATCAACCAATTGGAGTAGAGGCTGGGTTTCTAGGGAAATTTCTTGGCATGGTGGCTAGGAATGGTTGCTTGTGTAGCTTGAGCTACAAGGATTGGAGACTTCTAATTGGAAAGAAAGAAAAAAACACTGATGAACAGAAAAATAAGAAGGACATACTTAGGCAAGTGAAGGTATGTAGTTCAGCGAGGTATCGTATAACCTTGTTTGTAACTTTTGATAATTTACTTTCAGTTTGTACTTATGTCTTTTGTTATTGGCATATACAGATGAGATTCCTGTACCCTTCTCGCATGGAAAAATGGATACTTCGAACCATTGGAGATAGATGGAGGCAGCACAAGTCGAATCTGAAATCATTATATTTTGATGAGCATAAGAGCACAAAAAGATAACCATAAGAATGTTCCTAACGGTGTACTTTCTGATCAGTGGATTGCGCTTGTGGATAATTGGATGACACAAAAAGCAATGGTACATGGATATTGTTGGGTTTATATTTATGTGTTTTCCATGCCCAGTAGATTTTGTAAACATTTATGGAACCTAAATTCTTCTCTGTCTCATCATTATATGATAGGATATAAGTAAGAAAAACAGAGTAAATTGTACAAAGAAGAAGTCAACACATACAGCTGGAACAAAGAGTTTTGCTCTAAAACAGAGAGGAGTTGGTAAATTCTTTTACAACACAAACTATACTCTTGCTATATCTATATGCTAATGATTATTAAGTTCTTTATATCTATTTTTCATGTTCACAGAGGGAAAAAGATCCTGAAAAGAAATATCCTCACAGGGCTGTTTTGTATCTCCATACACACCAGACTGAAAGTGACAAGGACACAAATGCACATGTGGTACATTATTTGTGAATGCTTGATCTTTGATTGTTTACATCACTTTTTTCATGTTAGTTTAATTCTTATTGGTGCTATGCATAGGGGGATTTGAAGAAACTTATAGAGCAGCAGCCTTGTTTAGCGGAGACTAGTCAAGGAAAGGTTGCATGGAAAGGAGATGCACTTAGTAAAATATTAGGAGAAGAAAAGCCTGGCCATGTGCATGGCTTGGGACTCATTCAAATCCTAATCAAGTGTTTAACGCATCTGCTTCAAAGCGCCTTAAGAGTGTAAATTTGACATCACTAGATGAAACATCAAGTGAAGATGTAGTATCTTTGAGACTTGAAATGGAGAAGCTTGGGCAGCGTGTTCGGAATCAAGATGCCACTATACTACAGCTGCAAAAAACATACCCAACAGGTAAATTTTAAAAAGTTTAATTCTAAGCAATTCGTACACTAACCTTCTAATTTGTTGACATAGGGATGCTTAGATGATCATGTCTATGCACCTAAAGATGGCTACTGTGCTGATGCCAGAATTAAGACACGAAAGGTACATGCCCCTCTAAAAGTCGACAAGAAAAACAATATACTGTAATTTTTTTAATAGTTGGTTCTAATTTTTAGTCATTTGTCCATCAACAGCGAGTATATAGTGACCCTCAAAATCAAGATACTATCATGGATAGACAGCGAGTATATAGTGAGCCTCAAAATTTTCAGGATTCTAGCATGGATGGACCACTGAATGATACAATGGTACTATTGAATTGGATTTTGCATACCAGATTTATGTGAAAGATTTATTTATTTTAGTTCAACGCAGAATGGGCATGCTGACAATGTGAAGGATGATGATCTGCAGGTAGATTACGAATACCTTAGTCATGTACAGAAGGTATGCACACTAATATGGATGAGAGCGTTTAACTATGTTTGGCACTGGAAAGCTACTAATGGTTGCCGCTTCAACTAGAATTTTTATTTTGTCCTTTAACTTTGACCTGTGACTTGTGCTTGCAGAGGCAGAATGTTATGATGCAGAGAAAAATAGATGCTCTTAGCTCAAAGAAACAGGTAAGGAAAGCTATTTTTAGTGATGAATCATTGTAAGGTATTTTGGCTAAAGATTATTTCGATTCTTCTGTAAAGAAGGTGGCTGAGCACTCATCTGGAACCACAAATTTGGACTCATCTACCGGAGCCTTAATAAAAAATAGCTTACAGGTATTCATGAAGCACTACCTATAGATTTTTATTTTACACAAGTTCATGCAATCCTTGTCTGAACTTTAGTCATTAGTGTTTACTTCATGCTGTGCTTGTCTTGTTAACCTATCTCTATTGTGATTCCATTTTGTTGGTGAAAGAATATATTAATTTATTCTTATTCACTATAGACGGAACAAGATGATTATGTGGAGCGTGAAGATCTTCCAACACATTACAAAGATAATTTTAATAAAGATAAGGTTTGCAAACCAAACTTAACACATGGATGCAAAGCAATATATTCTGTTCATGTTGCTAGATATTTATTGCCACTGCTTTTTGAGTTTCCTAACAGAATAGCAGTATACTGTTATATGAAGTTTATCAAATTGTTGTATTAAACTAGCACATAGTACAGGTTGTCGCAAAGGAAACATCTGCTACTCCCTCAAATTTTGAAGCATCTCAGTACCAAGTAAATATCTTTTTAGCATTGATATTTTTGTTTGCTTATTTTCCACTACTAAGTTTCTGTTTTGACATGTTATACCAGCTGAACAAGATCTCAAAAGGCCTACTGCTACAGTACCTGCTAGTGTACAAGACACATCTCTTAAAACTTCATATTATCCTTTTCTTATTTGTTCTTACAGCTGGAGTCTAAGAATCCCTATATATACTTTTGTAGAAACATCATCGTGGCACAACAAGTTTGTCAACTGGCAATACAATGAAGGTACGATTATTTAATTTCTTGGACAGACTGTGACCTATTATGTGCTTATTGTTTTGTATGCATATATATGTGAACCAGGTTGGCACCAAAGTATACTTACAGAGATGGAAAAATCGAAATAAGACTGTTGCAATGGGTAAACTAGTGAGTTGTGATCCAACACAGAAACTTGATGGTGTTCAGCTAGGCAAAAGAATTTTGGATGGTTTCTGTTGGTTTTGCATTGGTAGAAGATGAACCATTGATACGACCATACAAAAACTACAAGGTTCTTAGAGATGTCGAAGGAGGAGTCTATGTTGCGTGGCCTTCAACTTTTATACGGTCTTTTCTATAAGCCAATATGATTTTAGTTCTCATGTGCGTCATATATTAATTAATTCAATTTTCATTTGCAGATTGAGAAGGTAGATATATGATCACACTAGCGGAACGCTGGACAAAACTGAAGGACTGCTAGCATGCTAGGAGGGATCTTTATGTGTCTTATATTTGCTCACATAGGAACATGTGCTTGTACAAAAAAAAAAAGGTGTCATGAATTTGGATGGTACTTTGTAATCACGACAAATTATTTATAATATATATATATGGCTCAATGTGCTTATTTTTTATGTTGGATGGTATTGCATTTTTGTACAATATTATCTCTATTGTTGTCTCAAAAAATTATATAATATTAATGAATGAATCGTTTATGCCCTACAACGCATATAAGTGTTGCAATAGACCAAATCTATATGTTACAACAAACCATAGAGGCTATTCACACATGGTCTGTACAAACACATATAAGTGTTGCTATGATCAAACATTATGTGTTGCAACTTTGCAACGCTTATTACCATATGTTACCAACACATAAATAAGTGTTGTAATAGATCCTTGCAACGCCACTTTAGGCAACGCATACAAGAAGCGTTGGTATAGATCCTACTAACGTATATATGAACTTTTAGCAATGCATATTTGTGTTGCAAAAGGGGGTGTCATTTTGTAGTGCTGATTGTAGTTGGTCTAGAGTAGAGATAAAGGGAATCTTGATGACTAGGATGTACATACTACTCCGTATAGAAGAAGTAGTAAATAGAGAAACACAGTGCGGATAGCCCGATGCATTTTATTTTCTTCGTCTCGCGCGCCCTCTCGTTTCCGCGCTCCCCATAACCAGACCACCTATGTTACACAGATCGGATACGTGTATCGGATACAATACGTATCCGATCGGCGGATACACTATTCTCCAAAAAACGGTGACACGGGGATCGCCTAATTTTTTTTTTTAATATTAATAATAACATGATTTAATATAAAACATAGTTCACAAATTAAAAAATATCGCTTAAAGTCATCCATAGATCACAAGACACAAAGGTTCTGGCAGGACACTATTCTTCTTCTTTTTCTTTGGTCATCAACTTCAATTGGAGCATGATCATCACACGGCGCCATCTACATGGTGAGCAAGTGAGAACTATAACTACAAGGATCGTTGATTCTTTGGGACTAAAGCTAGGGCTAGAGGAGATCACACGAGGGCGGAGAGGCCCGATCACGAAGTCTAATGGAAGGAAGTGAGGCGGAGCCGGGGAATCACGGAGGCGGCGCGCATATAATATGAGCGTGCGGCCCCCGCCGGCCTCGGCAGGGGAAGGCGATGCGTCGTGTGAAAGAGTGGAATTTGGGCCATTTAGCTTCATGGGCGTATCTAAATTGGCCCCTTGAATCGGATACTAGTATCAAGCAAAGACGTATCAATCTTCTTAATGCGGCCTGGATGCGTATCCATGGCGTATCCATGGCGTATCGTATCCGCGGAGTATCGGATACGATAACATAACCCCCTTGAAGTATCGCGCAAGATCGTAGCTTGACCCACCACCCGCCCGGCCCTAGCGAGCTCCGGCCAACCCTAGCGCCCGGCGACCACCCGCTTCCCCACAGAGAATCACATATCCGCGAGCTTTCTATAGGAAGAACAACTCACGAGAGGGGGGGGGGAGGAGGAAGAGGAGAAGGACATCCAAAACAGCACAAATTTGGAAAAATATAACACATTGCATGATTACGACTAATAAAATATCTCGGTTTTCATGCATACTCCTACTCAGGATCTTTTCAACATAAACCATGCATATGATCGATCAAATTAATCTGTTCGATCGAGAACATCAACCATCACGTGCGCACCAAAAGCTATCCAATTCGGTTTGTTTGATCGACAACACCATCGGAGAAAGAGGAGGTAGCAATAGATCGGTGCCCGACTAGCACTACAAATAGAAAAGTTTGATTGTGTGAAGATCACAAACACGGAGACAACGTGAATGATATCCGTGCTCGCCGGTGATATGTACTGCAAAAGATTGACTAGACCGAAGAACCTCATACACTCGTCGCGGATCCTACACTCCTCGCTGAGAACACGGGAGCACACCACACCACCACGAGGCGAGGGCGGCCGCACCGTTTTGGTGGCTGCTGCGATGCCCCCGTCATGGCGAGGCACCATTTGGGCTATAGGATGGGATATGCGCCACTCTTACGGTATATGCTCCACCAAGTCGCCCAACCTAAAACTCCATGCATGTCGGCGGGGGCGAAGTACATGTTGCGGTAACCAAGCGCAATTTAAACACCGTCAACACAACACCAAAACAACCTAGAAATAGGGATTTCAACTAACATATTCCAAAGTTTTGGTGTTTATTTGGACTTGCAGGTACCAATTCAAGAATAACCACTTTGGGCCAAAAATACAAAGAAAAAAAAAAAAAAAACCAACAATAGGAAAAGGCCCAAAGAAGCAAATGGCAAGCCCAAACAAGAATTGGGACAAAACGTCAAAAAACCGGGCGGGGCCAAGACCACCGAACGACTTTTCATAGCAAGGAGGCCCGGCTGCGAAGCCCGAGGCCGGGCCGGCCCCCCGTCTTGGCGCGCACCACACAGTGCGGCCGCACCCAGTGGCGGTTCGGGCCCGGCCGAGGGAGGGCGGTTTGTTACCTTCCATAACGGGTACTACCGGCGTTGGATGGTCGGTTTGGCAGATTTGGAAGGTGTTCCTAGGTCGGTTTTGGTGTTTTTTTAGCACTTAGGCCCCTCCCCCTTGTGTATAAATAGCTCCCTCCTTCACCTCTCTCAACAACAATTCCAAGGAGAAACCAATCCACTTGTGCAAGAGAGTAGAATTAGTTCTTCTTCTTCTACTTCTTCTATATCTTCTTCTAAATTCTAGAGAGTGAGAGAGGGAAAAGCTAGAAAGAAGCTTTGTTCTTTCTACAGGAGTTCTTTGGTTCGCCTCTCGGTGTTCAGCGGTTCCTAGGAGGACGGAGTCTTGGGACTTGTCGGTACCCGCCCGGCTTGTACCTCTGCAAGCTACTTACACTTTGGTAAGAAGTCTTGTGATTATCTTGAAGCTATTTAATTTCCTCGTATATTTCTTAGCTGTTGTAGACTTGCGGGATTGGTAGATTGTCTCGTTAAGGCGTTAGTTCTTGGTGAAGGAACTCTTTGACCGGGGGGAACCTTGGCCAACATCAGAAGCGTGACCAATAGTGCAAACGTGGTGTTTGGACTAGCGTTCACCTACCTTTTTTGCGAGAAGCATCCACGGTTGAGGGGTAGGTGGCTTGGTCGTGACAAGCCGTGTCCGTCCCTTGAAATCCCCCACGTTCGGGTGTGATGTAGAGCTAATTTGCCGGGAAGCTTCCAGGTTGGGCGTTGGCCGGTGCAGAAGTGAGTAGACAACGGACTTTAGAAATCCTTTGCTGGAAATCTTAGCCTATAGATACCTCGCTACTCTTAGAAAACAAACCCTTGCCTTAGGTTGACATAGACCCGGAAAAGCCTTTGCTGCGTGACCGTCCTTGTGTAAAATACGATACCACAGCACCGGGTGAAGTGCTACAACGGTATTTCCGTGCGCTTGCGGATTTCTCGTGTGCGTAAGAAACACCAACAAGCATTTACGGTGCCGTTGTCGGGGATGGTTGTCGTAGTTATATTTCGAGCCTAGTCGACTGTGTGGTGATTTGGTAGTATCCTTTTAAACCAAAATACCAAAAACAGTCCCATTACTCATGGAGCAACCTACCCTACAAATCACATGCGCTCCTAAGGGCGAGCTCGTAGAACCACGCCCATCCGCTGAAGCCAATCACAGCTTGAGTATGAGCTCCGCCACGGCTTTATAGCCATGGTTCGGGGGCAGAGCCTTTTCGGGCTCGGAATATGAAAAACCCCTACCATCACTTGAGGGAGTTTGAGCAGCTCGTGGCTGCGACAATTGCGGGCATGACACCACGACACATTGAGGTGGAAGTTGTTTCCGTTCTCTCTCGAGAGGGGCGACTCAATGGTATGCGCCCATAGCGTAGGGTTGGTAAATGGAGAATGGGAAGAATTGCGAAGCAGTTACGTGTAGCGTTCTACCCTTTATCGAGAATCGCGACCTGCGACAAGAGATACTCAACTTCCAACAAATAGAGGGTGAAACCTTAGGTGCAGCACAGGACCGGTTTACCACGCTTACACGATCCGGCCCGGACACTGTCCATACCAAACCACGTGCTTTTACGGCATTTCGGCTAGGATTGGACGGGGCAAGCGCCTGGCTGCTTGATTTAGGCCTGCGGAGGGTCGTTCGCACATAAAACCACGCGGAAGGAGAAGCTCTCCTAAACCGTATTCTTGAGAATACTCCTCCGCTAGAACCCATCCGTGTAGAACCCAGCGTAAAACAAGAGGAAGTCTCTTCGACTCTTGCCGAACCTGAAACATCCTTAGAGACCCTCGCTTTGAACCGGAACCAAAGGAGACCGCACGGTCGGATCTCCGTTTTTCGAGGAAGACCCTCTTGAGCAATTCGATAATACCTCGAATTACGAACAATGGAAGAAACCACTGTCCCCAGCTGACCTGAACAACCCCTGGATGAACTCTTTCTCCGGGGAGTCTATTAAGGAGCTAACGGACTATAATGAGCACGGAATGGTTGCGAGAGGAAGGACCTTCTTTCGAAGAAATTCGGATAAGTGACCCCTCTACACCAATCCATTGCGAATATCGGGAAACTTGGTGAAAGTCATGTATAACCCTCTTGTGGGAATAAACATAATGTCCAAAACCTTCGCACAAGCTTGTGACAAGGAAGTTAGGACCCCCACAAAGACGGACCTTGCACATAGCACCACGTACCACCATTAAAAGCCGTGAGGTTATACATGAACAAATCTTCCTATACGGGGAATGTCAAGTTGTCTTTGGATTTTCATATTTTTGATATCCAAGACTTCGACATCTGATCGGGCATCCCTTGGAGAAGATTCTTGATTTATCGGCATCAGGGGGATTTAGATGTCAAACTCGGGGGAAGAAAAAGTTTTTCTATCCCGGTTACTCGAGCCAAAAACTTCGGCAATGAGAACCCTTCCATGAGTATGACACGCTGAGGAGGTCATGGGAGTTATGCTATATGAGAACCCGTAAGCTTGAGACCTAGAAAAAGGCGCCCAATTCTTCATTGAAGAAGAGGGCGATTCGAGGGGAACTTATAGAACTTCCCAAAGAGGAAGAGCTAACTTCGGCCTCGGTTGAGCTTAAACCCCTACCCCGGGCCTACGCTATGTCTTCCTAAACGGCGATTCACAAGCTTTTGTCATCATAGCGATAAGCTTAGTGACCAGAAACTACCGACTAATAGCCGTCTTAGAGAAACACGGATCGGTCTTCGGGTATTCCCTTCAAGATCTAAAAGGGTAAGCGGACACTATGCACACATCGCATTCCTATTGACCTGCCGGTACCCCATCATGCGAACCCAGTAGCAGGCTCAATAATGTGATGCGTGAAGTCGTGAAGAAGGAAGTTCTCAAGCTTCTTCACGGGATTATCTATCCCGTACCACCACGGTGATTAGGTTAGCCCGGTCAAGTGGTCCCTAAAAAGGGAGGAATGACGATCGTTGAGAACGCTAAAAACATACTCATTCCACAAAGACGAGGTCACGGGGTGGAGAATGTGTATTGATTATAGAAAACTTAACAAGGCAACAAAGAAAGATCACTTCCCACTGCCCTTTATTGATGAAATGTTGGGCGGTTAGCCAAACATTCTTTCTTGTTTCCTTGGCGGGTATTACGGCTACCACGGATCCGATCCACCACGATGACGAGCAAGACCACGTTCACATGCCCATACGGAACCTATGCCTACCGTAGAATGTCATTTGGGCTGTAATGCACTCGCTTCTTTTTGATTGCATGATGTCTATCTTCTCGGACATGATCGAAGAAATCATGGAGGTCTTCATGGACGATTTCTCCGTCTATGGTAAGACTTTCGAAAAGTGCGAAGAACCTAGACCGGGTCTTGCGGCGATGCCAAGAAAAGGACCTGGTACTTAATTGGGAAAAGTGCCACTTTATGGTCGAGAAGGCATCGTTCTTGGGCACCTCGTGTCCGAGAGGGGGATAGAGGTAGACAAAGCCAAAATAGACGTTATCAAAAAACTACCACCCCTAGTGAATGTCAAAGGGATCCGTAGCTTCCTAGGTCATGCAGGGTTTTATAGAAGATTTATAAAAGATTTTTCACAAATCGCTAGACCCCTTACGGCCCTGCTAGCCAGGACGTACCCTTTGACTTCATAGATGAGTGCTTACACGCTTTGAAACCCAGAAGAAAGCACTCATCTCGGCTCCGATCATCCAACCCCGGATTGGTCGTTGCCATTTGAAATCATAATGCGATGCTAGCGACTATCTTTGTTGGTGCGGTCTTAGGCCAAACCAAGGACAAAAAGCGACATGCCATCGCATATGCTAGCAAGACTCTGACAGGAGCCCAGCTTAATTACGCTACAACAGAAAAAGAGCTCCTAGCAGTAGTCTTCGCTATCGAGAAGTTTCGCTCCTACTTAGTGGGCGCAAAAATAATCGTCTACACAGACCATGCTGCCCTTAAGTATCTTCTCACCAAAAGGATCACGAAACCTCGCTTGATCCATTTGGATTCTTCTTCTCAAGAATTTGACATAGAAATAAAAGATAAAAAAGGAGTAGAAAATACGATTGCGGATCATTTGTCGCGATATGCGAGGTAACTAACATGCGAGGAATTGCCAATCAACGACTACTGCGCGACGACATGCTACTCAAGGTGTCGGATGTCAACCCATGGTGCAAAACATTGTGAATTACATGGTTGCGGGTTATGTACCACAGGGGAGAACAAGCGGAAACTCCAAATGGAGAGCGAGCGACACCTATGGGGCGACCCATATATACATACACGGGGTGTGTGCGGGCGGCTTCTTCGAGAAGATGCGTACCAAGGGAGGAAGGAATGCAGATCATCAAAAAATGTCATGCATCTCCCTACGCCAGGACATCTAGGGTATTCCGCACACAAGCCAAAATTTGGCGGTGCGGGTTCTTCGGGCCCGGCGATGCGACAAAAGCGAAAGAGTTCATCGAGAAGATGCTACAAGCGCGGAGAAGGAAACATCGCATTTCGTGATGCGATGCCCCTACATTACAACCTTCAAATAGAAATATTTGATGTGTGGGGCATTGACTACATGGGGCCATTCGAAGTCCCATGATTGTGAGTACATCCCGGTGGCGTGGACTACGTGTCGAAGTGGGTAGAAGCACTACCATGCGAGCTGGCGATGGCAAGCACGCTGGCGCAAGATGTTCCATGAAATCGTCTTCCCCGTTTGAGCGCCACGCATGGTGATCGGTGGCGGAGGATCGCATTTCAAGGACAAATCATTCAAGGCATTCTTGAAGGAGCTTGGCACTCGGCACAATATTGCTACCCCTATCATCCGCAAAACCGGCGGGCAAGCGAAACCTCAAATAAACAAATCAAGAACATCCCGCGTAAGACGGTCAACGAGATGGGGAAATTTGGAAAAACAAGCTACCCGATGCTCTCACGGGCATATCGGACAAACTTACAAAGCCCCCATCGGCATGTCACCTTATCGGTGGTCTATGGCAAAACCTGCCATTTACCGGTTAATTTGGAGCATCGGCTCATTGGGCCATCAAGAAGTGGAATATGGACGTCGGGACTTCATTTGGGAAGAACCATCGAAACAAATCTCGAACTAGAAGAATGGCGAGAAAAGGCGTACCACGGTGCAAAGCTCTACAAAGGCGCACAAAAAAAGATGGCATGATCGGCGCATCAAGATCAAAGAATTCACCACGGGCGACAAAGTACTCTTATTCAACTCCCGGGTGAAACTATTCGGCGAAGGGAAGCTGAGGAGCAAATGGAAAGGACCGTACACCGTCATCAACACATCGCCACATGGCGCGATCACAATCAAGATGACGGGTGAGATACAAAAGGTAAGCGGTCAGCGCCTTAAGCTTTTCTTCGAGCGAGTGTCCGATCTTAACCAAGAGCTCGATAGAATGGATTTATGCTTTGAAAATTAATTTGCGTTGATCGGCATATAAAAAAAATATTTTACAATTAAAATTGTTACAACTAAAAAAATAAAAATATAAATATATAAGGTAATAATAAAATATAAAAGTTATCTATTTATTTTGCTATCACTTTATTTTTTTATAAAAGCTTTCATTTTCTTTTTACTTCATTGCCCTCACTAAAAGCATCTTTGGTCAATTACTACAAAAAGAATTTTTACCTTCTAAATTAATCAAAGCATAAACTATTTTTCAAAATTTGACTTTGAGGATCAATCGAGATCAAACAAGAAAGGAACGCGTTCTCGTGGCGGCAAACACCGGTTCAAAACTTTTTCGAAAAGGAAGCGGATGTGGCGAAAGCCCGACCCAGGGGGGACGCCGGGGAGGTGCGCGCGCACCTCTGGTGCGCCCGCCACCGTGGCTGGCCCCGCTGGGCCTGGGATTTTGGCCATGACCTTCTTCTTTCTCACACTCCACAAGTAGTAAAGGTGTGCTCCGCCAAATTTTGACTGCCAAAACCGAGAGAGGAGAATTTGTCCTATGTTGGCGGTCATTATCGAGTATATTATACCGCCAACTTATATCCAATTCTTGAGAAAGGGGCAAACTTATGATACATATACCTTTACTTCTAACCTAGTTCCACTTGTATTCGTAGAAATTATGTCTTGCGGGTATAAAAGTGGAAAGCAGTACAAAGTCGCCAAATAAATTAGAAAGCGTATTGAATAAAAGGCGCCAAGGAGTGGATCAATCAAGAGGACCAAACCCCGCGCACAATTTGGCCCATGCACCACCATAGGCCCAACATGTGAATGACAAAGCGCGACGTGAGGAGAAGGCGGGGCCGGAAGGCCCGGCCCAGGGCGGCCGGCCGCTGCGGCGGCCGGCGCATTATTTCGGCCAAAGTTCCCGCCCTTTCTGCGGCGGTTTGGAGCGATCTTCAGCGGCGGTTGCATGCGGTGCAAAGTTTCGTTCCCGCCAAGAATAGCTCGAAGCAAGGAGAGCCCTCCATTCCCCTCCTCCTCTCCACTATATAAAGAGAGGCACTCCTCACACACAAAACACACAACACACTACACATCACATTGTTACATTCTCACCTTGAGCACCACTCTCTCCCCTTCATTAGTTTAGTAGTAGGATTCGAGTTAGGCAAAGCTTCAAGGAGGGCTTGTCTCCTTGGAAGGATCTTTTGGTAATTTACTATGAAGTTCTTTCCTTTATTCAAGTCTCATTATTTATATCGCAATGCATATGAACTAGAGTATAGTTATCCTCATGTTATATTCATATTATGCCAACTAGAGTATAGTTAGTAAGATGTGATAATTAACATGACTAACTTTAGGCTAATTGAATCATATTTTATTCTTGGAACGTAGTAGAACTAAGTTCGAGTGATGGTGCGGGGTGTACCTTCGGGTTTACCTTTACTCTTGCCTGTCGATCCGTAGAGGGTCGGGTACCGAGGGGGGTTTAGGTAGTTTTCTATAAACGTAAGCGTGGTGCTTAGGTCTATAGAGAATCATCCGGGAAATGCCCAGGCATCCCACGGTAGTGAGGTAGGTGGCGAGAGGGTGACAACTCTGTTCGTCCCTTCGCACTCCTCCACGTCCGGGTGTCGGGTTGGAGTCTTATCAAGTGTCACCGGCCTGGCATATACCGGGCGCGGGCATCTCCTCATCACTTTAGCCCATCTCCGCGCTATGAACCATGAATGACATATGTAGACTATAGTCGGCGCATTGGCGATATTAGAATAGCCAACTCAACATAGGTTTTTCCTTTCTTGTTATTTCCTATTTATTCCTTCTAGTGCTCAAGAAGTGTGTGTGTCACCACTATCTCCAATATTATTGTCACTTACCCCCCATGCGTAGTGGCTATCCATACATACATTGTGGGCTATCATCATCATATTAAATCTAAACCTGCCTTCCCATGGGAAAATATAAATGAACGATACCCGAATACTCCGGGTGAAATGCTACGATGATAGATCCGTGCGCTTGCGGGTTGACCCCTTGCAATATTCAATTTATCTATCACCCGACGCTCTCTCGGCGTTATCATTAAGGATAATATTTATTCTTAGTGATTGCGTTAAGAAACGCCAACAAGCATTTACGGCGCCGTTCGGGGGAAGGCAAGGTTAAAAAAAAAAATATTAATAAAGATGATCATAACCACATGTATGGATGATAGCCCTAATCTTTGCGGGCTAACTCTTTTTTGTTTTCTTCCTATTGTGGATGAAAAGCAGAGATAGTGTATGACTGGTCGCAACCTGCCAAATAACTTCATCGATGATCCAGAGAGGCTGCTCAGAAGGAGTCGGGCTCAGGCCACTCTTCCTGTCATCACTCCCGAGGAGGTTGCACCTGTCATCCAAGTACCATCTTCATCAACACTCATGGCCACCAAGACACTCCGTGACTACTCTGTCCCCATCGTGGGCAATGTCCCGATTGGCCCCGTGTCAACTTGGGCGACAAGAACTTTGAGTTAAGGACTGGCCTCATCACGATGGTACAAGCAAGTCCATTCTCATGGCGCCAAGCGAGGACGCAAATGCTCATCTCCAGAACTTCTTGGAGCTGTGCGACACAATCGTCATCAAGGATGTTGAGCCAGATGCAATCAGGCTCCGCTTGTTTCCCTTCTCCCTTGTGGGGAAGGCGAAGCAATGGTTCTACAAGGACAAGGAGGTCTGTCGGCACTTGGAGTAAATGCTCCACCGCATTCCTCGCAAGGTTCTTCCCAATGGGCAAAACCAATGCCCCCGCGGCAAGAATTTCCAACTTTTCAATAGACGACAATAGAACCCATACCGGAGGCGTGGGAGCTGCAGAGTACATCCTCTTTTGCCGCACCATGGCATGGAGAAGTGGCTCGTCCTTCGAAGGAACTTCTACAATGGTCTTACGACCATGTCGAAGGGCCACATAGATCTTCTGCCGGGGGGGCGTTCTTATCCCTCACCGTTTGAGAAAGCGTAAGCGCTCATCGAGAAGATGATCGAGAACCAAGGTTGGGGAGAAGAACGGGCCCCTCGAAAAACACAAAAAGGTATGCACACGATAAAGGAGACAGACACGCTGGCAAAGATCGATCTCTGATGAAAAGACTGGGACGACCAAGCTCCGTCAAGCGGTGCTACACTCCCCATGGACTCACATATGACATGTGAAGTCCGTGGAGAGGTTGGACATTCGGGGAAGCTCTTGTCCCGAAACTCGAGAAGAAGTAGCCTCGTCAACAACGGTTTTCGTCTAGGTAATAACAATGGGTGGAACAATCGGAATCGCCCACAAGGAGGTAACAATTACAATTCGAATTACAATTCCAATTTCAATTCCAATCAACCCTCCTTGAAAGATCTTGTTTATGGTCAAGCTAAAATTAATGAAAGTCTTAATAAAAAGATATCGTCTAATGATAAAATGCTTGAAGACATAAACACCAAACTTGAGAATTTATCTTCTTAGCTGTAATTAATCAATTGAGCTTAAATAAAAAGGTTGAAAAACAATTGTCACATTTAGCAACTTACATTCCTATTAATCAAGATGGAAAAATCCCTAGTCGGCCCTACGGAAAAGGTTAATGCGTGGTACGAGGAGCGGTAAGTCTACTCGTGATCCACCATATCCTAAACATGCAGCAGAAAACTCTCGGCAATCCCAGCAACCATGACAAGACAACACAGACGCTCCACCAATCGAAGAAGAACCAGCAGAGGAAAGGATTACAACTCAAACTTATGGAGACACAAACTTCATGCCCTTTCCTTCAGGAAGAGAAAATCAACCGTGGATGAACAATTCGCCCGGGGTTTGTTGAGATGATCCGGAAGATACATGTGGATGTACCAGCGATGGATGTACTCCACATGCCATCTTACGCCAAATTTGTCAAAGCCATCATCAACAATAAGCTGCCCCTACCAACCACCGAGGTGGTAAACCGACGAAGCTTTGAGCGGCCTATACTAAACAAGCTCCCGGAGAAGAAGAAAGACCCAGGATGTCCCACCATCAGCTGTTCAATAGGGACTCAAAGGATTGAGCATGCCCTATGCGACCTGGGGGCAAGCGTCAGTGTCATGTCCAAAGCTGTGTTTGACAAGATGAACTTCACCAACTTGGCACCAACAAGCATGTTGCTCCAACTGGCTGACTCCACGATCCGGTCACCCCGGTAGGAGTAGCGAGAAAGACGTGCTGTTAGAATCGAGAGATCACCGTGCGAGTTGACTTTGTGGTGCTAGAAATGGAAACCACTAAGGAAACACCTTTGATCTTGGGACGACCATTCCCGAAAGCACAATTTGGGGCACACATCGATGTTAGCCCGGAGAAACCGCTTCAACATCAATGGAAAAGAGGAAATCTTCAACTTCCGCCCCAAGCTTTGAACAATGTTCCATGGTCTACATCAAACACAAGCCTACACGGAAGGAAGATACACCTACCACGTCACCGACCAAAAATACAAAGAAGGCATGGCGTGTGAAGCGAGGCCTAAAGGTAAGTTTCACTAAAGGTAAGTGTTGGGATCTAACTTTGATTTCCGTTTAAACTTTCGGTCCCAAACTTTGAAGATTTCGGGATGACACTGACCGGGAACAAAGTTCCACTTCAAAGATGACTTCGCTAAATTTTGGCTTCGCAAATGAGCGGTTTGAGCGAAAGATGAAAGCAAGAGTCAGAAGATCCAAGCGAAGATAGCCTCGGTGACTTCGCCGCGAAGCTAAAGAATCATCACCGGAGGAAATGAAAAGCGTTGCGAACATGAAAGAATAGAGAAAAAGAAGCGCGAAGATGAAGATTGCATCTTCGCGGGGGAGAAGATATCATTTAGGGATCCTTAATGTTTTTGTACAAATTGCAAAGATATAAGGTGACCTCAAGAGGACCGCGAAGATAGAAAGTATGTCTTCGCGGAGAGAAGCTCTTCATAGAGAAACTTTTCAGAATTCTTAGCATTTTTGTACAACTACGATGCCGGGGGCCTATAAATACCCCCTGACATCCTTTGTATTCGCCATGTTGAATGGCCACTTTGTAAACCATATCATCATTAATAACATGTTGTGTTGAGCAATCTCCCAACATCTTGGCGCCCACCGTTTGTGTGAGCAACGATCTATCCCACGGCCATCAAAAAATCATGGGGAGACCTCCCAAGAACAAGTCGGTAACTCTCTTTGAAGAAGCAACAACAACGAGAGAATGAGGCACCAAGAGCAAGCGGAGACACTATCTCCAAAGAAGTCACTCAAAACGAAGATCAAAACGAAGAAGCAAGGAAGCTACAAGAACTAGAAGAAGAATTACTCAAAAAACAGAAAGAACTTGAGGCTTGCAAAGCCAGAACGAGAGAAAAGACTTTGAAGCAAAGAATTGAAGAAGCCGAGCGAGCTAAAAAGATTGAGTGAAGAACTTAGCAATCAAGATCGTGAAGTCGTCAAGGAGACGAGTAAGTCAAGGCAGAGACCAAGGCAATGAAAAGGCAATAGTGACAATTGACCCGGAATCCCCATTATCGGTAGACTTGCAAATGGCAAAATGGCCAAAAGGGTTCAAATTCAACGTCATACCAACTTACGAAGGCTTGAGCGGATCCAAAACAATTCTTGATGAGCTTCAAAGCAGCTGTCGAATCAGGCGGAGGAGATGACAAAACACTAGCAAAAGCACTCATCATGGCAATGAAAGGACCAGCTCAAAAGTGGTATGCTTCGCTCAAGCCAAGATCCCTCAAAAGTTGGGAACAACTCAGAACAACCCTGCTAGTTGATTTCCAAGGATTCCAACACACAGGCTTAACAAGTGATGATCTGTTTGATATCAAGCAATACCCGAAAGAGCCGATAATCCAGTACTACAAAAGATTCATCCAAATGAAGACCCAAATCCCGAAGTATCGGATTTAAGTCGTCATTATCGCCTGCAATCGGGGACTCAATTTGGACAATTGTCTTCGCATCTAAAAAAGATAAAGGCCAACAACTGTTGCACAACTATATGAAGAAATCCAAAAGTATGCAAGATCGGATGATGATTTGAGAAAAAAAGACTGAAGAAGAGAATGCACACGAGAGAAATCAAGCAAAGACAAACAATCAATTTCGGACAACAAAGTTTCGAGCGAAGACTATATTACCATCAATACCAAGCACCACTTAGCGTAAACCAAATCAACAATGAGCAAAGAGAAGACAACACCCAAGCACAAAACAATGCGAAGTCAATATAACAACGAAACTTCAATAACAACCAAAGAGGAGGTTTCAATCAAAGATTTGGAGAAAGAAGAATTTTGAAGCCCGAAGAAATGTATTGCATCATTCACGGCAAAGGGGGCTGGCCACACCTCGAAGATGTGCCCAATGGTGAAGAAAAGCATAGAGCAATTACAACAAGAAGGCAAATCAATGGAAAATCAAAGATCAATAAATTTTTGGTCTCAAGCAAGCACTTCGCAAAAATCAAGCCTACTTCGATCCAAGTTACAATCGACCAAATCTTACCGGGGCCACCTCCGATATACAATTGCCAACCATTAGCAATAGCTCCGCCATAATGGGGCAGCACAAAATTTGCAACCTGAAGCTTCAATCGCAAACAAGTACACCAAATATACAAAACAATGCTTCACCGTTTGTATCAGAGCGCAAGCGAGGGCGAGAATAATGACAATCTGCGGTGGTAACAAAGATAGAACATACAACAAACAACGAAAAAGAAGGAACTACTTCCGAAGAGTTAACTCAATAACAATGGAGGGACCTTACAAGAAGACAAAATGGTCACACCAACCAATCATTTTTACGAGAACAAGACATGAAACTCAAAGATTACCCACACATGGATGCCATGGTCATAGAAGCAAACATTGATGGATGGGATGTCACAAAAATTCTAGTAGATGGAGGAAGCTCCACGATATACTCTTCGCATCAACATTAGATGCAATGGGAATCAAAAGACAAAATTTGGGAAGAGCGTAATATCCATTAGTTGGCTTCGGTGGCAAAAAAGGATAAATTCAATTGGAAGAATCGCATCTTTGCTAGTATCCTTCGAAACAAAAAACAATGCAAGAACAGAACAAGTGGCATTTGATGTTGTTGAAATGCATAGCCAATACAATGCAATCTTCGGAAGAGGGAGTTTAAATATCTTGAAGGTGATCAACTACTCTTACTTGTGCATGAAAGTTCCAGCAATCAATGGACCAATATCAATTCATGGAAATCAAACGAAGCAAGAAACATTGAGAAAGATTCAACTCCGGCCCAAAGAAATGTTTTGGCCATCGAAGAAATCGAAGACGAAAATGAGACGGAAAACGCGAAGTCACAAAAGAAAGCGAAGACATGTTCCAAGAAAGAAACCGTAACACCCCAAATTTTTGAACTTTTGAGAATAGAGCTAAAATGATTTATTTATGTATTTTTGTGTTCATGAAATTCAGAAAAGATAATATTTTTATTAAATTAAAATTTATCATAAGGTAGCAACGTGTTTGAGCATTCATCTTTGGTGCATTATTCGATTTTGTGATAACTGGTTTGTGCTATAGTTGAAAAGAAATTCAAATTCTTTTGAAAAGGTGTTTCAAAATGATTTTTCAAATAAAAGAAAAAGGTTTTCTTCCCCCTTCACTCTTTCCTGGCAATTTTGGTCGTTGGCCTGTTGCCATTGATCCTTCAGCCTGCTGGCCATTTCTCTCATTTTGGCCTGAAGGCTCGGTCTCCCTCTTCCTCGGCACGCCTTTCTTTCTACTGATTAAATTCCTTGTTTATCTGTCCAAGCTTTCATTGGAAGCTCCATAGAATCTTTTCTTTGCAATCCAAATCAGTACTTTTCCTCCGTCAATCAATCTCTAGAAACTTTTCAAGAATCTCCGTAACTTTTTTCTTGAACTTGTTTCCACATGTTGGTGAGCATAATCTATTTTGTTTTAGATGCTCCAAATTATTCTATCATGAGCTCCAAATACTTTGTTTGGGTTTCTCATGTTCTATATTGTCTCTCAGAATTTTTCCTAAATCTTCGAGCTTTGTGAGCATTCTTCGCAGCTTAAATAATAATTCTGGACTTTTCTAGAATTATTTTATCAAAGAAATTAATTAATTTCGAAAATAATAAAATATAGGCCTATGCATTTATTTACCAATGGGCTTAATGATTATTTAGGCCCATTAGTAAGGTGGAGCCTGTAACATCAATTAGTACCATATCGCTAGTTGATGTAGCCCAGAGAGTTTTTTCTTCCTATAAATATGTACCTTCCTACGAGGCTGTTGCATCATCCAAGGTTGTCGCCAACGCTACATCCATCGCACCGTTGCATCCACTTCTGAATCAGCCGTTGCTTGCTTCTTCTGCACGCCTGGAGAAAATCAAGACACGCCTCTTGTGCTGCGCAAAGGATACGTATCTTCTGCCCACCTATGCTTTTCAAGAGCACGTTCATTTTCTATGTCGAGTGACCGTGTACTGAATACAGTCCAGCAAGCCAGAGCTGCTCCATCCCCATTGGCCACGGTCTCCACGTTCTGAACCAAGGTACAAGCTAGATGAATTATTCATAGTTTTGCCACCCGACGAGATTAGCAATAGTTTATTCGTTTTAAATCCGTTTTGATCCGTTCAAGTTGCGTTAGAATCATAATTCCGTAACCTACATGTTTATCTTACTGATATTCAGGTTTTCAACTTTTTAAATTTCGAGTTTATATTTAGTTAATTATTTTATTACTAGTAAACTTGTACAATTCATATCTACACCGTTTTAGCTCCGATTTTAGTGATCTTTACGTCTGTGTGATCGTAGAGAGCGTGTAGAATAGTTTTATATACTTTTTAAATTGTTTTCCCACTGTTGGTGTACTGTTCTAATTGTAGCCTTATTTGTTATGCATGATTGGCCCTATATGCTTGTGCATTCTTGATTGGAATCAAGTAGATCGGTGAGCTTTATGTTGTTGATCTCGAAGAAGATTGTGATCTAGATGAAGTTGGTGATCAAGAAGGATTTCTCTTGGAGCTTTGAACTTGAAGAAGGATCCTATTTGAGGCAAGTATAGCATGGGACTATCCTTGTTATCTATTCACTATTAATCACTTAATCATATGCATGTGTCTAATTTGTCAACCTTAAGGACATCCTAGCCAGTTATCTTGTTCATTGAATCCTATGGGTTATTGCATATGGGTAGTTTTTGCTAGTGCTCTACATAAATAATTATGATATGAATAAATATATGATACGATGGTTAAGACTTGAATGTTGGCAACATGATTTGAGTCGGGCTCATGCTTTTACATGATGCTATGGACTCTCCGTAAGGACTTATCCGTTGTGATCATCCGGGATATCTGATACAGCTATGGGGGCTACATGGCTGCGGCTTTAGTCGTTCAAGGGCTTTGGTTATCTTTGTTGGTGGTTTGCCAGAATTGGGAGAAAGGGGGGTTGTAGCTCTATTGGCCACTAATATTTTTAGGTGAACCCTTGAAAGACTTTATATGGTTTTTGGATGTTTTGGGCCTTGCTAACCCATGCATTTGAGGATCATGACCCGTAGTGAAAGTGTACACCACCGCGCAGAGTTAATTAAACTGATATATCAGCCGTGTTCACGGTCATGAACGGCCTTGGAGACATCACAGAATAGAGGATACTGAGACATGGATGTGAGATGATGATGAGATATGGACATAAGATGAGGATAGAACGCGAGCGATGACGATGGACTGTCATGAGAACGATATGTTGATGACGATAATGTGGGTTAATGGGTTAAGCATAACTTATTGCTAAATAAATGCTAAAACTTTGACTTACTAAAATGCTTACCGCCAGTTAAACCAGTGTCTAGCCTTTTGAGCCTCATAACCCCATGTTATGCTTGCGGAGTTCGACATGGACTCACCCTTGCTATTTCACCCCCACCTCGGGAGGAAGTTAGGCTTGTGATCAACCCGGTCGGTCGGTCCTGTGGAGCCTACACCGAGAAGATTGGAGAGCCTTTCGCTGTACGCGCTAGCCGAGGTTATTTGTTTTTATATTATGTTCGTTATATTTTAAGCATTGTGAATTGATACTCCATTTATTTGTAAACTATATGTGAGATTTGACTTCCGGGGCTCACATATAGCATCATCCGGTTTTGTTATTAAAACCGGGTGTTACGTAAACCAAGGAAGTCTTGTTAGATCCAATGGTAACAAACAAAAAAGTCATCATTAGCGCCAATCTAACAAAAAGAAGAAGAAGAACAACTTATAAGTTTCCTAAGAAGCAATCAAGATGTCTTCGCTTGGTCATACAAAAGACCTAGGGAGTCACAGAGATATCATTGAACACCGACTGAATATCAACCCAAATGTCAAGCCAAAGAAACAAAAGTTACGAAAAATCTCGAAAGACAGTAACAATGGCCGCGAAAGGCTGAAGTACGTAGATTGCTTGATGCAAAAGTTATAAGAGAAGTTCAATTTACAACATGGTCGCAAACATTGTGATGGTAAAGAAAAGCAATGGAAAATGGAGAATGTGCATAGATTTTACGAGATCTCAACAAAGCTTGCCCTAAAGACAATTTCCCTCTACCAAGAATTGACACATTGGTGGATCAAGCTGCAGGAAGTGAAATGCTAAGTTTCCTCGATTGCTTCTCGAGGATATCATCAAATTTACATGAAAAAGAAGATGAAGAAAAGACAAGTTTTATCACGCCATTTGGAACTTCTTTGCTTCCAAAGAATGGCGGAGGGGCTTCGCGATGCGGGTCAAGCTTCATCGAGGAATGACTTCGGTAGCACTTAAAGATTAAATCGGGAGACAATCTGCTAGCATATGTTGGCGACATAATAGTGAAAAGCAAGAAACGCCAAGACCAACGAAAGACTTAAAAGCAGACTTTTGAAAATTTGAGAAAATCAAATCTCAAACTCAATCCTGAAAAATGTACCTTCGGAGTACAAAAGGCAAGATTCTCGGACTCGGATGCATAGTTTCAGCAAAAGCCATCGACCGAAATAAAAAAAAATAAAAGCAATCATGCAAACGGAAGTTCCAAAGAATATCAAGGACATCCAAAAACTAACGGGAAGATTGGCTTCGCTAAACCGGTTCATATCAAAGTCGCGAGAAAAAAGCTTCCCAATTTTTCAAGCACTCAAAGGGGCGAAGACAAACTTTACATGGGGAGAAGAGCAACAAAAAGCTTTTGAAGAAATAAAGAAATATCTCACAAGTCCCTCTACATTGACAACACCAAATGTTGATCAAGAACTACTCTTATACATCTCAGCATCCGAAAAAGCAGTAAGCGCAGTTCTAGTGCAAGAACGAGAAAAAGACCACACGAAGAAACAAGAACCAGTTTACTTTGTCTCCGAAGCCCTCTCCGGATCAAAGTTGTTTTACTCAGAAATTGAGAAAATAGCATATGCAGTACTTATGGCAACAAGAAAGTTGAAGCACTACTTCTTGGCTCACAAAGTAAGAATTCCAACAAACCAACCACTCAAAGATGTACTCCAAAGTTGTAAATCTTCGGGAAGGCTTGGAAAGTGGGCAGCTGAAATCTCACAATATTTCATTGAATTTGAGAAGAGAAACGACAATAAAGTCACAAGTATTGGCAGATTTCATCTCAGATTGGACACCAGCAACATGTTGCGAAGATCAAAAGATCATCAAGAGTGGACTTTGTCTTGCCAAGAATGGACAATGAATTGTGATGGAGCATGGGGCTCCGCAGGGGCTGGGGTAGCAGCAATAATCACTTCGCCATCCGGTGTCAAAATGAAATATGCAGCAAGACTTGAATTTCGATGCACTAACAACATCGCGGAGTATGAAGCAGTATTGCTGGGGCTTCGCAAGGCTAGAGCAATGGGCGTACAAAAAATCTTGATAAAAACAGATTCTCAAGTTGTGGCGGGCCATGTCGAGAAAAATTACAAGGCAAAAGATCCGAGTGGCAAAATACTTGCAAAGTGTGAGGGATCAAGAAAAAACATTTCGAAGGATTCACGTCTGAAGCATCTCAAGAACAAACAATGAAGAGGCGGATCTAAATCGCGAAGGCAAAGACTCAAAAAAGTAAAATTGCCTCCGGATGTGTTCTATCAAATATTATCGAGAATCCTCGATAAAAGCAAAAATTGAAGAGCCAAAATACATTCACATCATTGAAAGCGAAGATTGGAGATCGAAATAATAGCATTCCTAAGAGGATTTTATGAACCGTAAAGTTTAAGTTTGAAGAAATAAGAATGAAGCACAAGACAAGAAATTACAAGCTTATTGACAACCAACTTTTCAAGCATGGCATTTGTGAACCACTACTCAAATGCATTTCTGCTTAAGAAGGCAAAGACTTGCTACAAGAAATACACAGTGGAACATGTGGAAATCATGCCGCCCAAGAGCCATAGCGGGGAAAGGCATTTAGACAAGGATTCTATTGGCCAATGAAAAAAGATAGCAAGAAAATAGTCAAAACTTGTCACAATTGCCAAATCTCAACAAACAAGTCAAATGCCCCACCAATCCAATTCAAAGACATTGAACCTACTTGGCCACTAGCAAGATGGGGAATAGACATAATTGGCAAACTTCCACCAGCCCAAGGCAATCATCAATATGCAGGTTGTTGCAGTTGAATATTTCACAAAGTGGATAGAAGCGAAGCCAATCACAAACATGTCATCCACAACAATGAAAAAGTTTCTTTGGCAAAATATAATTTGCGATTCGGAGTTCCAAGACACATAACTTTGGACAATGGTACTCAATTTGACAATGAAGATTTTGAGAAGCTATTGTGAAAGTATGGGAATCCAACTTTGCTTCGCATCAGTCAAATATCCTCAATCCAATGGAGCAGTTTGAAAGAGCAAATGGCATCATATGTGTGGGAATTTCAAAGAATCTAGTAGGACTCCCAAAAAAGGAAAATGGGTTGAGGAATTACCAAGGATTGTTTGGAGTCACAATACAACCACAACAAGATCAACAAAGTTTACACCCTTCAAGTTACTATATGGTGATGAAGCAATGACTCTGTAAGAGATACAATTCGAAGGTCCAAGAACAAGTGTCCAAATCACGAGTTTAAGAGGACCAAAAGACAAGCAAAAGACTTGCTCAAGAAGAAGAAAGAAACCAAGCTGTGATGAATCTCGAGAAAATACCAAGAAGAAACAAGCAAGTGGTACAACAAGAAAGTAGTGAAAAAGAGATTTACTGACCCGGGAGACTTTCGTGCTCAAAAGGAAAAGAAACGAAGATACCGTGGGGAAAATTTCAAAGCAAAAGTGGGAAGGACCTTTCATCATAACAAAGTCAAACAGGCAAGGATCCTATCACTTGGAGAATCTCAAAGGAGAAGAATTGAGCCATACATGGAACATCAAGGACCTTCGCAAGTATTATCCTTAAAGTTTTTTCCTTTTCAAGTTTTGTAAATAAGCAAGTTAGATTCAAATTCATAGAAGTACTTTATCATTTCATGATAAGAGCTGCACTCTTTTTTCCACTCGGGGAAGCCCTTCGAGGTGAGTGGTTTTTTAACGAGGCGTAGACTCTATTGTAAATTCTCATGTCAAATATAAATGAGAAAGTAGTTTCCCCAAAACTTGAGCATCCTTTACTTCTCTTTCCAAATTACCACAAAGCCGAAAAGCAAAAACGCTTTAACATCGGCTAAAAGTTTTCACAAAGATAAAAAATAAGTAGGTATAATTTAAGTACAAAACTAAAATTATTACCTACAAAAATTCTCTAAGGAGAAGTTTTGACTTCAAATCGAAGTCTTCGCTCCTACTTCCAAAAAAAGAAGGGGACGACGTTTTCAAAATTCTCTAAGGAGAAGTTTTGACTTCAAATTGAAGTCTTCGCCCTACTTCGCAAAAAAGAAGGGGACGACGTTTTCAAAATTCTCTAAGGAGAAGTTCGACTTCAAATCAAAGTCTTCGCTCCTACTTCGCAAAAAAATAAGGGGACGACGTCTTCAAAATTCTCTAAGGAGAAGTTTTGACTTCAAATCGAAGTCTTCACTCCTACTTCAAAAAAGAAGGGGACGACGTTTTCAAAATTCTTTAAGGAGAAGTTTTGGCTTCAAAAAGAAGTCTTCGCTCCTACTTCACAAAAAGAAGGGGGATAACGTTTTCAAAATTCTCTAAGGAGAAATTTTGACGTCAAATCAAAGTCTTTGATCAAAAAGAAAGCGTGAACAACGAACTTTAAATTAATAGAATTCTTTATTATAAAAAACATGTATACAAAGGTACAACATCGTCCAAGGTACTTATTCAAACTTTACATACAACATATTCAAAACTTAAAACAATCAAAAATTCTTCGAAGCAACACTAGTTCTTCGCTTCGCTTAGAATGTCTTCAACAACCTCGTTGATTATTTTATCATTTTGTATCTTGAAAACTATCCCCAAAAAAATATAGCTTGGAGATGCACTCGAGCGAGAAGATCGAAACAAAAAACCTTTATTACATCAAGAAAGAATAAACGTAGACTAGAAAGAAATAACCCAAAATAACACAAATCTTACTTGTCCAATATTGCTGAAATCAACAACCCAGGCATCCTATAAGAATCTTTTACCTTAGATTTTCCAAGACGCTTATCCACGAATTCATCAATATTAGCACTACCGTAAGCCTCGAAAAACTCCAAAGCCTCGAAAACAAAGTCACCTTTCGCAATCATAAGGGGCATCGCGACAACAATATCTTCGCAGCTTCGTGTAAGAAACTGCGCAAGATTTTTCCAAAGTCAAAATTCGCCATAAGAGTCGAGAACAAAATATAACTTTGCAATAATAATTAACTTCGCAAATTCTTGAACATTAAGCACAAATAAAAACTACACACAAACATTTAACTTATCAACATTTACAACAAATCTGTCAAACAAAAGTTTCCCTTCTCTCAAACTCCAAAAAAAGTTAAAACCACAAATTTTATCCTAGCCCCTATGCTAACTAACATTGTTCCTCTCTTTTTCTTCGACTCAGCGGGCAATCCTCTCCTCCTCTTCCTTCAACTTCCTAAACCTCTTCCTCCCGTAATATGTCAAGTTCAAAATTTGTTAAAAGGCAAAGTCGTGAAACAAATAAGAACAAGAAAAAGAGAACAAAGAAAACAATAAAAAAGGAGAAAAAGTATTACCCTTCTTAGTTTTTCCTTCACTTTCTCAAGACAGTGCTCTACCCCCACGTTGCACCAATATCGCTCAAAGAATTTCGACAAAGCGGTGTGTGTGCGAGGAGAGATCTTGCTAACGACATCTCCGTGGAAACTTAAAGCCCTCATTTGCGAAGATATCATACAGGGGGATCCTTAGCTTCTTTCATGAGATGAAGAAGTGCCCGAGTAGAATACATAACACTTGTATCTGCGGCGGCTTGAATCATAACCCCAAGGTCTTCATACCGCACGCAAAGCCGGCTAAAAATGGGTCATACTCTCCAAGATCCCAACAAGCATCTTCCGGCATAGCTCCCCACTTCTCACGGGCACGCTTGCAAAGTTCCCAAGTCCTGTTAAACCTTTCGCAACATGCGTTCATCGGGTCTCAGATTTCTTCTTTTCCAAAGATGCCTTCTCTCTCTTAAGAGTTTCAATAGTAGTCTTCGCAACCTCGAAATGTTGATCCTTCTCTTTAATAATATCGAGGCACCATGATACAATCTATCCAACCTATGCCATTCATCAACGGCATCACCTCTCTCTTTCTCCTTAGTTGCTAATTGGGATTTTAGAGATTCAATCTCACCCAATAATGATTTCTCACGAACAAGCAAAAGTTGCAAAGACTATCTTCAAGGGATTTTCTAAGCCCACGATTCACAAGAGCACCCGCGCACAAACAGAACAAACCAATTAAAAACAATTTATAAATAATCAAACTTTGCATTTGCAAAAGTGCGTTCATAAAATAAAAAGTTTTACCTTGTACATCAAATTGATACCGTAAAATCGGCTAACTCCAAAGGGTTCATCTTCGCTAATTCAGCCTCAAAGATCCGGGACAGAAAAAGCGTCATCAATACATTTAGCCAATTGTTTTTCAGTCTTCTTCGGGAGCACGCGAAGCTTGTCCACTCCAACTCCAACAAACTTATAAGAATCTAAATTAACACCACTCTCAAAGCAAAACTTAAGAGTGTTGTCAATAGACATTGAAATAGCCTCTCAAGTAAGCTGTCTCATCAATGTGACCACTTGAGGAGTTGGGTGATCCAAGAGAACGTCCTTCATAGATCCAACATCAATAGTCTTTTCTTTTGAGGTAGTGGCAAAGCATCGGGGAAAAAAAATTGAGCTAAAACAAAGCAAAAGAAAAGTAATTAAGAAAAAATAGAATTCTAATACAAAAATATGGAAACTAGCGAAGTTAGATACACTTACAAATTTTCTCACCATCTTTTTAAAGGACAAGGAATCTTCTCCCTGTGTTTCAACATTCACCAATGATTCCGGACAAACGGCTCCGTGATCTTGCTCGGCCTCTTCATCTTCAACATCGGATAAATCGTCAAAGGAAACAAAGAATTGTCACGGTTCCTTTTTTCTTAAGTTTTTCCTTTACAACCTCAAGAGCTTCCTCGGCCCTTTCTTTCAAAGATTTTTCTACAAGAGAAGCAAAGAAAATTAAGATAATGAATTCAAGAAATAACAATGAAGCATAAAGATACGCACCAACAACAACTTCGCCTTGCACTTCGCTAGGCTTTTCAACGGCAATCTCGTAAACCTTTGCGTATTTCGCGAGGCGGGCTTAGCAAGCATCAAGGCAGCAAAGTGACCGCTTCTTTCCTCCTCTCAGTCACTTCGTATCGGGAAGTGAGGATGGATTTTTACAGTGTGCATCGACAAGTGACTCATGTGAATATATTTAGCTAACTTAACTAGTTTACGGACAATCTTGATCATCACATGAAGTGGAAATCAACCCATTTTGTAAATTCGGGAGTTGGATCCCTAAGTCTAGGAGAAGAAGGAGATGCAAAGTACCCGATAGGGAGAAACCGGGGTCATATCTACATCGGCATCCTGGCTAGCACCACCCGAAGTCCCCAATTTCTGCGAAGAACCAAAATTTTGTAAAATTTCAGATAGCGGAGTAAGCAAACTCGGAGTCAGTCCGGTAGGTGCAAAAACTTTGCAAATTTCCCTCACCTCCAAGTCTCGAAGAGAAGTGCCAAACTTTGAACCTTCAAGTATTGGGGCATCAACTTCGCTATCAGTCAAATCTAAATTATCAACTAAGGATACCACTATCTTCTTAGCCTTTTTTCTTTCGAGGCTTGAGTGGCAACCCTAGAAGGGTCTTCGACGAAGAAGACGGCTTCGCGGTGTCATTTCTCTTTCTTTTCAAATTTTTGTCGCCATCAATCTTATCCTTCTTATCTTTCTTGCGAGCATAGGCAGGGGGTGGTCTAACTTTATAAGTTATGTTAGCCAAATCAAAAATTCGATTTAACCTAACATAATCAGTTCCAATTATCTCATCCATCTGCTTTCTTTCAGTATGAAGATATTTCCCAAGCAAATCCACAGACCCTACTCTCAACATCGGCAACAAAATCCTCCTCATTTCTAAACCGTGAAGGCATCACTTCGGTATCCCCTGTCGAGGAAAAATGTTATCCCTCTCCCTAATCTTCTTAGTATGATATCGAAGAAAGTCCCATCCAAGCCTTAATGGCCAAACACCAGTTGCAAGGAATTCCTCGACAAGATCGCGAGTAGATTGCTGAGAGATAACCCTCTTGAAAGCTTTCAAACATTGAGAACAAGACTTGGACTTGAAGGCTCGGGCTTGCACTCAAAAACGTTCCCGATGCATAATGCGAAGCCAAGGGATAAGTCTTAACAACTCCCTTCTTACCCTTGTTCTCTTCAACTAAAGGAACCTTATGGTAAAACCAATAGTTGGTCCACCCGTCTCGCCCACTTATTTTTCATAGCAGGAGAAATTTGCTTTTGGCCCCGGCGATCTTGAAAGCGCAACATTCAAAGTACTGCTTTTTTCAGACGCTGCTCAATTTTCTTCGACTTAAATTGAGTATGAAGCTCGTACAAAGAACAAAAAGCATCAATATCCGGTTTCACATTTTGACTCCGCCGCAGCCCATAAGAAAAATGTGAACAACTTGACTATTGCATTAGGAGTCAAGTGATGCATTTCAATGTTGAATTTCTTGAAAACTTCTTCAAGAAAATTACGAGGGGGCATGCTAAGACCCGCGATAAACAGATCCTTAAAAACTATGCATTCATCGGGTTTAGGTTTGGGAACCTTCTCATCGAAGCTCCATTGGCTCATCTTGTCCCTCTTTGAGGACTCCATCCTTAACCATTTGTTTCAAATCTTCTTGGTCATTTTACTACGACCAAAGGTGAGAGAAATCCTATCGTCGATAACAACTTCGGATTCCCGGGCGTAAAACATCCGAAAAGGCCACGCATCCGAACGTCCCTGTTGAGAATTCGCTTCTTCATCTACTTCTTGCTCATGCGAATCGGGTCGGAGCATCTTCGACAAGTGCCATTCTAAACAAAAAAGAAAAATATAACAGTCACCTAACAAAATCATAATAAACTTCGCGCAAAAGATTGGAAGATACAAAATTCTTAGACTTCGATAGAAAATATACCCGACTTAGAAGAATTGCGAGAATTCCGCTTCAAACTTAGCGAGAAGATTCGTCTTCGCCAAAAATTAGCTTCGTCACGAGAAAAAAATTTCAAAAAGGTGGCCCCTCTCAGAAAAAGATGAAGAAGGGGAGGGGTGCTTCGCTATTTATAGACCCCTCGGTCAAAGCGGTCAAACTAGCCGTTTAAAAAAAGAAGAATCAAGCGAAGATATTCGAAGTTACAATCGAGAAAGTCCAACTTCAAAGTGCAGGGGACGACGTTTTCGGATCGAAACAAAGTTTTGAGAAACTTTTTGATTCGTGGGTTTCATGCCTTTGAAGTCGGCCTTCGCCCACGAGGGGTCGCTGTTGGGATCTAACTTTGATTTCCGTTTAAACTTTCGTCCCAAACAAAGTTCCACTTAAAAGATAACCTCGCTAAATTTTGGCTTCGCAGATGAGCGGTTTTGAGCTTAAAAGATGAAAGCAAGAGTCGAAGATCCAAGCGAAGATAGCCTCGGTGACTTCGCCGCGAAGCTAAAGAATCATCACCGGAGGAAATGAAAAGCGTTGCGAACTTGAAAGAATAGAGTAAAAGAAGCGAAGAAGAAGATTGCAAGATTGCATCGGGGAGAAGATATCATTTCAGGATCCTTAATGTTTTTGTACAAATTGCAAAGATATAAGGTGACCTCAAGAGGACCGCGAAGATAGAAAAGTATGTCTTCGCAGTAGAGAAGCTCTTCATAGAGAAACTTTTCGTAATTCTTAGCATTTTTGTATTAACTACTGAAGCCGGGGCCTATAAATACCCCCGACATCCTTTTGTATTCGCCATGTTGAATGGCCACTTTGTAAACCATATCATCATTAATAACATGTTGTGTTGAGCAATCTCCCAACAAGAAGAAATAAATATTTTCCTTCTATAAATTTATTTTCCTCATATTAAATTATTCTTAATATTTGAATTCAAAACCTCTTTAATTAATTAATTTCCTTGTTATTACCATATTCTTTAATATTAAAAGAATTCCTTTTCATATTTTAATCCCATTGCCATATTTCCCATGTCAATATAAAAATAATAATACAAATAAAATATATATATTGATAAGATTTTATAAATAATGCCATACTTTGAATAAAACTTTATTCCAAAAAAATTTCTTAAACATTTATAAAATGAAAACAAATGAGAAAATGAAAAACAAAGTTTTCGGTGAAACCCGACCGTTTACCTGCTTGCACATCTCCGGATTCGACCGCTTGAACACACCGCCAAAACAGGCGACGGAGGGCCCGGGATGGGGCCTACCGCGCATTGGGCGGCCGCCCCCAGCGGCGCCTCCTATCACGGGCCAAACGGTCCACGAGCACTAGCCGTTGCCCTCGTCCGAGAGTGTCGGGGTGCATCGTGCTATAAATTCACGAGGTTTTAGGGAGAGCTCTCCACCCCTCTCATTCTCACTCCCTCACTCTCTCATTTTGCTACTTGCTCACTTCTTGCACTCCACAAAGCATTCCCAAGCTCTAGTGCAAGAACACCCGGACACTCTCTCTCACAAGCTCTCTCTCCCAAGTTCTCTCCAAGAGTAAGCACTTGTTTCCATTCCGTTTCGCTTTTGTTCGCTAACATGTTCGAAAGCGGCAAGCGCGATCAAGAAGGGCGTGAGAAGAAGCGCGAGGCTCTCCCAAAAAGTTCGGTACACACGCCGACAATAAAGCATACGAAGAAGACGCACCCTCGCAAGAGCAAGAGCAAGAACAAGCACCCACGGGGATGACGATCGAGGAAGCCGATGCACCGCACCTCGACTCGGAAGGAGAATGGGAGATGCAAGCCTACAACATCCTCAAGAACCGAGACTTCGCTCCCCTCCTCGCTTCCCCAACGACGCCCCTCGAAAAACTAGGTATGGATAACGAATTCCCCATCATTTGGAAAAGTCGGATGGTGGGATTGCTCCCCGGATGAGCCGGGCTCTCGCCTCCTCACCATCCAATTTTTAGGATCTTTGGAAGTTCATGATCCGGGTGTTAGTTTCAGACTTTTTAGTAAATACTACTATTACACTTGGCAAGAAGCGGCTAGGCACATAGGCTTTGATGCTAAGAAATGTTGCACAAACTTAATGTTGCTCTACCCATTTTAATCCGCCTTTTTTCATCGAGATCTCCACCATAGTTCCCTCTGCATCCTAGGTTTCGTCCTTCAAATGCCAACATACATCATCCAACATTGAAATTCATGCAAAAATGGATTGCCATAACTTTGTTTCCTAGGCATGAATTTCACCGTCTCTTAGATGTTGAGATGCAATGCCTCTATGCCATAGTTCACAAGAGAAAAATTGCCCTGTAAAAGAAATCATAAAATGCATGCTTAGCAATTTTAAACAATCCACACACAATTTATTGTACCTCTCTTGTGACAAGGATTGCTAGTAACATTGGTGCATTGGAAGGCGAGAATGTCACATACCTAGATACTCCACCTCGGAAATTTCATTATCACACGATACAAGGGCACATAATAAAATTTGATGAGAATGACCACAAGAAGATTATTTATTATTTTTTTGGGATATATAAATGAGATTCCGCTCCCTAACCCGGAACTCTCATTATATAAATCCCCATCACTCACCTTCGCTCTAGTTGAGCTAGACGAAGCACGCAGGAGTTACGTGTCTCGAGGTCATCACGAAGGAGAGCTACGGGCGAGGCTAGTGGTTCTAGATGCCGCGGCCTACACCCGTACCGGTGCCCCACGCCGGGTTCTTTACACCAACGCTGAACACCGGGCTCACACCCACCTTCCGATATGAGGGGATGTTCACACCTCATCTAGACCAGCGGGGAGGGTCGGCATGGCATGAGACACACACGGTGTCCTCCGACTCGAAGGGATGCCACCACCACGTCACTCTACGGTGGACCCCGGAGCGCTCAAGAGATCAACACCCGACTCGGGGAGTGTGGAACTCCGCACAGGTGAGATTGCGCGATCACTCACCGGTTTTGTGCGGGTTTCCGATCAACGCCATCGGCAGTACTCCGCAACACCAAGCGCAGGAGGCGAACGAGGCGGCGGGAGCACGAGGCACGAGATGGCATTGCGGCGCCACATGGGGTACTACCCCTAACCCATAGGCCATCGGCTAGCTTGGGGAGGACCCCCACGGAGGTAAGTACCTACCTCCCCTATCACTTTATTTTATCCCTTAAATTTTCATTTTCATTTTCCTTTAAAAAAAAAATATATATATATGAAAAGAACAAAAATATGATTCCACTTCAATATGTAGTATAAGGATGCTTAATTTCTCGAAGTTGAAATGATGAATAGTTGCTCGTCTATAGTTCAATTTGCACCTAGTTCATAACATTGTATTCCCCAATGTTTAAGTTTATTGGCTTAACTTGTCTTGTCCTAAAAACTTAATGATTTGTGGGTATGCAAACACATGATTCTTCTCTAAGCTATTGCCGGATATGATATGGTAAAAATAGAATCTACTATTATTTTGTTCTAAGAAAGATTCATCGTTCGGAGAATAATTTCCAAAAATTCCTTAATGATCAAAATTCTCATGATAGCCTATGTGAGACACCTGTCATACGCTTTTGATCAAGATTCACATTCACATTGCCAAAAATAGGTTATGGCCTAAGCTAAAAAAAAATGGACGTGTCCAGAAAAAAAATAAAACAATGGGTACTTCGATACCCGCCTCTAAAAAAAAAAAAAAGAAGAGAGAGAAGAATAATGGACAAGTGTCCAAGGGCGAGTAGAGCCCACTTTTCTAAAAAAAGAAATAAGAGCTAGCCCATACCTTATCAAAAATAAAATTTCACTTGCACATCTTGATCAAGGCTTATGACTTGTTTCTCCTTATGGTTTGCACACCGAGATGATTTAAGGAATCATTACAAAAATCTCCGCATGAATAATCAATCAAAGAATGAATGACTAGTGTTTCTATGAAAACCGTTCTATCTTGCAATAACCCAAGGGTTTGGAGAATGTTATAAGCCCCATATGATTTAAGTAAACAAGGATAGATAAAAATGCCAATTTATTTAAACAACGGAAGAATACTTTATTATGAGCATGGTACATTTTGAAATATATCGGCATTGTAGCAACTCCTGATCAACAACCAAACACTTAGCTATTTGCTCGGGGACGAGCAAAGGTTAAGCTTAGGGGACTTGTTGGCGGTCATTATCAAGTATATTATACCGCCAACTTATATCCAATTCTTGAGAAAGGGGCAAACTTATGATACATATACCTTTACTTCTAACCTAGTTCCACTTGTATTCGTAGAAATTATGTCTTGCGTGTATAAAAGTGGAAAGCAGTGTACAAAGTCGCCAAATAAATTAGAAAGCGTATTGAATAAAAGACGCCAAGGAGTGGATCAATCAAGAGGACCAAACCCCGCGCACAATTTGGCCCATGCACCACCATAGGCCCAACATGTGAATGACAAAACGCGCGACAGGAGAAGGCCGGGGCCGGGAGGCCCAGCCCAGGGGGCGGCCGGCCATTGCGGCGGCGGGTGCATTATTTCGGCCAAAGTTCCGCCCTTTCTGGCGGTTTGGAGCGATCTTCAAGCGGCGGTTACATGCGGTGCAAAGTTTCGTTCCCGCCAAGAATAGCTCGAAGCAAGGAGAGCCCTCCATTCCCTCCTCCTCTCCACTATATAAAGAGAGGCACTCCTCACACACAAAACACACAACACACTACACATCACATTGTTACATTCTCACCTTGAGCACCGCTCTCTCCCTTCATTAGTTTAGTAGTAGGATTCGAAGTTAGGCAAAGCTTCAAGGAGGGCTTGTCTCCTTGGAAGGATCTTTTGGTAATTTACTATGAAGTTCTTTCCTTTATTCAAGTCTCATTATTTATATCGCAATGCATATGAACTAGAGTATAGTTATCCTCATGTTATATTCATATTATGCCAACTAGAGTATAGTTAGTAAGATGTGATAATTAACATGACTAACTTTAGGCTAATTGAATCATATTTTATTCTTGGAACGTAGTAGAACTAAGTTCGAAAGTGATGGTCGTGTACCTTCGGGTTTACCTTTACTCTTGCCTGTCGATCCAGAGGGTCGGGGGTACCGAGGGGGTTTAGGTAGTTTTCTATAAACGTAAGCGTGGTGCTTAGGCCTATAGAGAATCATCCGGGAAATCTTGGCATCCCACGGTAGTGAGGTAGGCGCGTGAGGGTGACAACTGTTTCGTCCTTCAGACTCCTCCACGTCAGGGTGTCGGGTTGGAGTCTTATCAAGTGTCAAATAGGGGCATATACCAGGCGCGGGCATCTCCTCATCACTTTAGCCCATCTCGCTATGAACCATGAATGACATATGTAGACTATAGTCCGACGCATTGGCGATATTAGAATAGCCAACTCAACATAGGTTTTTCCTTTCTTGTTATTTCCTATTTATTCCTTCTAGTGCTCAAGAAGTGTGTGTGTCACCACTATCTCCAATATTATTGTCACTTACCCTGTACATGATTAGTGGCTATCCATACATACATTGTGGGCTATCATCATCATATTAAATCTAAACCTGCCTTCCCATGGGAAAATATAAATGAACGATACCCGAATACTCCCGGGTGAAATGCTACGATGATAGATCCGTGCGGCGGGTTGACCCTTGCAATATTCAATTTATCTATCACTGACGCTCTCTCGACGTTATCATTAAGGATAATATTTATTCTTAGTGATTGCGTAAGAAACGCCAACATCCTATAAAATCCACCCTCCTCCTCTCCATTCTTCACACCACTCCTTCTTGCTCTACTTCTCTTCTCAAATCTTACGCTTCCAAGCCTAAACAAGCAACAAGGCTCTCTCAAACCTCATGGCCTTAGTACCCTTCAATAGAGAGAAAGCCATGACCTTTGCCTCCGAGTATATGGAGAAGATCCCAAAAAGAAACCTTGCCCTCTTACCTCCCCCAGATGAAACTCCGACACCAAAGAAGAGGAAGGTAGACGGCAAGGAAAATGTCCCCCTAGAAAACCAAGAAGAGACAAAAGCATACTCCAATGTCCCAACAAAGCCTCTCTCCAGTTTCTTCCAAAAATCCAGTTCTTGTTTCCCATACACCTTAGAGCAAATGCCAAATGGGGAATGGAAGAAGCGGGTTCCCAAACCTCAAATCCAAGGGCAGCCAAAAGGATTCTTCGGGGACGACATTGTGCCTAAAGAGGGTCCCACAATTGAGAGCGTGCAAAAGAAGATATCCGAACTCTCAAGCTTCGTCCAAATTCTTAGAAGCGTGTGGCGGAAAGGCATAGCGCCAATATCCGCCTTAAGAAAAAGCTAGCGCAGACTTACACGTTAGTACTCATGAGGAGCTTAGACTCGCTGCTAGGGAGATGGGGGTAGAGCACTCGGTGGATCTCATTGACCTTTTCGAGTAGAAGTGCTCTACCTCTCTATCAATAATTAGGCGCGCACTAGTTTAATTTTTCAAGTATTTTCCCTTCCAATCATTTTGTAATTCCTTCAAAGTGTGCTTGATTTTGAATTCAATAAAGTTTTGTTATTATATTATTGTCTATGTCTCCACTTGTTTTTTGTCCTTGTGCAAAAGAAAAAAATTAAAAATAGGTACAAAAACAAGTGTGGGGAGGCTCACAAGTCAAAGGTACGTGATTTATTAAATTATATTTTGACTTGTGACTTATCTTAAGTGCTAAAACCTGAACCAAGTTAGCAAAACTCCGTCTACCAAATGATACATGGCATGCATACATTTTATTCCTCGCCAAAAACCAGACTTTTGTTGAGCAACTATCCATTAGGGACCCCATGCTTATCTAAATAATTGATCTTTGTGATATGGTAGAATGACTTGACACTTGCTCTCTTTTGAAATAAGGCTTGGTTTTATCTTCAAAAATTTAAAATAAAGCATGCTCATGGTTTGACTTAGCCAAATCCTACCAAAGCTTTGAACAATGACATGATTATCCACTATAGCTACTACCCTTTGTATTGAGTTTTGTCAGGCTCCGTTGATCTGCGTTGAGAGAGGCTCATACTCCTAAGATTGAAAAACACGTACACCCACATATGCACGCCGGTTCTCACAATGAGAATTGCGCACAACATGCATCGTACCATCCACCAAATAAATACTCCATTCTTTATACCATGATCATCTCTGTTATCAAGAAAAATGCGAGAGAGAAAGATATGGGCTGCAGAAAAGAGAAAAAGAACAAGAGATGAAAAATGGACACGTGTCCAGGGCGAGTAGAGCCCACATCTCCAAAAAAAAAAAAAAGAAGAGAGAAAGAAAAGCAATCTGTATCTCTCTAGAAGCATACAAAAAGAAGGGAAAAGGATCATGAGTCAAGGAGTAACCACAAAGAAAATATATATCATCAATATTTTCCACACACTTTGCACGCGTTTCGATCTAAGGGTATGGCACCTCTTTCCAACGATCCGCAGCTTGACCCGACAAAACATGCGCAGAGGTGCGTATGCATCACTCCATTCAAAGATCCACAAAACCCTGCAAAATAGGATGAGTGAGAGTGATACAAACAAGAGTGCTTTGAGAGGAAAATTCGAAACAAGAGTGATTTTTGTGAGAGTCAATACCATAAAGAGCAATGCTATTTCTTTCAAAAATTCAAAAACTTGCCAAGTCTTTGCGCATGAGTAGTAGCAAGAAGATAGAAGTTCATGCTATTCCATTGCTCAATTATTCTAAGATAGCTTGGTAGCCACCATGAATGCTCACAAGACAGGCGAGGCTTGGAATAACCTGTATGCAAGCTTACATCTTGGAGTTTGAACCACTTTAGTCCTCAGTGCCTTCACTCGAGGACGAGTAAAGGGCTAAGTGTGGGGAGTTTGTTGACGGTAACCAACTGCAATTTAAACACCATCAACACAACACCAAAACAACCTAGAAATAGGGATTTCAACTAACATATTCCAAAGATTTGGTGTTTATTTGGACTTGCGGTACCAATTCAAGAATAACCACTTTGGGCCAAAAATACAAAGAAAAAGAAATAAAAACCAACAATAGGAAAAGGCCCAAAGAAGCAAATGGCAAGCCCAAACAAGAATCGGGACAAAACGTCAAAACCAGGCGGGGCCAAGACCACTGCACGACTTTTCACGGCAAGGAGGCCTATCTCGCGGCCGAAAGCGGGCCGCCCCAAAGGGTGGTGCAAGACCACACGGTGCGCACACGCACCCCGGCGAGGCGGTTCGGGCCCGGCCGGGAGGCGGTTTGTTACCTTCCATAACGGGTACTATCGACGTTGGATGGTCGGTTTGGCAGATTTGGAAGATGTTCCTAGGTCGGTTTTGGTGTTTTTAGCACTTAGGCCCCTCCCCTTGTGTATAAATAGCTCCCTCCTTCACCTCTCTCAACAACAATTCCAAGAAGAAACCAATCCACTTGTGCAAGAGAGTAGAATTAGTTCTTCTTCTTCTACTTTTCTATATCTTCTTCTAAATTCTAGAGAGTGAGAGAGGGAAAAGCTAGAAAGAAGCTTTGTTCTTTCTACCCGAGTTGCCGGTTAAGCCTCTCGGTGTTCCGCGGTTCCTAGGAGGACAGAGTCTTGGGACTTGTCGGTACCCGCCCGGCTTGTACCTCTGCAAGCTACTTACACTTTGGTAAGAAGTCTTGTGATTATCTTGAAGCTATTTAATTTCCTCGTATATTTCTTAGTTGTTGTAGACTTGCGGGATTGGTAGATTGTCTCGTTAAGAGCGTTAGTTCTTGGTGAAGGAACTCTTTGACCGGGAACCTTGGCCAACATCAAGAAGCGTGACCAATAGTGCAAACGTGGTGTTTGGACTAGCGTTCACCTACCTTTTCTTGAAGCATCCCACGGTTGAGGGGGTAGGCGGCTTGGTCGTGACAAGCCTTGTCCGTCCCCTTGAAATCCCCCACGTTCGGGTGTGACGTAGAGCTAATTGCGGAAGCTTCCCGGTTGGGCGTTGGCGGTGCCCGAAGTGAGTAGACAACGAGACTTTAGAAATCCTTTGCACGGAAAACTTAGCCTATAGATACCTCACTACTCTTAGAAAACAAACCCTTGCCTTAGGTTGACCACTGGACGAGAAAAGCACGGCTGCGGCGACCGTCCTTGTGTAAAATACGATACCACTTTACCATCGGGTGAAGTGCTACAGCGGTATTTCCGTGCGCTTGCGGATTTCTCGTAATGCGTAGAAACACCAACGGTACACTTGATGCTCTTCCACGTCCGGCCATCGCCGGGTTGTCACCTTCGATATCCCGCAACACCCGCCCGGGCATAGTCGTCGTCAGCGGCACGGTATTAGCCCTGTAGAGCACAAGAGGAAGAACATAGTCGGCGGCTTCATGCCCTAACGCGGCGGCGCGCTGCGCAGCATCGGGGAGTGACGGTTTCTTTGGTGCGGCGGCCTTCGACGAAGGCGGCATACATGCGGCTCTAAAGTGCGCCTCGGGTTGCCGACGACGGGAGAGGCCTGGTGCAAAGACTCTCGCGATACTTGAGCGAGTAGTACGGCGGCCCGCAGACGCCCGACCCACCGGTGCAGCACCGGGTCTGGTCGGATGCTCCGTCCCACGGTCGCCGCCGCAGCGCTTTCATCCGCGAACATGTGGCCCGCGCAGATTGGCGAGGGCCCCATGGGATCTGCGGCGTCCTTGGCGACTCAATCGCGATCTCTGCAAGCATGTCACGCGGAAGGTTTTCCATGGCGTGCGCGGCGGCGGGGGGGGCTTTTGGTGGAAGCTCGGCGCCCTCTAGCTATGGTTTGTGCAATTGTGCGGCGAAGAATGGTCGGCCGTCACGAGGCGGTGAGTTTGAATAAACGGCGGTGGGGCGCCGGTTGGTGGCGGCAATAATGCGGTGCGCCGGCGGGGTGCAGGGGACGTAATGAGCGGGCCTGCTAGTGCACTATCCCAATGCTCGCCTCAGAAGATACGGAGTAGTACGTACTACAAAATGTTTTCAATCGCTACACCCTCCGTCCCACAAATAAAAGTCCGTGTTTGACTTCTACAATCCTTGTTTGACCATTCGTCTTATTCAAAATGTTTTAAAAATTTAGATATTTTGTTATGATTTATTTTATCGTTAGAGATACTTTTATAATCATTTATTTATTTTATTATTTGCATAAAAAATTAAATAAGATGAATGGTCAAACTTGAGGGATTGTAAAAAAGTCAAAAACGGACTTTTTATTTGTGGGACGGAGAGTGTATATGTTTTCCATGACAAGATGATCTCAAATCAAAAGGTTGTAAACTACAAAGTTTCATAATTGAGAACTACAATCGGTATGTTGGTGGTTTGTCTATCCGACGTCACTTAAAACATTTAAATTTCATTTATTTATTTATTTTTTGAATTTGAGACCTAGTTTTCCATTACAAGATAATGTCAAATCAAAAAGTTCTAAACTAGAGAGTTTTGTAACTTAGCAAGATCTACAATTCTTATTTTAGTTTTCCCCATCCAACATAGTGCTAGTGACATTGTTCACAAATCTTAGAAATCTCTCTCGTAGTTTCATAAACGCCGAGACATGTGTAACTCGTGAACAATGTTACACACGACGTCGTCGGATCAAGAAATGACCATGAACGCAATGCAATGGAATGAGCGAGATGGCTTTATTTTTCGGGACGTACTATCCCAACGGTCATCTCAGAAGATTTCTTACGTTAAAATCACTAGGTGCTCCAAAATTGATGTTTGGAGTTGTGATTTTTGAAATTTAAAATTGAAATGTTATCGATGAAACATGACAAGAGTAATAGAAGTAAGAATACAATCGCCCGATAGAGCATGATTTGACAAAAATTTAGAAAGAAAAACCATCATTTTTTGGAGTTACTATGATGGAGAAAGACTAGTTACAAGTTTTGACCACGCATTAAAAAGAAAAATTAGGGTTCTTGAGCCACGAAGGTCTCCGGCGTGGCGGCACACCGGTGTCGCGGATGTTAGCGGAGATGAGGTCTCTTGCGGCGGGAGGACCACCACCGTGATCCCCAAAACCTAGCGTTACTAGTATGCGCTATTGGATGAGCGGGTTTAGTCTCCTTCCGGGCTCGACACCGACGGTGGCGGTACGGCGGAGTGGGGATCGGCGCTCAGACCAATGACGACAAGCCGAGGTCAAATAGATGTTATGGAAAGCACCAGCAACGCCTTGGCGTAAATTCCTTTAAACACACCGGTCGAGGCGGGACGGGCGGAGAGGGGTTGCCGTCATGGAGAACGATCGAACGCGGCGGCGGACATGGCGTGTTCCAGGCTTACGACAGCGGCACACGCGGCGATAAGCATAACCGTCAAGCCGACGAGCCTCGAGGTGCCGAGGTAAGAGAGAAGGCAAAGATCGAGTTCATCCGGAGGCGGGCTAGGCACGCCGAGGTGCTCGCGGGGGCCATTGCTGCGTGGGGGCGGACACGGCGGCGTGTTCCGAGGCGATGTCAACGGCACGGGCATAACCTCCAAGACAACGAGCCTCGAGGTTCCAAGGTAGAGAAGGGTGTGACCGTGTGAGTTCAGCCGAGGCGGCTAGCTAGCCACGCCGAGGTGCTTTCGCGGGCGCCATGGGCTGCGTGGCCGACGCCGGCGAGAATCGCAAATAAATTTAACACATGAATACACCATTGTCGCCTGTTCACTCATCATTTCAAATGCAATCAAACATCCACGCAAAGACATGATTTAGAGAAATACAACACATATATTAAATCACAAACACAATACCACAAAGTACACAATTAAAATATAACACAAGGATTACAACGAATTAAAACATCTCACCGGTGTTCATCACTACATGCTACTCGGAGAATCAATCGAACATCAACCAATCCATGCATGCACACAACCAAAAGCTAGCAAAAGTCGCTGTTTTGATCGATCTAGATCATGTAGCTAGAGAGCTAAGCTATAGATAAATGTACACACGACACACACACACACACACACATATAGAACCCGGCCCGCCGCTTATACCAACGCTATGAGGCGAAATGAAGAACATACCACACTCGGCGCGGATCCTACACTCCTCGCAAAGAAGTACACCACCGCCCGGTGGCCCCCATTCCGCCGTGGCGCGCGCAGGTTGTCTCCCAATATGCACCGATGCCCGATCTGGCGAGGCTCCGGTTGGGCGAAGAAGGAGGATCTTTGCCACTCTTGATAGCAGAGGCACAACGCCGTTCAACACTACTATTGCCTATCCGGTGCTCGCCGGCGGTTACTCGAGTCGACGGCGCGTGTCGCCGCCGCCGTGTCGGGCGGGGGATCTCCCGCAACACCTCTCGGGCATGGTCGTCATCGGCGGCGGTGGCGTTCCGCTGTGAGCGAAAGGCGTGCACGCAGGGCGAGCACATGCCCGAGTCGCGGCTTGTTTCAGCTGCCGAGAGGCGGCGAGACGGTGAGGCGACCTTCCACGAACACGGCGAGACATGCACGCTCGCGAAGCACGCCTCGGGTTGCCCTCGGCGAAGCTTAAGCGATGAGACTTCGGCGAGTGTGGTGCGGTGCCTGGCCTGAGCGTAGCCGTCGGCGCCGACCATACGCCGTCCTTGCAGCACGGTCTAGTAGGATGCTTCGGTCGATGTATATCGTCATGGCACGCTTCTCGTGTCAGTGCGGTGGTCCGTGGATTGTAGAGGTCCTCCATAGGATCCTCTGCGGCCATGGCGACGCGGGCTAATGTCGATCAAGCAACTCCGGCGGAAGGTTGTCAGGTTCTCCATGGCTCGAGGCGGCGGCGGTTGGGGGGCTTTTTTTGGAAACTTTGGCGCGGGGGGGCGGAGGTGAATAGCATAATAATACGGGTGGCGCCCGGGCGGGGTGCGTTCCCGTGCAGCCCACGTGTTTTTTTTAGGGAGCGGCCGGAGAGGCTTGCGGCGACATGACCCGTGTGTACGACTTATTTTTCGAGACCGCGCCGTCGCGGCGTAAAATTCATCTAGTACGAGCCTTATTTTCGCGACGCGCCAATTTTTTTCAAGAGCACGCCTAGGCGCGTTTTTATTAAGCGTAAAGAGTGTTACGCCTAGGCGCGCCAATGAATACCAATGCCTTTTGATAGAGCGCATTCAGAACCTTTGCACGGTGCGTGCGTGTGTAGGTGTATCCTTTGCGTGGAGAGCTCGCGCTTAACGCGTCGGCATCGTCCCCCGATTAGTGCCATCTTTTTTTTCGCGTCGTCTTATTCAAATTTTTACATAAATATAATTTATTTTGTTATTTTATCAATATTGATACTTGAATATTGATTAATTTATTTTATGATTTACATAAATATTTTAAATAAGACGGATGGTCAAACATATGAAATTCAAAAAGTCAAAAAAGACAAACTCCATGGGGACGAGAGGGAGTATATCACAAATTCACAATTAATCACAACTAATAAAAGTTCTCAGTTTCTCACCATCACGCGCACATACAGGATCGACATCAAGCATCATGTACGCACCAAAAGCTATGGAATTAAGTTTGTTCGATCGAGGTCTCCATCTAGAGCACTAGAAATAGAAAGTTTGATCATAAGAAGATCACCAACCACGGCAAAAAGATTAAGTTGAGTGAAGAACCTCGACACTTTCGTCGCGGATCCTGCACTCCTCGGCTGAGAACACGCAACACACATCACCCGAGCCCTCACCGAGGCGGCACTACGGCAAAGACCGGCCCCTGGCCGGTGCATAGATGCCCGTCATGGCGGGAGCACCATTTGGAGCTATAGGACGACGGCACTCTTACGGTATATCGCGCCGCCAAGTAGCCCACCATACTGCTCCATGCCTCTCGGCGGGGCCGAGTACAGTTGATGTTCTTCCACGTCCCGGCCGTTGCCGAGGTCGCCGATCGATCTCCCGCAGCGACCGCCGGGCATAGTCGTCGATCAGCGGCACGGCGTTTGGCCAGCCAGAGCACAAGAGCAAGAACATACTTGGCGGTTTCATGCCACGACGCGTGGCGGCGCCGCCACGGCATCTCGGCGGCGGCGTGGCGGTGAAGCGACGCCGACATAGGCGGCATTCATGCCGGCTATGAAGCTGCGCATCCGGGTTGCCGAAGCGGCGGCGAGCGGTGACAAGACTCTCGCGATCCTCGGCGACACCCTTCTTGGCCGGCGGGTTCGAAACATCTGGTCTAGTCGGATGCTCCGTCCCACGGGGGTTCGCCGCCGACGCCGCTTTCATCTGCGAGCCGGGTGGCCCGCAGATTGGCGAGGTCCCCATGGGATGCGGCGCCCTTGGCGACTCGAATCGCCAATGCAGGTGCAAGCATGTCACGCGGAAGGTTTTCCATGGCGTGAGGCGGCGGCGTGGGCGGGGGGCTTTTTTGGTGGAAGCTCGGCGGCGCTCTAGCTATGTTTTGTGCGGCGGGGAGGCGAGCAAAGAAGTTGGTGGCAAAGTCGCGTAGCTGGTGCATGGACGTGGGATTTTATGAGCGGGGCGGGCGGTGCACTCCGGCGGCGTTATCGAGCTAGCGACGTACTATTCCAAGGCTCGTCGTAAGATTTCTTACATTAAAATCACTAGGTGGTCCAAAATTGATGTTTGGAGTTGTAATTTTTGAAATTTAAAATTGAAATGTTATCGATGATACATGACAAGAGCATGATTTGACAAAAAAAATTTAGAAAGAAAAACCATCATTTTGGAGTTACTATGAGGGAGAAAGACTAGTTACAACTTTTGACCACAGATTAAAAAGAAAAATTAGGGTTCTTGAGCCACGAAGGTCTCACCATCGCAAGCGTGAATATAACACGCAATTACCACATATATACATCAACCATCACGTACCAAAAGCAAGATAGATTCATGCAACTCCACGCCCATCGTGCAACACGAAGAACTTACTACTTTCGGCGGATCCTACACTCCTCGGTGCGAAAGGGGGGGGTTTGTATGCCATAGGTGCCGTGCCCCATTGGCGAGGCGCTTTTTTTGTTGTGCTAGAGGAAGACGGAAGATATTCGCCTCTCGCATATGGCGCCACCAACAAGTCGTTACGCAACACTTCCACCGCACATTCTTGGGAGTTACGCATTTCGCGGCCCTCGAGGGTGCAGCCATCGTCGCCGCCCGTGTCACGCTCCGGCTCCGCAACACACCGCGCGCGCGGTCGTCATCGGCCGGCGGCGGCATTCCTTTGTAGAGCGGAAGAGAATGCACATACCGGCGAGTGCATGCCACGATTTGGCGGCTTGTTCCGGCAAGCGGCGGCGGCAAGAAGAGCGGTGCCGCGGCCTTCCACGAACATGGCAGACATGCTGCTCTAAAGCACGCCCGGGGCCGACCTCGCGAGCGCTTGTCGATGAGACTGCGCGGTGATCAGCGAGTAGTATACAAAGAGAGCCAGCAGCGGACGTGAGTCGTCGACCGCCGCCGCCGTCGCAACACCCGGTCTAGTGGGATGCTCCCGGAGGTCCAAGATAAGCCGCGACGCGACGTGTCCGTACGGTGGCCGTGATTGTAGAGGGAACGCATAGGATCCTGTGCGCCATGGCGACGCGGAGCGCAACGATCCTCAAGCAACTCCCCGCGAAGGTTGCAAAGATGGCTTCGGGGCTCGGCGCACGGTTTTCTGGAAGCTTCGGCTCCGGGTCCGGGAAAGGAAGATGAACAGTGTCGCCGAGCACGCGAGATGGAGGGCGTAGTGCATCGCCCACCTGGCCGGGTCAGTCTCGATTTGTTGTGACTTGTGAGAGAAAAGCATGTTGGCGACCGAACGACCGAGAGTGAGATGGGATTATTATTGGAGTACACCGGTGGGCGGTCTTTGTCGGGGCGCGAGGTCGAAAGTGACAAACATGACTTGGCACGCGTCTTGATCATATACACAGATTCCACACATGACACACCTTGCATGCGTATCTTTGCGTATCGCCGTATCCATGACGGGGTTTCGGTTTTTCGGGTCTCGGGTTTCTTGGTATGGGAGGGCGATTTTTTTTTGACAGAATAGAGGGAGAGGGTTTGATTTTTGGTTGGTGTGTGCGTGGAATGGGGGTGGGGCGGGGGTGGTAGTGCACTTGTGTGGGAATTTGGGTGGCATGTGTATATGGCTTGGGTGCGGTAGGCGGGGGCCGGTGGGGAAGTGAAGGAGAAGGGTCGGTTAACTTCGTGAGTGGTTCGTGGGCGGTATGTGGTGGTGAGTTGGAGTAGATTCAAAAGCAAGAAGAAAAATAGAAATATATATATACCGGGTGCACTTTCTATACACCTACACCCATATTCAAAAATCATATTCGGTTTGAGTATGTTTAGATACTCATTAAGATACTCTAGATCTTCTTACCTAAAAAATTTCGAGGAAGGAACCTATATTTTTTAATATATTACATAAAATGCCACTACTGCTGCGTATATATAAAAAAAGTATATCCATATACTCCACGTATGAATACATGCTTAACATATATACCACCATGGATGGTCTAGTATGATCATATACTTCATCCACATGCACTTGGTTTGGTCATGTACGGCAACGCCGAGGGGATATGATGCGTGAAGGGCGAAGTTCAAGAGATTAAATCATCTACCAAGGATTTCCTCAAATAAATTATTATATATGTTTTATTACATTACGAAGTTGTCACCCGTCCAACATATCTAAATATTTCTATTCGATATTGGTTCAGCTTGGAGTTTAAACATAAGATTAAATAATCTTTATGCAAATGAGTATATACTCTATTTCATACATTTAAGTTCTTCGTTACTAACTTTGTTTCTAACCTGCACAAGCAAAGTAATTCTGCTCAATAGCTAATTGTGATCAGATTTCACAACGATTACAATTCTTTTTTTTTAGATTAAACAGTACAATAATTCAATCCTTTAACAATACCCTTTCCTACCCGGCAATGAATAAAAGGGAATTCTAGTATTTAGATAAAATTATAAGTGGGCCCCATTGATGGTAGTTGTATAGAGTAGAGATAAATGAGGCATGAGTGCGGAAGAAAGTGCTGTAAAGGAAGGAATCTTGATGACTATAGGCCATATAGAGGATCGAGGCAAATAGAGATACATCAGTGCGGAGTGCGGAAGAAAGTACTGTAAAGGAGGGAAATCTTGATGATCAAGATGTATAGAGGAAGTAAATAGAGAAACATTGCGGACGGGCGAGGTGCACTCGCTAACTCCATGCGCACAATATATTTTTGTACAATATTCGAAGATATGGATAATGGGTTACACGAAGGGGTTAAAAAAAACCTAGGAAAGCTACTCATTTCTCGGGTAGCAAGGGCGTAGCAGTGATGTCGATGTGAAGCCAAAAAAAAATAGGGCGGGCCGATCAATCTCAAATACATCTTAGCCCTCCTAATCTATGTAATTATGAATAAAAATTTAGGTGGGGCTTATTAGGTAGGGCTCGTGTAATTTTGATCGATAGGGGGGCTATAGAGCCCAACCTACTCATTTTCTCGGGTAGCAAGGCGGTAGTGGGAGTAGTCAATAGTGTGGAGTGATTGCCTTGTGTGCGTGGAGGAGAATAGATTCATGTTGCTTGGCGTGTGTATAGCAAATATAGGTTTCAAAATTAATTTTTTTTCCATGACCTTGCATGCGTATCCTTTGCATATCCCACACACCCTACGCCAAGAGGGCGACGTCTGCCATCGTTAGCGCTAGTTCCATCAAAGATCGATGCCGTCTCGTCGGCGAGGCACCAATTGGGCGAGACGAGGACGAAGGCGGGGGACGCGAGTATCTGAGACTCGCTTATCTTATTTCAGCTTATTCTCTCTCTCACGAATACTATTCAATCACCCATCGGCCAAAAATCAGCCAAACAACTATTTTTTCGAGCACGAATCAGTAACATGCACCCTCCGTCCCACAAATAAAAGTCCATTTTTGACTTTTACAATCCCCTGCTTGACCATTCGCCTTATTTACAATCCCTCGTTTGACCATTCGTTACGTTTTTGACCATAGATTAAAATTCTTGAGCCCCGAAAAGTTCTCCGACATGGGCAAAGACACCGCATGCGCGATGTCACCAGAGATGAGGTCTCTAGAGACGGGTGGACAACCACCGTACCCGAGAACCTAGAGCGTTGCTATCTATGCTATCGAATGAGCGAGAAGGGTGAGAGTCCAGCCCGAAGTCGGCTAGCTCGTCGCGGCGAGGTGCTCGCAGCTGACCATGGTCGCGTATGGCGCTACGTGAGAATCGCAAATAAATTTAACACATGGATTACAAAGAATTAAAACATCTCGGGGTTCATCATCGCTACCGGAGGATCGTCGAACATCAACCAATGCATACATGCATCACCGCGCGTATGCATGCACACCAGAGACGCCGCTCGGACCGCATCATCATCCTCTAGATCGAGCCCAGCCTGCTCTGCGGTAGAGATTAACCTATCACACTCGCCGCGAATCCTACACTCCTCGCTGCAAGACACCCCGTGACTCGCACGGCATTGTGGATAAAATCCCGCTAGCACTATACTCATCGTTTCGGCAATGCCGCCCGCAGTCGTAGTAAAATCGCGGTGCCTCATCTTCCCATGCGTGACCGATGCCCGTCATGGCGAGGCACGGTTGGCGCGGAAGGAGGAAGACGAAGTCGCTTACCTTCAATGGCGTCCGTCACCACTGCCATTGCATTGTTGAAGTGCAGGCGGCAGTTCAAGCTCCCCAACATTTTGCCACCTCGCCAGTATCTTCTTCCTCAATCTCCGAAACACCTCTCGGGCGCGGTCGTCATCGGCGGCGGCGTTCGCGTGTAGAGCAATAAAGGGCGTGCACATAGCGGCGAGGTGCATGCCGAGAGGCGGCTTGTTTCATTTGTCGAGGCGGCGAGACGGTGTCGCTGACCTTCCACTAACACGGCGGACATGCTTGCTCACGAAGCACGCCTCGGGTTGCCGACCTCGGCGAGCTTCGTTGATGAGACTTTCGCGATACTTTCAGCGAGTAGTCGGGGCGGCCGGAGCGGGCGTAGCCGCCGTCGGCGTCGACACGCCGCCGCCGTCGTTCGCGACACCGGTCTAGTGGGATGCTCGGTCCAGCATGATGCCGCGGCATGCTTTCGTGTCAGTGCGGGTGGCCCGCGGTGTAAGAGGTCCTCCATAGGATCCTCTGCGGCCATGGCGGCGTGAAGCGCAATGTCATCAAGCAACTCCCGCGGAAGGTTCTCCATGGCAGAGCGTTGGTGCGTGCGGTGGGGGGGCTTTTTTGTTTGAGCTTTGGCGCGGCGGCGGCGTGAACGAAGCTAGCCCTCGGTGGTGGCGGCAATAATACGGGCGGTGCGTTCGCAATATATAATGCGGTGCGTTTCGAGGGAGCTGGCCGGCCGGTGAGCACTCCGGCGGAGCGGTCGGCGGCGTGACGTACATGCATGGCCGCGGAACGCATCAAAGCAAGTAAATGGACGATGACGCGCTCTTTCCCAATACGCGATCATCGTATGTCTCGAATCGTTGCATGTTTATCCATGACAAGATGATCTCAAATCAAAAGCTTGTAAACTACAAAGTTTCATGGATATTTGGGAACTACTGGTCTTTAATCTTTATATTGGTAGTTTGTCGGAGGTCATTCAAAAATTTAAATTTCCAAATTTCATTTGTTTTACTTTATTTTAAAAAAATTGAGACCTAGTTTTCCATTACAAGATAATGCCAAATCAAAAGGTTTTAAACTAGAAAGTTTCATAACTTAGTAAGATCTACAATTAATTCTCAATTTGGTTGTTTCCCATCCGACATCCATGCTAGTGATTGTTCCACGAATCTTAATTATACACCACACAAAAACATGAATATACCACTTTGTTCATTCATCATCTCAAGTGCAATTAGAGCACTCACAATGCAGATTCTACCATGGTTTCTATCCTCATTTATTACCCCTCTATTTATTGCTTTTTGCTGATGTGGCGCTATATTTATTGAAGAGAGAGAGGAAAAACACAAGAAACCAAGTCTAACTAAGAAACCAGAGGTCTTCACGTAAACCAAGACAATTTGTGAGAGTAACAAGTGGGCCATATGACATCATGATAGAAAATTGTATTGTGGGAGATAGTTTCTTGACACAATGTCCAAGACTTTAGAAACCATGATATAGTTTCTAGCATTGTGAGTGCCCTAAATAATCAAACATCCACGCAAACACATGATTTAGAGTAACACAATGCCACCTCACCACCCCACTATCACCCCACTAGCATGCCACCTCACCAGCCCACTAACCCTTCCTCCTTTGTGCCACATCATCAACATGTCCCACATGTCTATGGGCATAAAAAGGGTTATAACTCTTGAACCAAAAAAATAAATCAAATTACGATTGCACCATTAAATTTATTTTAATAAAACCTTTAAAATAAGATCTCACATGGATATATTTTGATAAAATTATAAGTAGGACCTGTTGGTATAAAAAAAAAAAAAAAAGAAAAGTAAAAGAAAATTAAAAAAGGAGAAAAAAATAGAAAGAAAAAGAATAGGAGGGTGATAGTAATATTGTAACACTTGTTTGTAAAAGTAAAAAAATTGCGTTTATTTTGGGACGGAGGGAGTAGGCTTTTTTTTTTTTTTTTAGGAGCGGGCGCGCGGCAGGTGAGGCTCGCGACGACATGACCGGTGCTAGTACTGGCGTAATGAATGCCAACGCCTTTTGATAGAGCGCGTCTCTAACATTTACACCTTTGCGTGCGTGCATACCTTTGCGTAGAGTAGCTTAGGCCGGTCTCGCTCAGCGTGCCACAGTAATGCGCCATCGGCGCGATGTCATCATTATACCGTGCGGAGTCTCCATCGGCGAGGCACCAAACGAGGACGAAGATCGACTCGACCTAGTGCTCCTACTCGCGTGCACAACCCGATACGTACGTTACCCCGAATACTTCCCCGATTTGGCTTCTCGGTATCGAGATCGTGCTATCCGATCACGCTGGATATACGGTCGACTCGCCCGCCCCGCCGAAGACGCCCGCCTTCGAGCAAGTATTATGGTAGGTCGTAAGCGGTCAGAAAGCTACGGTAGGCCGGCACAAGAACAATATGTGAGATAGACTAGTGAGTCTTATATTAATTAGAAAGAGCTAACTAACGTATGGGTGGGTGGGAGGAGGGGTATGCGGCCGGCTTTGCCGGGCCAGACATTGCTCTCAGCGGCAAGCGACCTCGCGACCCTGGTCGCGTGGGCGACCCGCGTCCTACGCTAGGCATGCCACCGGGACGCGCGGCGTTGAATGCGCCCTCGGGCGGCGGCACAAGCGCCGTCCGCTTCGTTGATCCTCATACATACATTTGTCTATTCCTCGATTCTCCGTGCATGCTTGGTGAGGCAGCCATAGTGCCAATGTAGCCCGTCGGGACTATTTCTATTTTTTTAAAATTTGTTTCATTTTTTTCAATAGGAAATAAAAGGAAAACGCCCTCAAATGCTTCATAGGAGTAGCTAGAGATGCCTATTTTTATTTGCTCCGCTAGAGTAAAATTGTCCTAATTATCTTGGTGTGCAACATCTTTGTATATATGCTTTCAAATTGATGAGATAATTTGGATAGATTTCATTAGAACTGTCACTCTGTTGGTAGCAAACATCCACACATATTTGAGAAATAAATATATAGCACATGGATTATGTAGTTAGTACTATATATCACAACTAATAACACACATGTCTCAAATCAGAAGTCTAGCAAGATTCTTAGGCAAAACAAGTGTGGCAAATTACTAAAAGGCTTTTAGAACGACCTTTCAAGACCTTTGCTAGAGGGATGGCTCGGCGATGTCGGCGTGCTTTCGTCATATGGCGCGAACAACGACGACGGATCGGTGTCGGGTTCACCCGGGTTATTGGTGCTGAAGCCCATCGGGTAGCGGGAGAGGTCTTCCTCGCCCTGCGTCACCATCGCCGCCACGCTCATGCCCGCACCAATGAAGAGGCGTGTGGAGGCGAGATCATCGATCGCGATCGTTTACGCGGCCGGAGGTGGTCGCTTTCGCCGCGACCTTGGCGTTCACCTTGTCGCGATCCGCGGTGCCAATAGCCGTCATCCGGGCGTTTTTTGGCGAATAGCGCCGCAATTGAAAGATCAAATTCTACCAAGGGGAAAGCAAAGTGTTGAATCAAAGATAGATCGGGGTTTTTCGGAAGACAAACCACCGTCGCGTATGACAATTGCCGTCGCTGCTCCTCCCATTCCGGCTCCTTCTCGGACATCTTTTGAGAGTACACGGAGTACTCATTACGAACCCGCCTGCGTCTCGCGGCGGATGCTCGGCGTAGGAGCGTGAATACTCCAACTCCGATCGATGAAGAGGATGAAGAATCGGAGGAGGCCGAGTTTGCACCCGCACCGGGATGACCGGGCGGAGCCGTTTTCCTCACATCGGGAAGTACGTGCCCCCGCCTCTACCTCCGCCGAGGAATCTCTAAACAAAAGCAAAGGGTTGCGTTAAGAACAGATTACAAGAAAAACAAGAAGCCAAATCAAGTAATGAAACTCACCCAACTCGGCGATGAGGACCGCGGCTTCCTCCTCGTCTCTTCCTCGGCTCCGCTTGCCAAAGGTTTGCGTATTGTACCGGCCATCGGTGAGCTTGATATTTTAGTGAAGCGGTGGGCAAGAAGGCAGAGACAGAGATGAAGGAGTATCTTTGGATTGAGGTAAAGGAGAGAGCCGGTGCGCTTCGTCTTATTTATGTAGGCGAACAGGGGATCATGGGAAACCATGAATGAGATCGTGGCACGTATCCCGTAAAAACAGATTGGAATGCGAAGCGGCACGTTGGGGAAGTTTCTGAACAACCGTTCAAGTAGGCTTGATTTCTTCTTGAAATGCCCCGGTCCATTGAAGGTTTGGTTCGGTTTTTATTCGGAAAAAGAATTCGGTGTTGATTTCGAGGACTATGGTCAATTTTGGAGCAAAAGGTACTTTTACCCAAAAATTGAGGAGGCATGTGTTAACACTGAAATTTGGTAGGCCCGGATGATAAACTGGCGGTGCAAGATGCTAATATCAGAACTAATATACCAAATATGTACAATATTATACCAAGTATATGTACAATATTATACCAAGTATATGTACAATATTATCACCATTATATTTGCCACCGAGCCTCACCGTGCCTCCCTTTCTTAACGTGTCGGGCCGCGTCGCGCCCCCGTGCTTATGGGTAAGCCCCAAGCACGCACTTTTGCCCCGTGCCATGACCAGGGGTGTGCCGTGCTCGTAGTTTCATCAACTATATGAGACATGTGTAAATCTTGTGAACAATGTTATTGTGACGTCGTCGGATGAAGAAATGACCAAAAGATGTATACATCTTAATATATAAGAAGTTATACAAAACTTTCATGTTCATGCATGATTTCTCATGCTAAAATCATTAGGTGCTCCAAAAATGTTGCTTAAAGTTGTAATTTTTAAAATTCAATCAGTAATGTTATTGATAAAATTTTACAATAGTCGTAGCTGTTTAAGAATACAATAGCTTGATAGAGAATGATTTTACAACATTTTAGAGAGAAAAAAACATCAATTTTAGAATTACTATGAGAGAGAAAACGAAATTGATACGATCTTATACAACTTTTTTGAATAAGACGGATGGTCAAACATGATGTCTAAAAAGTCAAAAACATCATTCTTTTTTTGGGATGGAGGGTAGTTTTCAAAAAAAAAATATTTGCCTTATGTGCATGTTGGTTGTGTGTGCCCTTGATTCGGTAACCAACGTTAAATTACCGCTTAAATACGGGAATCTTCGGAAACGATCGGAAGAGGGCAAAACTGTTTCCACTTTCATTTCCATTTATTTTTACCATTATCATTTTCATTTTTTCGCGGTTACCACTTCCGTTTCCGTTTAGGCAACAATCGGAAAAAACTCGAAAACGACTACGGAAAATCGGAAACTACCATTTTCGTTTTTTAGAGAAATATGTATTCATACGCACTTTTGAGAATACTATCATTTTTGTTTTCCTCACAGGCGAATCATTTCACTCTTCACCCCGCTTCCTCAGAGTTTTTCATGCTGACAGGAAGGTCCCACTACGCGCCTTCTCCCAGATGCAGCTGAAGTGGCGATGTTTACCTTGTGCCCGCCCAAAATTTTCCAAAAATTTACGCGCCCACCATTCGCAAAACGCAAAACCCTATCCGCCTCCTCACAGGCGATTCATTTCACTCCTCATCCGCGTCCTCACAGGCGATTCTAGGGTATCTGACCGCCGCCGCCCACCGTTGACAACCACCACCGCCGCATCCAACCACCGCCCTCGCCATTCTCGGGTTTCAAGCCGGACGGCGCATCGCAGCGTGAGCACCGTCCAACCCACCTCCGATCCATCTGCGGCGCGTCTGCGGGATAATCGCTCACGGCTCACGGCGAGGCCGTCCTCCCCACCGTGCGCAACTCGGTCCACGAGTGGTACGAGGCACCATCTCTAGCGGAGACCGCAGGTCCGCCCGACCACCTTCTACGCCGGCTTCATCCTCCACCCGCGGCGGGGGCAGCACCAGCCGCCATCTCCAACAAATGGCGCTGGCCTCCTCCTTGATCTCGTAGCCTACATTTTGTTGGATCTTGAACTACACTTTGTTTATTCCTCTATTTCGAACTACATTTTTTTGTTCTCTGCCTCTTTGGTTTGTTTAGTCCTCATAGACTGCCTATTACATAATTTATCTGCGTAATTATCCTAAGATGGATATACCGAGTTGTACATACCTTGAACGACGACACCGATTTGCTACAATGTTGTTATCTAGTATTTTTTGTCGTAGGAAAGCGCAACTACTTGCTGCATATTTTCTTGATAGATGATTATGCGTGCTCAAGAAACATGACAGCTATCTATAATACTATCTTGTCTTAAAAAATTGCCTATTACATGAATGGTTCTTGAACTATAGGCACTTGTAGATCTTGAACTTGACACTTCGCTACTATAATGTAGTTATCGTGTGTTTTTTGTCGTCATAGGAAACTACAAATACTGTTGCTTAATTTTCTTTATACATGAATCTACGTGCTCGAGAACAATGACTACTCGGAGAGTACTTAAACTATCTTGTCTTACGAATGTCCTTGTTAAAACAACGATTACTAAAGTACAGTTTCATTATATTCCTCTATTCTGAACTACATTTTTTTTGTTTTCGCCTCGAGTGGTTTGTGTAGTCCTCATAGGCGCCTATTTCAAAATTGAACTGTATAATATTAGGCCTGCTAATTTTCAGTATTTGAAATTTTCAAATCTGTTCGAGCGATGAAGCTACTTCGGTGATTTCCATCCAATAGCGGGCATCAACGCATCATCGGTGGATAGATAGAGAGCACGCGAGTGTCGGCTGAATTTTTCAGTCGCCTATACATGAGGAAAGGTGATAATTTGATACTCGGATGGATACATGGAGTTGTAGATACTGAACAATACACATTTGCTACTATAATGTTATTATCTGTGTGTTTTTGCTACTATAATGTTATTATCGTGTGTTTTTGTCATAGGAAACTGCAACTACTGCTGCTTGTTCTCTTTATAGATGAACACCGGTTTTAATAACAAAACCAGATGATGCTATATGTGAGCCCGGAAGTCAAATCTCACATATAGTTTACAAATAAATGGAGTATCAATTCACAATGCTTAAAAAATATTTGAACATAATATAAAAACAAATAACCTCATAGCGGGACGTTGGAAAGGCTCTCAATCTTTCTGGTGTAGGCTCCTCATAGGGACGGCCCGCCTATTGGTTGATCACAAGCCTAACTTCCTTATCCGAGGTGGGGGTGAAATAGCAAGGGTGAGTCCATGTCGAACTCATAGAAGCATAACATGGGGTTATGAGGCTCAAAAGGCTAGAAACTGGTTTAAGCTGCGGTAAGCATTTTAGTAAGTCAAAGTTTTAGCATTTATTTAGCAATAAGTTATGCTTAACCCATTAACCCACATTATCATCATCAACATATCGTTCTCATGACGGTCCATCGTCATCGTAAAGTTCTATCCTCATCTTATGTCCATATCTCATCATCATCTCACATCCATGTCTGTATCCTCTATTACGTGATGTCTCCAAGGCCGTTCATGACCGAATTAAACGGTGATATATCAGTTTAATTAACTCTATTGCGAGAGGTGTACACTTTCACTACGGGTCATGATCCTCAAATGCATGGGTTAGCAAGGCCCAAAACATCCAAAAACCATATAAAGTCTTTCAAGGGTTCACCTAAAAATATTAGTGGCCAATGAGCTACAACCCCGTTTCTCCCAATTACGGCAAACCACCAACAAAGATAATCAAAGCCCTTGAGCGACTAAAGCGAGCCATGTAGCCCCCATAGTCATGCTTTGTATATCCCGGATGATCACAACGAGATAAGTCCTTACGGAGAGTCGAGCATCATGTAAAAGCATGAGCCCGACTACGAAATCATGTTGCCAACATTCAAGTCTTAACCATCGTATCATATATTTATTCATATCATAATTATTTATGTAGAGCACTAGCAAAAACTACCCATATGCAATAACCCATAGGATTCAATGAACAAGATAAGCGGCTAGGATGTCCTTAAGGTTGACAAATTAGACACATGCATATGATTAAGTGATTAATAGTGAATAGATAACAAGGATAGTCCCATGCTATACTTGCCTCAAATAGGATCCTTCTTCAAGTTCAAAGCTCCAAGAGAAATCCTTCTTGATCACCAACTTCATCTAGATCACAATCTTTTTTCAGAGATCAACAACATAAAGCTCACCGATCTACTTGATTCCAATCAAGCAGCGAGACAAGCATATAGGGCCAATCATGCATAACAAACAAGGCTACAATTAGAACAGTACACCAACAGTGGGAAAACAATTTAAAAAGTATATAAAACTATTCTACACGTCTCTACGATCACAACAGGCGTAAAGATCACTAAAATCGGAGCTAAAACGGTGTAGATATGAATTGTACAAGTTTACTAGTAATAAAATAATTAACTAAATATAAACTGAAATTTAAAAGTTGAAAACCTGAATATCAGTAAGATAAACATGTAGGTTACGGAATTATGATTCTGTGCAACTTGAACGGATCAAAACGGATTTAAACGAATAAACTATTGCTAATCTCGTCGGGTGGCAAAACTATGAATAATTCATCTAGCTTGTACCTTGGTTCAGAACGTGGAGACCGTGGCCAATGGGGATGGAGCAGCTCTGGCTTGCTGGACTGTATTCAGTATACGGTCACTCGACATAGAAAATGAACGTGCTCTTGAAAAGCATAGGTGGGCAGAAGATACGTATCCTTTGCGCAGCACAAGAGGCGTGTCTTGATTTTCTCCAGGCGTGCAGAAGAAGCAAGCAACGGCTGATTCAGAAGTGGATGCAACGGTGCGATGGATGTAGCGTTGGCGACAACCTTGGATGATGCAACAGCCTCGTAGGAAGGTACATATTTATAGGAAAAAAACTCTACGGGCTACATCAACTAATATGGTACTAATTGATGTTCTGGGCTCCACCTTACTAATGGGCCTAAAGAATCATTAAGCCCATTGGTAAATGCATAGGCCTATATTTTATTATTTTCGAAATTAATTAATTTCTTTTGATAAAATAATTCTAAAAAGTCTAGAATTATTATTTAAGCTAGCGAAGAATGCTCAAAGCTCGAAGATTTAGGGAAAAGCAAGAGACAATATAGAACATGAGAAACCCAAACAAAGTATTTGGAGCTCATGATAGGATAATGGAGCATCTAAAACAAAATAGATTATGCTCACCAACATGTGGAAACAAGTTCAAGAAAAAGTCACGGAGATTCTTGAAAAGTTTTAGAGATTGATTGACGGAGGAAAAGTACTGATTTGGATTGCAAAGAAAAGATTCTATGGAGCTTCCAATGAAAGCTTGGACAGATAAACAAGGAATTTAAGCGTAGAAATAAAGGCGTGCCGAGGAAGAGGGAGACCGAGCCTTCAGGCCACAATGAGAGAAATGGCCAGCAGGCGAAGGATCAAACAACAGGCCGGCGACCAAAATTGCCGGGGAAAGCGTGAAGGGAAGAAAACCTTTTTCTTTAATTTGAAAAATCATTTTTGAAACACCTTTTCAAAAGAATTTGAATTTCTTTTCAACTATAGCACAAACCAGTTATCACAAAATCGAATAATGCACCAGCATGAATGCTCAACAACGTTGCTACCTTATGATAAATTTTAATTTAATGAAAATATTATCTTTTTGAATTTCATGAACACAAAAAATACATAAATAAATCATTTTAGCTCTATTCTCAAAAGTTCAAAAAATTTGGGGTGTTACAAAGTGCCTCTAGATGCAAGAACTCGATGCAATGCACTTGGATCACTCTTCTCTCAAGAATGAAGCTCAAATCAAGAATGAGAGAGGAGGGAGGCTTGCTTGCTTGCTCAAAGATGTTAGGAGTGATTCAAAATGACCAAGAGAGAGCAAGTGGCAGCCAAGGTGGTATATATAGGCCACACCACGAAATGTGGTGGAAAGGGTGGAAAACACACTTTTCGGCGACTGACGGGCCTTGACCGGACTCACCGGTGAGTCCGGTCGATGGGTCCGGTCACAACCGACAAGCCAAAACCAGCGCTGGACCCTGCCCTTGAGCGTCGGTCGGCGGCGTCCGTCGGTGCTTCGGTCAAGACCGGAAGCATCCGGTCATCAGCGTCCGGTCGACCCTCGGCAAAAAGCTCCCAAACATGCACCGAGCGTCCGGGTCAAATTGCGCGGCGTCCGTCGCCCGGTCGGACCGTCCGGTCACTTCCTAAACCGCCGCTTCTCCGGTCGGTCGTCTATCCACGTGTACGAACTGCGAAAAACTCGTTGTTTTGTCGCCGTTCCTAGAAAATCCGCCTTTGCTCCAAACCGACTTCCGTCACTTGTTTCTTGTTGCCGACCCGCGAAGAACACCTCGACACCATGTGTTAGCATTTTTGAAACCATTTTTTCGACAAGGACGGAGTTAGCACTTTAGGTTAGAATGCATGCATATGAGACTTGAACCTAAAGGCACGTGAGGATCGATATGTACGAAAGTTTTCCCTCTTTATAGTACGGCTTATCGATCCTATAACCACCCACACCCTCTATGGTGTCTTGGGTGTGAAATCAAAAGCCCTATGGTTATACCTTTGCCTTGGGACCTTTGATCTCGAAACTCCACCGAGTTGCATGCTTGATCAACTTTTGGATCACCTTGACCCTTCATCCATGATCACAATGCACCAACTCCCGCACGACCAATCTCTAATCTAATCAAACACTTAGCATCGAGATTAGTCCTTAGGTGTCACTAATTAGCCAAAACCAAACTAGAGATCTTCAATCTCCCCTTTTTGGTAATTGGTGACAACCCGCATAAAGGTTTTATGATTAAAGTTTTTGAACATACAACGGTTGTCCAAGCATTTTGCTCACAATCATAGGATTGGACAATCATCATAGTTCGGTTTTGGTAGCAAGAGCTCCCCTACATGTATGCCACGAGTTTGGAACGAAGCATTGCATACATGTATGAATATTGAAATTGAGGGTGAGCTATGTTACCAAAATGATGCTTAGGGTGAAAGAAATGGACCTTTGAAGCGTGATACCAATCGGAGTTGCGCCATTTTCACCATACAAGCATCAAGGTAACTAGATTTTCATCAAAACTCAAAGTACCACGTGAGATCACATTATAAGCATGGTACTTGAAATAAGAGCGGAATTTAGAAAATCTAGCTTGCTCCTATGCATGCTAGTTATCAACCACTTGTAAAGCATCTTACTCAACTAGCATACACCACACAAGCATGTATATAGAATTTAAATACATGTGCAATGAGCAAGTCATATGTTAGTGCACAACCAAATGCAACAAATTGTTTATGAGCTTGCTCCCCTACTTGTGTGAACCACTTGTTAACTCATGAACCACATGAGAGGTTTTCAAAAACATGTGAAATTTTTTAATTTTCCAAAAACCTTTCATGCACTAATCTCTCCCCCTTTGTCGACAATTTCCACAAAAGGTATGACCATGTTGTGTTATGGAAGAGAGAATAGTGCTCAAATTTGGTCAAATTTGGATCACTTGTCAAACATATATTTCGGTTTGAACCAAAGACAAGCTTCTTCACACCTCATGACAAGGGTTATCTTGCCTAAGTTGAGGCATATGTGTGAAAAGATAGCCAAATTCAACACTTGAGATTGCAAGCCCATAAACATGTCATATGTCATCACTAGGTCAATCAAACATAAAGAGCAATAGTGATGGCATACATACATTGAAATCCTTTTATTTTCCATGAATGCTTCCTAAGGCACAAGTTATATGTCTATATGTTTTAACAAGTCCTTAGTTATCATGAATTCCATGTCAAACAATGATACCTTTGTTTTGCTTGATGGAGGGGCATGTCATGATAGTGAGGTGCATTCAACTCATGTTGGAGAAGTCAAGGATATTCAACTCATTTCTTAGCTTGCAAAACCTCTTCTCATCTAGTGGCTTTGTAAAGATGTCGGCCAATTGATCTTCGGTGCCAATAGGTTGAATAGCAATGTCACCCTTTTGTTGATGATCTCTAATGAAGTGATGCCTTATGTCAATGTGCTTGGTTCTTGTATGTTGGACCGGGTTTTGAGTCATCTTGCAAGCACTTTCATTGTCACAATACAAAGGCACATGATGGAAATCAAATCCATAATCCTTCAATGTTGATCTCATCCATAGCAATTGTGCACAACAACTACCGGCACTAATGTATTCGGCCTCGGCGGTTGAAAGTGTCACACCGGTTTGCTTCTTTGAGGACCAAGACACTAGAGATCTTCCAAGGAATTGACAAGTGCCACTTGTGCTTCTTCTATCAACCTTGCATCCCCCATAGTCGGAGTCCGAATATCCAATAAGCTCAAAGTTTGACCCCTTGGGATACCATAGCCCAACATTTTGTGTGTGCTTCAAGTACCTCAATATTCTTTTTGATGCGGTGAGATGACTTTCTCTAGGTGAGGATTGAAATCTTGCACACTTGCCCACACTAAACATCACATCGGGCCTAGAAGCGGTCACATAGAGTAAGCTTCCAATCAATGACCTATAGTACCTTTGATCAACCATATTGCCACTTTCATCATTGTCCAATGATCCATTGGTACCCATTGGTGTATTGATGCCCTTGGCATCTTGCAATCCAAACCTCTTGACCATGTCTCTAATGTATTTCCCTTGACTAATGAAGGTGCCATTCTTCATTTGCTTGATTTGAAGACCAAGGAAATATGTAAGCTCTCCAAGCATAGACATTTCAAACTCTTTTGCCATCATCTTGGCAAACTCTTCACAATACTCTTGATTTGTTGATCCAAAGATGATATCATCAACATATATTTGCATGACAAACAAATCATTGCCAATCTTCTTGATGAATAGAGTAGTGTCAACTTTGCCCATCTTGAAGCCTTTCTTGAGTAAGAAGTCTCTCAACCTCTCATACCATGCTCTAGGTGCTTGCTTCAACCCATACAATGCCTTGTTCAACTTGTACACATGGTTGGGATGATGATAGTCTTCAAAACCGGGCGGTTGCTCAACATACACTAGCTCATTGATGAAGCCATTGAGAAAAGCACTCTTGACATCCATTTGATAGAGCTTGATGTTGTGTGCACATGCATAGGCCAATAGAATTCTAATTGCCTCTAATCTTGCAACCGGAGCATATGTTTCACCAAAGTCAAGACCCTCAACTTGAGTGTAACCTTGTGCAACTAGTCTTGCTTTGTTTCTCACAACAATGCCATCTTCATCTTGCTTGTTTTTGAACACCCATTTGGTTCCAATGACATTGTAGTCCTTTGGTCTCTCTACCAATTCCCAAACCTTGTTTCTATCAAAGTTGTTGAGCTCTTCTTGCATTGCAATGACCCATTCTTCATCCTTCAAAGCATCGCCAACTTTTTCGGGCTCTTCTTGTGACACAAATGCAAAGTGTTCACAAAATGCCGCTAGTCTTCCTCTTGTTTGCACTCCACTTGCAATATCACCAACAATTTGATTAATTGGGTGATCTCTAGCAACACTTGAGCTTTGGAGTATTGGAACTTGATTGCTTGAGCTTGGTTGATCACTTGTAGTTGTTTGAGATGATGCACTAGCTTGTTGTTGATCTTGAACTTGAGCACCACTAGCTTGAGTGATTTGCACTTCATCTTTGTCATCATCAACTTGAGTTGGCCTAATATCACCAATGTCCATGCTTCTCATGGCATTTACCAATTGAGTTCGACTAACATCATTGAGGTTCTCATCTTCATCTTGGGACCCATTGGTTTCATCAAATTCAACATCATGGACTTCTTCTAGCACTCCACTTGAGTTGTTCCACACTCTATATGCTTTGCTTGTGGTGGAATAACCAAGTAGGAACCCCTCATCACACCTCTTGTCAAACTTGCCAAGTCTTGCACCCTTCTTCAATAAGTAGCATTTGCACCCAAATACTGTAAAGTATGCAATGGTTGGCTTTCTTCCATTCAATAGCTCATAAGGTGTCTTGTTCATCATGGGATGGCAATACAATCTATTGATGTAGTGGCATGCGGTGTTGATTGCTTCGGCCCAAAATGATTGACTCACATTGTATTCACTAAGCATGGATCTTGCCATCTCAATGAGAGTCCTATTCTTCCTCTCAACTAGGCCATTTGATTCCGGTGTGTACTTGGCCGAAAGTTGATGCATAATCCCATAGTCATCACATAGCTCATCAACTCTTGTGTTCTTGAACTCACTTCCATTGTCACTTCTCACTTTCTTTACTATGATATCAAACTCATTGTGCACCCTCTTGAGAAATGTCTTGAACAATGAATACACGTCACTCTTGTCATTGAGAAAGAATACCCAAGTGAATCTTGTATAGTCATCCACAATCACAAATCCATACTTGTTGCCACCAATGCTTGTGTATGCGGTTGGGCCAAACAAGTCAATATGAATCAAGTCAAATGCCTTGCAAGTACTCATGAAGCTCTTCTTTGGATGAGTGTTTGCAACTTGCTTGCCGGCTTGACATGCACTACATAGCTTGTCCTTGTCAAAATGAACATCCTTCAAGCCTCTTACTAGATCATGTGTCACTAACTTGTTGAGTTGCTTCATGCCAACATGACCAAGTCTTCTATGCCATAGCCAACCCATGCTAGATTGAGATATCAAGCATGTACTAATTTGAGTCTCACTAGCACCAAAATCCACAAGGTAGAGGTTGTCAAATCTAATTCCCTTGAAGATCAAGCTTGAGTCTTTTGTATTGACTATCTCAACACTATCTTCACCAAAGATGCACTTATAACCAAGATCACAAATTTGTGCCTTAAAAGCAAATTGTACTTCAATATGTCCACTAGTGCCACATTTGATAGAGTCAAATCATTGGTTATTGCAATCTTGCCAATGCCTTGTATCTTGCCACTTTTGCTATCACCAAATGTAATAGGCTTTCCATTCTCTTGATTTGAATCAATAGTGTTGAACTTCCTTGCATCACCGGTCATATGTTGAGTGCACCCACTATCAAGAATCCAATGGTTGCCCCCAATCTTGTATTTCACCTACAAGGAAATCAATAATATTTAGGTACCCATTTGCCTTTGGGTCCTTGGAGGTTAGCAACCAAAGCCTTTGGTACCCAAATTGCCTTCTTCTTTGGGCCAACAATGGGTGTACCAACAAACTTTGCCTTGACACCCTTCTCACCCTTGGTAAGCAAATAACAAGAATCAAAAGATATGGAATGCACTTTGTTTTGATTTCTTGTTCATGTTGATTTTAGCACATTTTATCTCTTGATGCCCCACTTGCTTGCATCTATTGCAATAGAGCCCATTGCTCTTCACAAAGCTAGGCTTTGGAGTAGCAAAGGCCTTCTTGCCTTTCTTGGGGACATAGCCTAAGCCTTCCTTGTTAAGGGAAAACCTTTGGCTACCCAAGCACTTTAGCAAGCGGGCATCCCCACCATATGCCTTCCTCAAGGAGTGGGTGAGCTCATCCACCTCTCTTTTGAGAGTCTCATTCTCAACCTTTAGTGATGAATCTAAAATTACTCCATCACTAGTAGTAGAGCTTGAGTGGGTTGATGTGGATGTGGAAGGAATAGATGGTTCTTCAACATCAACCACAAGGGTTTCATCTATGATGTCACATGTTGAATCAACATCCTTCTTGATGATTGAGCAAGCTCTATCATTCTTCTCTAAGAGCAAGGCATGAGATTTTTTGAAGCCTTGTGTGAGCTAGCTCCAATTCCCCATGGTCTTCCTTTAGACCCTCATGGGTGGCCTCTAGCTCCCTAAAGTTTTGCTCAAGAGTTTTTACACTCTTTTGCAAAGCTTTACATTCCTTGTCCTTAGTCTTAAGCATGATATGAGTTTGCTTAAGCATCTCTAAAAGATCATCTCTAGTGGGTTCATCATCATCACTATCACTATCATATTTTACTTCATTATCACTTAGTTCATCATGCTCATGCAATGATACCTTAGTGGCCTTAGCCATGAAGCATGAAGGTGATGAGCCGAAGAGGGATGATGTCTTGTGTTGACCAATTGCACTCATGGCCTTGGGCTTCTCTTCCTCTTCATCGGATGAACCATCACTATCCCAAGAGCAAACAAATGCACCATCATTTGTCTTCTTGAATGTCATTGATTTGCTCTTCTTGTTGGTCTTGCCACCCTTGTTTGCCTTGTGCATCTCTTTTTCTTTCTTGATTGGGCAATCGGCAAGGATGTGATAAGGGCTATCACACTCAAAGCACTTTCTTGGCTCTTCATTGCTCTTGGATGAGTCATTTCTTCTTCTAGAGCCTTGGCCAAACTTCTTGCCCTTCAAGACCTTGTTGAAGTTCCTCACAAACATAGCAAACTCTTGATCTATCTCATCAAGATTGACTTCCCCATCATCTTCTTCTTGAGCCTTGGACTTGCCCTTGACCTTGGATGAGGTGGTGGCGGCCTTGAATGCCACAACCTTCTTGTTCTTGTCATCTTCCTTCTCCACTTCATCTTCCATGCCATCAACTTGCTCATCGGTTAGCACCTCTCCAAGCAAGTCACTAGGTGTCATTGTGTCCAATGCACCTCTAAAGAGTATCTTCCTCAACATGGCAAATCTCTTGGGCAAGCACATCAAGAATTTGTGCCCAAAGTCACGATCTAGGGTCTTCACACCCAATGCCTTGAGATCATTCACAATTACTTGGAGCCTATGAAATGTCTCCGGAATGGTCTCATCCTTCTTCATCTTGAAGTTCTCAAACTCACTCTTGAGAACATATAATTTGGCACTTTTCACCACCTTAGTGCCCTCATAGGTCTCACATAGCTTCTCCCACACTTCACTTGCCTTCTCAAGGTCCTTGATGCCCTCAAACACCTTGACATCCATGCCATTGTACAATGTGTTCAATGCCATGGTGTTGCATTGCTTGTTTGACTTGTCGGTGGGAGTGAGGTTGGTAGGATCAAGGATGACATAATCCTTCTCAGTCACTTCCCATACTTGGTCATTGATTGATCCCAAGTACATTCTCATGCATCTCTTCCAATAATCAAAATTCTTGACCCCATCAAAGAAAGGAGGCTTTCCCCCAACATGGTTGAACACGACATTAGCCATACTATCACACCAAGGTTGTTAAGCCTTCAAAAATGGTGACCACGGCTCTGATACCACTTGTAAGGTCCTAGATGGCTAGAGGGGGGGTGAATAGCCTATAAAATTTTTCTACAAGCTCAACTAAACAAACCGATTAGTATAAAACACGGTGTAAAGCGGTTTGCACTAGCTCTAATGGTCTTGCAAGCCTCTAGTGACAACTCTAAATATCAACTATGATCTCTATGTCACACAAGAGCTATGTCACTACTCTAACTAGTGAACAATCCTAAAAGGATCCTTAGGCTAGCAAGAACAACTACACAAGGCAAATGCTAGCTCTCTACTCAAAGTAAACTAGGAAGGTAAATACAAGAGTAAGAGCGATATACCGACTCGTAGAGGATGTCAACCAATCACTTAGGGAACAATATGGACAATCAATCACTTTCGAAGGTGATGATCCACAAGTAGAGACAATGAACAAGTCAATTTGTTCACCGGAGTTCGCTTGTACACCGACAACTACTCTCGGTTGTGCCGACCAACACAAGGATGGTGTTTGAGCTAGGCGGTGCCCTTGCTAGCCTCAACACACCACTCAACAAGTGTGGTACCCAAAGCACACGAGCAATGTATTCCTTGCACTTTGTCTTCCCGACGAGGAGTGCGTAATCCTCTCACAAATCAAGCGGAGGTGGCCAAGAAACAATCACCTCTTCTTGCCAACAACTCCACCACTTCACCAAGCCGGCTAGGAGCGGTGCCTCAAGAGAAACGGGGAAATCCACCGTCTCACAACGATCCCCAAGTGCCTGCGGATGCAAGAACTCGATGCAATGCACTTGGATCACTCTTCTCTCAAGAATGAAGCTCAAATCAAGAATGAGAGAGGAGGGAGGCTTGCTTGCTTGCTCAAAGATGTTAGGAGTGATTCAAAATGACCAAGAGAGAGAGCAAGTGGCAGCCAAGGTGGTATATATAGGCCACACCACAAAATGTGGTGGAAAGGGTGGAAAACACACTTTTCGCGGCCCGGCCGGGACACGATTGACCGGACTCACCCGGTGAGTCCGGTCGGTGGGTCCGGTCCACAACCGACAAGCCAAAACCAGCGCTGGACCACGCCCTTGGAGCGTCCGTCGGTCGCAAGCGTCGATCGGTGCTTCCGGCCAGCACCGAAGCATCCGGTCACAAGCGTCCGGTCGGCCCTCGGCTCCCAAACATGCTCTGCGCGACGATCGACGGACCGTCCGGTCACTTCCGACCGACTTCCGGCCGGTGCGTCCCGGCCACGCCAGGCTGCGAAAACTCGTCGTTTTGTCGCCGTTCCTTCGCCTTTGCTCCAAACCGACTTCCGTCACTTGTTTCTTGTTGCCGACACGCCGAAGAACACCTCGACACCATGTGTTAGCATTTTCGAAACCATTTTCGACAAGGACGGAGTTAGCACTTTAGGTTAGAATGCATGCATATGAGACTTGAACCTAAAGGCACGTGAGGATCGATATGTACGAAAGTTTTCCCCTCTTTATAGTACGGCTTATCGATCCTATAACCACCCACACCCTCTATGGTGTCTTGGGTGTGAAATCAAAAGCCCTATGGTTATACCTTTGCCTTGGGACCTTTGATCTCGAAACTCCACCGAGTTGCATGCTTGATCAACTTTTGGATCACCTTGACCCTTCATCCATGATCACAATGCACCAACTCCGGCACGACCAATCTCCAATCTAATCAAACACTTAGCATCGAGAGATTAGTCCTTAGGTGTCACTAATTAGCCAAAACCAAACTAAAGATCTTCAAAAGGCAACACTAAGCCTTTGGTGAGGATCAACCACTTACATACATTGAGCGATCGGTGATCATTTGAGGAACTACTTTTATTTGCAAAAATATTTCAAAACCTCTCGGATTGATAGTCACTTTCGAAAGAATAAAAAGATAAGTGAGCCCGTCGAACTGTTCTATCCCAAGCAACCACCCAAGACACTGAGGCGGCTCAAAAGCCCCACAAAAGATGAAAGGTAATAAGGGGTGAATAAACGTGCCATTTTATTCAAACTATAGTAGAACTTTTTGTTATAACCCAGCACAGGTGAGATGTAATCGGCATAGAAGCAACTCCTGATCAACAACCAAGTACTTATCTTTTGCTCGAGGATGCGCAAAGGGTAAGCTTGGGGGAGTTTGTTGGCGGTCACTAACGACACATTTTTAACGTCAACATTCTACCAATAAGGGGTTGAAACTATACCTTGCTACACACATATACATTTATTATTGACATAATTCCACTTGTAGTGCCGAAATAATGTTTTTGCGGGATTTATATACAAAGCAAGTGGAAAATGCACCAAAAAGGCGCCTTACGGGAAAGCGTACTTTAACATCTTTCACCCCAATGGAAATGAGCCCAACACGATGCAAACTGGACCGAGCAAACGGCGTGTGTAACGAGTTCGACGAGTTTTGGTGTCTCCAAACTATTTTGCGGGGTTTCTCAATTTATCATCAAAAGAAAGTATCTCTAACGATAAAACGGAGCACACCATTGCGGAGGGCTCGTCGCTGGCCGATCAAAACAGATATATCATTTGCTATGTTTGGACTCGGGTAAAAAGATATAGCACTAAAAGAAATCAACATGAAATATGGGACCCACGTGTCGGGAACATTGCCATGCAAGGTCAACCGAACGCGACACGCGTGGCAGCTCGGCTGGCAGCAGCAGCGGCGCGCTTCGGCAGCGGCTGCTGTCACCGACAGCGTGCCGGGCCTGGCGTCCCAAAGCGTGGGAGCGACCCACCCAGGAGCGCCACGTGGCGGCGGCGCCGGCCTCACAGCTGGCGTCAGCGCCGCGCGTTTGAACGCGCAGCGGGAGTGGCGCGCTGGAGGCGGTTCTTTCGCCACAGCGCTTGGACCACGCGGTTTGGCCGGTCCGAGAGCCCTTGGACCCGGATTTCTTCCCATTTCACGCAGAGCGGCCCTGAGATCTTTCCGGTTTAGGTCCGGTTCACCGCCTTAGAGACCGGTTCCGGCCGGTTTTCTGCACGACTTCGTTAGGAAACATCTTGCCGACCTCCCTGTGTCGGTTTGCATGGTCGAGGCGGGGAAATGTTACCATGTATTGCCTTTGCCTCTCTCCCCCCTCTCCTATAAATAGAGGCCATTCCCTCTATTGTAGGACACACCACACAAGAGAGCCTCTCTTCCTCTTTCTACTTCTTCTTTTCTTCTTTGTAGGTTAGTAGTAGTAGAATAAAGGAGAAAGGCAAAGAGCTATCTTGGAAAGCTTGGGCATCTTGTATCTTTTGGTATGAATAATATCAAGAGTTCCATTTTGTTCTTGCTCTCATTTTATCAATATAGTCATGTTCTTGAATTAGAGCAAAGTTCTTGTGATATAATCTTGGTTGATGAACTAGTCTATAAGTTCTTATATCATGATCTTGTCTTATAGAACATCATGCTTAATTTATCATACATACATGTTTAGACCAAAAGCTAGATCGATATGATGAGTTCTACCCAGAGTTAGACTTGGTCGATGTTGGGTTGCGGGTTCGTCGTCCGTCCTTGTGGCGGTTGCTCTGGTAAGAGGACCCCATTTACGGGTAAGCCTTGTACACGCTAGAGTATGTAGTCAATGGCGTGAGACATGGTGTCTAGGCTAGGGGCTGCCTTCGTTTGCCTCGGCTACGCACGGTGAGGTGGTAGGCGGCGGTGGTGGTGACAGCCCCTGTCCGTCCTTAGTAATCCCCACGTCCGTGGTTGGCGAGAAGCGTAGGGCGGCAACACCTAGCGAACCGGGTGTTATCCGTGCCCGAAGTAAGTCGGCGAGAGACCTTGGCTATCTTGACTTAGAATCTCTAACAATAAAACATGTGTGTATCTGCTATCTTGACATGACTATCTAGGGTATGCCCTGCTCCATATTAGACTTATTCTTTTATTCATTATTTTACCTTTATCCTTGAGATTGGCTTGAGTGTGTGTGTCAAGTTATCCTACTACCTATCCTATTTTACCCCTTTTATGAGCATTGGTCTATTATACATTCGTGTTATCTTGACCATGTCCGAATTAGAGACTTTTACACCATGCCTTCCTTTGGGAAAAATATAAACAACGATACCACGAATACTTCGGGTGAAATGCTACAATGATAGATCCGTGCGCTTGTGGATGAATATCTTATTTGGCAAGATCTATCACCGTTGATGTACCTAGTGTTATCACCGACACGGTGGTTTCACTTAGGAATGTCAAACGACGCATTTACGGCGCCGTTATTAGAGATGGGTTCTAAAACTGTTTCTAGTGATTGCGCTTAAGAAATGCAACACCAATCGAGTTCGAGCATCAAGAAGGACACCCGTTTTTAGAAAGGGGGCAGCGTGTCTTATCGGACATACAACTACTTTTACGGAAGAAGGAGAAGATGAAGATGATGGCCAAGAGGAGGTAGCAACCGCCAAATTCGCTTGGGGCAAGGAGCTTTGTCTAGGTTAATATTTATTTGGATGAAGACACTCAAGGGGGCATATGACTTCGACATCTCCAAGTCGGACAAGCTCTTTGAGTTCTTGGTCAAGGAAGGACGTATCAAGTTACCAGAGAATCATTCTATGAGAGGCGTCAGTTGGGTCAAGGCGGGAAATATTGTGGCTTTCATGATATGATCACTCACAACATCAACGGCGCTGAATCTTGAGGCCAGATTCAGAGGGCTATCTGGCGGGGTCTCCTCAAATTCAACAACAACATGAAGGTGGACAAGGAGCCCTTCCGGCAGGCATGGTTGCTTTTGATACATGCATGGTTTTACGCCAATGATCCTAAGGGCAAAGGCCCAATGAAAGTCCGACCGGAAAGGGCAAAGCGAGTGGATTAGTTGACCCTAGTCGGCAAGTGTGCGATATAGAGCTCGGGAGCGTCGTGTTCGGTTTCAAATAGCCGAGCAGAGAAAGGAGAAACCTCCAAACCAAGAGTGACATCTCGTATACTGCTGAACAAATGGCAAAGACAGCAAGAAAAGCAATATCGTAGAGATCAACGGCTTGCAAGAGAGCAGCAGCGATATGAAGAGGAGATGCAACACCGAGAGCAGGAGGAGTACATGAAAGAACGAGAGGAGTCTCATTGGGATTGTCCTTTCTTTAGGCATTGCTGGAACGAAGGCTTGAAGCTGCCTGCTAGGAATAATTGCCCTGAATGCAGTGAGCAATACCACGGGTGCACAGACAGTACGAGTCAACCGCCATCCCATCCAAAGAGGCGGGGCACGCTTCCCGAGAGGATGATCGGCGCTTAAAAATGAAGACAAGAAACCTCACGTGGGCAAAAAGGATTGCAGATCAAGCATGGGCCGATGTTGAGGATTCTCGATGATGATCCGAACTCTCCTCAAGAGTACGTGTGGCAAAAAGGGACAATGGTGTCCTCTGGTCTAAGGAAGAGCCAGAAGAGAAGAGTCCAACGCCTCAGAAATAGGGAGCTTAAGGAAGCAACAGCCGAACGCAAACAAGTGTGGCGCCCAAAGAAGAAAACTCAGGAAGCCAGTCATTCGGCGGAAGAGTATTCAGCAAGTGGGCGTTCGGCAGATGTTAGCATGGTGTTCTACATCCCTATAGAGTTTTGCCCCTACTCTGAGCAAGCCACTAATGATCCAGAGGAACAAGATGCTTATTCAGATGAAGAGGCCTATTCTGACTTTGACAACAAAGAGATGATTGATCTCCTAGGACAGTTGGCTCTTTCAAGACAAGCCGTGTTCGACAGGCCTAGGAAGCACAACCATCTAAAGCCTCTTTACTTGAAGGGATACGTTAATGGAAAACCTCTTACTCATATGTTCGTCGATGGGGGAGCTGCAATCAATATCATGCCATACACAACTTTCAGAAAGCTGGGGATGACCAAGGAGGATTTGCTCAAGACAGACATTGTGCTCAGGGACTTTGTTGGCAATCCTTCAGATACCCATGGAGCCGTTCACGTTGAGTTGATGATCGGCTCAAAGACTTTGATCACTACCTTCTTTGTGGTCGATAGTAAGGGGTCTTACAGCACTATGTAAAAAAAGGCCTTGAGGGCTTCTACGGTGCGCGCGCGATATCCGCCCATTAGGGTCTCTAAATGTCGACTTTACAGACCTGTCCGTAGCGAGCGTCTGCAACAGGCTTTAATCTGAGCGAGGGATATCGTGCGTCTCAAACTTCCCGTCTGTAGTGAGCCCTTGTTACACACGCGTCGTGGAACGTCTGTGTCCTGGGGTTTTGCTCGACTGTGGTCTACAGTATCTACAGACATAATTGTCTAAGATGCGACTGTACCTCTGGAAACGTCACAGACCCGCGGCATCAGTAATCGACTGTACCGCGTCCAAAAGTAGTGACGCACGAAGCCAGTATGCGACTGTAACAGTTCGAATGTGCGAGGCGCGTACAAGAAGGCATCTGTGCCACTAATGCACCGCGACAGAGGCGCTTGTATGCATCGCGCGCCTCTAACTGTTATCCATTCACAGACACCCGATCACTATAAGGGTCTGTAAACCGTTATTCAAATACAGACCCGTGTGGAACGCAGCCGACTGTGATATCTTCGTACTTACAGACGCCTGTGGTACACGTGTCTGTGTCGCCTACAGAGCTACAGACGCAGTTAGATCGCTCGACTGTAACTACACTCCAGTTCCGCAGGCGGCTTGTTTTGTACTACGTCTGGCGAACCTTAATACTCGAGAGGCGCTTCCGTGGGTCGTTCGTATGCTTCGTGCAGAGCTACGTCGCGTATTTTAAAGCGTCGTCATAATATGCCCCCGTGTTCTGAGCGGTTGTTCGCCGCGAGGTGTCGAGGAAGTAACACACGAGCTCTGAGCGCGTTTTAGTAAGCACACCGTCTGGCGTTCCTTTTTCCGGCTACGCAGGCGTTCTTTCGTAACCCGTCACGTAGGATTTAGTCGTTTTTGAGACAACCGTTTTGATTACGCATGGCTATAAACGTTACGTATTCCAGGCAGCTTGTTCGGTGTTTTTGGCGTTTCTTCGGTTTCTGCGGCGGTTGATTTAGTCTGAGAAACTACGGCGCGCATCAGCGGCGTGTGGTCCGTACATAGATAAATGCACCGTTTCAACTATGCGGCGTAAATTGAAAATGGTAGACACGGCAAACACAAATAATCTGAGATGGACAAAAGGTCCGATCACAAACAAATGGCGACGGCAAAGCGGCATTGCAAATTCAGGTGTATCTCAGATTGTTCACACAGATGTACCCGGTTCTTGAGGGGCACGCCCGCATTGTTCACAACACAAATAACACAATTCACATGCATGTATCCGGCTTTTGATCGTCATGCGGCAAAAGGGAAACAAGAATACGGTTCACATGCATGTATCCACCGATCGTCATGCGGCAAGGGAAGCGAGAATCAACTCACGGTTTACTTAAACGAAATGCTCGCCTTCAGGGCTGATGACATGTTCCATAAGAAACTTGGCCATCTTCTCTCTAATATCCTCCAAATTGATGGAATCTCCCGTCAAGTCAAAATCCTAATACAAAAGACGGTAGGCGTAAGTGTTTGTATACACATGGTCTATATTGCCAAACAAAGGTAGGCACAAAATGGAGCTGCACCGAAGTTACCTCGTGACGATCCAAATGAACTTGTTTCATCGCAGACCATCAAGTGGTGCACCGTGTAGAACCCACATGTCTTGTTATCGGTTTGCAAGGCATTGCAATCATATGAAGAAATTCGATAAATCTCAAAGGCCCAATATACGTGTTCCCAATATACGCAAAACATATATTCTCAAAAAAAAAATCTGCAAACATACAAGTAGATCCGAAGTTTTCCTTCTTTCAAGAGATGGGTTTAAGGTAGTGTTGGAGTCCAAGAAAGTAGTTATGTCTAAGCATGGACAATTTATTGGTGAGAAAGGCTATGGTTGCGAGGAGGTTTGTTTCGCCTAAGTTTGGCAGATTTTTGTAATAAGTCGATGAATGATTTGTGACACAATTAATGATAATTCAAGTGTTTGGCATTCTCGTTTGTGTCATGTGAATTTTGGTGTCACATCTATCTAGCTTTTGATTAATTCTAGATGTGAATTTTGGTGAGGTTGCGATTAATTCTAGGTTTCACCATTACCAAAGGTTCTAAGTGTCATAATTGTGTGCAATCTAAGCAACCTCGAAAGCCTCACAAGGCGTGGAGGAGAGGCTCTTGGCACCTCTAGAACTCATACATTCTGATCTATGTGAGATGAATGGTGTGTGCAAAGAGATATTTCATGTCATTAATTGATGATGCTTCTAGATTTTGCTATATTTACTTGCTGAAAACTAAAGATGAGGCATTATTAGACTACTTTAAAATCTTTAAGGCTGAAGTTGAATATTAACTAGTAAGAAAAGAAAAATTAACCAACATGTCTTGTTATCACTTTATCGGTTTAAATGTGCAATCGCAAAACATATGAAACACATGCTAGAATTTATGTATGATAAATAGTTCCCTAAAAATTCATATGAAGAAATTTCGATAAATCTCAAAGGCCCAATATTCGCAAAACATACAAGAGATCCGAAGTTTACCTTCTTTTAAGAGATGGGTTTAAGGTAGTGTTGAGTCCAATAAAGTAGTTATGTCTAAGCATGGACAATTTATTGGTGAAGGCTATGGTTGCGGAGGTTTGTTTCGCCTAAGTTTGGCGATTTTTTGTAATAAGTCGGTGAATCAGATTTGTGACATAATTAATGATAATTCGAGTGTTTGGCATTCTCGTTTTACGTCATGTGAAGTTTGGTGTCACATCTATCTAGCTTGCGTTAATTCTAGATGTGAATTTTGGTGAGCTTGCAGTTAATTCTAGGTTTCACCATTACCAAAGGTTCTAAGTGTCGTAATTGTGTGCAATCTAAGCAACCTCCAAAGCCTCACAAGGCGGAGGGAGAGGCTCTTGGCACCTCTAGAACTCATACATTCTGATCTATGTGAGATGAATGGTGTGTGGAAAGAGATATTTCATGTCATTAATTGATGATGCTTCTAGATTTTGCTATATTTACTTGCTGAAAACTATAGATGAGGCATTATTAGACTACTTTAAAATCTTTAAGGCTGAAGTTGAAAATTAACTAGAAAGAAAGAAAAATTAACCAACATGTCATGTTATCACTTTATCGGTTTGCAACAGTAATCGCAAAACATATGAAACACATGCTAGAATTTATATATGATAAATAGTTCCCCTAAAATTCATATGAAGAAATTCTAATAAATCTCAAAGGCCCAATAGTGTGTATTTCCCTAATGGGCTTTATTGTTTCAGACCCATGAGTAAAGGTGCGAGGTGCGATATCAATTAGTATCATACTGGCTGATTGATGTGGAGGTAGGGAGTTTTCCTCCCTATATATTTGTACCAAGCCTTTGGGATTAGACACAACACCACAACTATAATTGGGAGTTTCAATTAGAAAATCCTAAAGGGCGTACCGGGCGCCGTAGGCTCCCGCTTTCTTGGCGAGGTCTGCAGGGAAGAGTATTTTAGCGCCAAGCCTTACCCGCACCATGTGCAATATGAGGAGGTCGTTGCTTGAACCCAGGACCTTTCGGCATAAGGCGGTAGACCACTTGCACCACTTGCATCAAGGCCAGCCCTTCCAATTAGAAAATCCTAAAGTAGTAAAAATAATATTTTCCTTTTTCCCCCATCGCACATAGTCTCTCCATCCCGTTCGTCGAATAAGGTTTTGGGAAGCGCTCTTCGCGGATCGCTCCCAAATCTTCCATGGCGGTTCTCTTCATCTTCATAAGGCGTCATCCCATCGTCATAAGGCTTGCGCGCGGGATCATCAACAAGGAACACTCATCGACTAAGCTTGCGCGATCGTCGTCTGCATCAACACCACCAGGTACTTCTACATCGGCAGGTATTACATCGTGTTCTAATCTTATTGTTCATCATGTTCAATCTGCCCGGTAAACCGCTATGTTTACATCGAGTTGCCATGATCATGCTTTCTTATATACTATTGATCATGTCATGCTTCGCTATATGCTTTTAGATCATGATATGCTTTGTTATAGCGATGCTAAGTCATGCTAGTATGATACACATGTTTACACTAGTTGTTATGATCATGTTATGCTATATGATGTTGAATCATGCTATGATCTTGATATGCTTTTGTGTTATGCTAGTATGCTTCACATGTTTAATCTAGTTTGCTCAGTTCGTCATGATTTTTTTATGAAATTAATCTGAAATTGCCTAATATCTCAACAATCTAAAACCTTATTATAGCCTTTTTTTTCTTGATTTAACTATGGCTTTTTTTTCACTGACGTGCTGAGGCTAGAAAAAATTTCTAGTGCAAATTTTAAGAGGCGGCGAGTTAAGGCCATGCTCTAGCTACAGGCTAAAATGTTTTGGATTATTGTTGGCTTGCCCGAGGGAAATATCTCCGAGAGAAGATTCCGGGGGGCAACACTATCGACCGAATGCAACCATCGATATATATTCTAAGTTGTGCATTATGGAGAGCTTTCATGACTACAAGATGGTTGCTAACCGATCTATAGTCAAGCAAGCTCATGAGGTTCAGCACATGGCAAAAGAACTTGAACTCCTTAAGTGTGTCATACCCAACGAGTTTGTAGCCGTATGCATTAATGCTAAGTTGCCTTCTTCATAGAAGAGCTAGAAAAAAATATCGGTTGAAAACCCGATAGCATCGCTTGATATTGAGGAAAAGATTCGGGCAAAGAACACTATTGAGAAGGGGAACCAGAGCCATTCTGGCATGAATATGGTGCAGGAAAACCCACATGCCAAGACCAAAGGTAGGAATAAATCTTCCAATGCCAAATTAACAACTACCACCCAGAAGAAGAAAAACAATGATGATGTGCCTTGCTACACTAGTGGAGAGCTTGGTCACTTTTAAGAGTTGGGTTTAAGGTAGTGTTGGAGTCCAATAAAGTAGTTATGTCTAAGCATGGACAAATTATTGGTGAAGGCTATGGTTGCCACATATGGTCCGATCATTCATCAAATGGATGTGAAGATGCTTTTCTTAATGGAGAGTTGGATGAGGAGATTTACATGGATCACCGATGGGTTTGTAGTAAAAGGTGAAGATCAAAAGGTGTGGAAGAGAGTGGGATTACTTTATCACAATCTCACTATGTTGAGAAGATCCCGGAGCCAATTTGGCTTTATGGATAGAAAGTCTTCTCCAACACCTTATGATCCTAGTGTGACATTGCAAAAAGAATAAGAAGTGTACGAGAGATCAATTGAAGTTCGTGCTCTGAAATTGTTGGTCCACTCATGTATCTAGCTAGTGCAACCTGCACTTAAAGGGCCTTATGCTATTTTAAAGGTACAATGAGTTATGGGATTCAAGTGATTCACTATTCGGGCACCCAAATTTGTGCTAGAGGGGATATAGTGATGCGAACTAGATTTCTGATATTGATCAAATCTACGCCACTAGTGGGTATGTTTTTTACTCTTGGGGGTGGCGCGGTGTCATAGAGGTCTTGTAAACGACTATTTTGACTAAATCAACCGTAGAGGCAGAACTTACACGCTTTGGATACAGCCCTTATTTCGCTAGGCGCTAGGGCGGATTCTAGGGGGTGACCCGCAGCCCTAGAGCCTAGTCGGGATTAAGCGAACCTAGGCGTTTTCTAGGCGTTTTTCTAGGCGGTGACTAATACATGCTTTTATACTTAACAAAAGAGCTAATATATGCTTTTATACTTAATAAAAAGAAAAAAAAGGAGATAAGTGCTCAATGTTGGGGAGAAAGAGGAGAAGAAGGCCCATTTAAACCCCCAATGACCCCAAGTAACCCCCACCAAAACCTTATCCTCTCCCAACTTCCCTCCACCTCTGTTCTCCCGACTCCTCTGCTCCCGACTCTTCCTCCTTTCCGACTCCCGCCGCCGCCTCCCTTCGGGCAGCGCCTCCGCCCTCCCTTCCCGCCGTACCTCCGCCTCCTTCCCCCACCGGATCCGCGCCGCCCGACGCCCGCCACTCTCGCCCCGGCGCCGCTCCTCGCCCGCCCTCTCTCGCCGCATGCCGCCCCGCCATCGCCCACGGTGACCAACCCCGCCTAGGGTTCCACCCACCCCCTAGGCGAGCGGGGGACCCTCCGCCAAGCGCTTTAAGCGCCTAGGAGCAGCCCTAGGCGCCGCCCTAGCAGAACAGGGGATACTGACTATGCTCGTTATATGATGCTAAGTCATGCTAGTATGATACAAATGTTTGCACTAGTTGTTATGATCATGTTATGCTATATGATGTTGAATCATGCTATGATCTTGATATGCTTTTGTGTTATGCTAGTACACATGCTTAATCTAGCTGCTTTCAGTTCGTCATGATTTACTTTTTATGAAATTAACTGAAATTGCCTAATATCTCAACAACACAAAGTGGTTATTTCGAATGGAAACACAAGCGCACAACTTCAATTGAAGCACTCTACTTACTTTTCGTATATTTGCGGTGAACCAAAAACTTTTGCATCCTCGTCACCTCCTTAGCCGTGGGATTGAAAACACGCTCAAGTAAGCCTACACATGAGTAAAATGTAAAATGTCATATTCTTTTTTTTTTATTTTTTAGTAACATAATTAAAAAAAAAAATGCATGGGTCAATTGTAGGTTAGGAAACACTCATCTGTTTTATTGCGGTTTTTCAATGGAAGCGTATCGACTTCAAGCTGGGCGCAGAGTCAATGAAATAAACCCTCCTCCACTTGATAGCAATGACAATAAAGAATCCAAAGTGTCCACCGGGGTTATGCACAAACATGACAAAATCCTTGTCAAGATGTTTCCTTAGGCCCCATTCTAGATATGTAATGCCCATCTTTGCCGGGCCAGCCGGTCAGCCCTTCAAGGTCAATTTTTCGGGATCAAGAAAGCCAACCGACAAAGACATGGCCCTAGCTTCCCGAAAGGGCATCTAGGAATAGAGGCATGCAAAGCAAATTTAGCAAGCAAATAGATGAAGAGGCATCCCAAGTGAGTGCGAGAATAGAAGAAATTGTACTCACAAAGTGTCATGCGACAAAGGATGGACACATCCAATACATCCAGTGCTATGAGGTCAAACAAATCGTCGAAACCCACATTGATCGCAGCCTCTTCGCCCCGTGTCACGCCAAAAAACCCTTTTCGCTGGCACGCAAGTAAATGCCATATTTTGCCTATTTGTGGTCGCTTTTTGCATGTACCACTCATGAAGAGCAGCACAAGAAGGCCCTGCCTTTTGAAGATCTTCGGGTGATAGCATTGGAGATCCATGCTGGTAGTTAGGGTTGGGCAGTGCGAACGTAAGGGCATTCGGCTACTCCCAACCGCAGTCCCCGAGCTCATCTATTGCAACTCCGTGCTCGCTCTAACCGCTTCGGCCTCCAATTCCATCTCAACCGGCAGCATCGGTCCGGTCATGGTCAATGGCTAAGGCGGGCTCTCCCGCAGCACCACCTATAGGGCTAGAGGTGTTGGCGGCGTTGAACGCTGGCCTTGTAATTCCATCGCCCCCGGCTTAGCCCTGAGCTCATCTATGCACATGTCGCAGCACCAAGGCTTCCAACCAACCGAACTGTACATACCACCCACATGCCCAGATGCCTGCCCCTCTGTAGTAACATCTCCCGTAAGCCACCCTGTGGAACCATCATCTGTCTTCCAATCAACCCATGTAGACATACCCACGCAGGCGCCCTGCCGTTTCGGGTGCCGGGGCCCCCGTGAGCTCATATCTTTCCCTTACACCAATGACATCAGAAGGGCGGGCTGCCTTCTCTAAAACTATCTCAGATAAAGACCGAGCCTCTTCACAGGTCCAAACAATTTCAGCCTTGTCACCTGACACTGGCAGTATGCTCAATGCACGCAAAAAGCCCGAGCAAGGTTACGTGGATATTTGTCCCAAGGATTCTCGGATTTCTTTGGCGGCCAATTCTCGTCCTCCTTCGCCCACTCTTTGGAGAGTGCCGCATAATCAACTATCCCAAGGCACCTCATTTAATAGGCGATCTGAAAAATTCAGGAGCTACACAAGGCGTGCTCTGTCTCTTCCCGCCTGATGATGTGTTGTCGCCTGTTGTTGGATCGAAATCACTGAAGTAGCTTCAACGCCTGAACAGATTTGAAAATTTCAGTCGCTTGGAAATTAGCAAGGCCCTAATATTATACAGTTCAATTTCAGATAGGCGTCTATGAGGACTACACAAACCACGAATAACAGATCACAAAAAATATGGTTCGGGGAATAGAGGAATATGAACAAACCGTAGTTTAGTAACAGTTCATTTAATAGGCACATTTTTGTAAGACAAAGTAGTAGTAGTAGTAGTACTCTACTGAGCAATCAGTGTTCTTGAGCATGTATATTCATCTATAAAGAAAATATGAAAACAAGAGTCGCAGTTTCCTACGACCCATGTTTTTTTAGATCGCCGATGCTATTGCCGCTATGGTCGCTATAGTGCTATAGCGCGCTATTTGCAACGTAACGTCGGCATGCATTTCACGCTATAGCGTGCTATTTGTTTCAAATAACAGAAATCAGGACAAGTATACAATTATAATTTGATAAGTGATAATGATAACCATATAATAAAAGTTCTCATCCTCAAAAACACACAACCATGAAGGCAAACAACCATTAAGGCATCAAGTCAAGTACATAAGCAAACAATCATAAAGTTACTTGAAATCACTCAATCACTAACAATTAGGCTAGGCCGATCAATTTGCCAATAGCGCCATAATAGCGCTATGACGCTTATTTGAGCTTAGTGTGCTATAAGCGCCAATAGCGAATAGCGCCAAAAAAGTGCAATAACATAGCACGAAGCTGCTCTATTGGCGCTACGACAATAAATGTACAAAGCAGTAGTAGCAGTTTCCTATGACAAAACACACATGAGATATCAACATTATACTCCCTACGTCCTATGGAGTTTGTCGTTTTTTGACTTTTGAACTTCATCTTTGACCATCCGTCTTATTCAAAATATTTATGCAAATCATAAAATAAAATAATCAATATTCAAGTATCTTTATTGATAAAATAAGTCGTAACAAAATAAATTATATTTGTGCAAAAAATTTGAATAAGACAAAGCATCGAAAAAGATGGCACGGAATCGTAAGGCGACAAACTCGGTGGGACGGAGGGAGTAGTAGAAGTCGTGTCTTGTTCAGTATCTACAACACCATATATCCATCGAGAGGACAAAATCATCACCTTTTCCTCACTTACAGGCGCATTAACCGCGGTGCTCCTATCTCTTCCCGCCTGATGATGCGTTGATGCCTGCTTGTTGGATGGAAATCAAGTTGCTTGCCGCTGAACATTTAAAAATTTCAGTCACCTAAAAAATAGCAGGGCCTAATATTATACAGTTCAATTTCAGTAATAGCCACTCTATGAGGACTACACAAACCACCGAGGCAGAGAACAACAAAATGAAGTTCAGAATAGAGGAATATAAACAAAACGTACTTTTTTAGTAATAGTTGTTTTAATAAGGACATTCCCTGTAAGGCAAGATAGTTGAAGAACTCTACAGAGGTCATTGTTCTTGAGCACGTATATTCATGTATAAAGAAAATAAGGAGCGTATTTGCGGTTTCCTATGATGTAAAACACACAGATAACAACATTATAGTAGCAATGTGGTGTCAGGTTCAGTATTTACAACTCGACATATCCATCTGAGGATAAAATTGTACAGTTCAATTCTGTAATAGGCTAGTCTATGAGGACTAAACAAACCAAAGAGGCAGAGAACAAAAAAAATGTAGTTTAGAAATAGAGGAATATAAACAAACTGTAGTTTAGCAACAGTTGGTTTAATAGGATCATTTTTGTAAGATAGTTGTACTCTACAGAGCAGTCGTGTTTCTTGAGCACGCATATTCATCTATGAAGATGTGACACCCCGCCCTCCAAAGCCGCACCGCACAGCCCTTCCGAGGGCGCGCACGCGCACACATAGCACCTTGCTTACACTTTCGTCCTCGCCGTGTAAAAGGGTTAACCCGAAGGTGATTTGGCCGAAGGCAAAGGCTATAAGTTGGCTCCACCCCTTGCTCAACTAGCAAGGTGGTACTAACATGTGCACTCGGCACTCATAGGCCACTCATGGGCCACAATCAATTGGGCCGGGTGTTACATACACCCCTAAAAGGACTCGGCGTCCTCGTCGGCGCCAACTTAACCAGGACCTCCCCCTCTTGGCACACGCGACCGTGCGCCTTCCAGGGCGGCAGCACATGTGCCATGCCGTGCACTCCGCAGAGCCTACACGCCGCAATGAACCTCCATGTCCGCGCCTCGGCCCGCATGCGCCCTTTTGGGTGAAGGTCGGCTTTGATACCACTTGTGACACCCCGCCCTCCAAAGCCGCACCGCCTGCCCTTTCCCCCGAGGGCGCGACGCGCGTACACATAGCACCTTGCTTACTTTTCGTCCTCGCCCCGTGTAAAGGGTTAACCCGAAGGTGATTTGTTTGGAAGGCAAAGGCTTATAAGTTGGCTCCACCCTTGCTCAACTAGCAAGGTGGTACTAAGATGTGCACTCGGCACTCATAGGCCACTCATGGGCCACATCCAAATTGGGCCGGGTGTTACACACTTGGGGATCGTTAGAGACGGTGGATTTCCGTTTCTCTTGGAGGCACCACTCCTAGCCGGCTTGGTGAAGTGGTGGAGTTGTTGGCAAGAAGAGGTGATTGTTTCTTGGCCACCTCCGGTTGATTTGTGAGAGGATTACGCACTCCTCGTCGGGAAGACAAAGTGCAAGGAATACATTGCTCGTGCTTTGGGTACCACACTTGTTGAGTGGTGGTGTGTTGAGGCTAGCAAGGGCACCGCCTAGCTCAAACACCATCCTTGTGTTGGTCGGCACAACCGGAGAGTAGTTGTCGGTGTACAAGCGAACTCGGGTGAACAAATCGACTTGTTCATTGTCTCTACTTGTGGATCATCACCTTCGAAAGTGATTGATTGTCCATATTGTTCCGGTGATTGGTTGACATCCTCTACGAAGTCGGTATATCGCTCTTACTCTTGTATTTACCTTCCTAGTTTACTTTTGAGTAGAGAGCTAGCATTTGCCTTGTGTAGTTGTTCTTGCTAGCCTAAGGATCCTTTTTAGGATTGTTCACTAGTTAGAGTAGTGACATAGCTCTTGTGTGACATAGAGATCATAGTTGATATTTAGAGTTGTCACTAGAGGCTTGCAAGACCATTAGAGCTAGTGCAAACCGCTTTTACGCCGTGTTTTTATACTAATCGGTTTGTTTAGTTGAGCTTGTAGAAAAATTTTATAGGCTATTCACCCCCCTCTAGCCATCTAGGACCTTACACCTTTCTTTTTGCCTACCAACTAATAAGGCTTTTGTGGAGTTTCGGGTAGGTAAAAGAGTGGCATACTTGTATCATGTCATGTTGCCCTCGTCAAAGGCCAAACCTCTAGGAGAGACTAGTCATATGCTTTGATCAAGAAGTGCAAAGTGTGTGGGATATATTTTTGTATTTTTTGGTGGACTCCAAGTATCATGACTCTCTCTTGCTTTTTTTTTTTTTTTTTTTGAATGAAGGAGGTATGGGCTTTTTGTTTTTGACGAGTACCGACTTCCTCGTCTTTATTGGGACATTTTGTCTATCTTTTTTTTTTCCTTCCTTTTTTCGTAGCATAGCCCATACTTCTCCTTTTTTTGTAACAAGAGTTTTTTTGTGAGAGAGCATGATAAAACAACTGGAGTTTATTTTTGGTGGATGGAAAGTTGCATGTTGTGCGGCGATCCTCGGTGTGAGAATCGGCGATTATTTTCGGGTGTACGTGTTTCTTGATCATGGGCATATGAAAAGAATCTCAACATGGGTTACGGCTTTTTTTTTGAAAAAGGGCTCACCATGAAAACAAGTATCATATGACTAAGGTTTTTCATGAATGTTCATAACATCATGTCATATGGCTCGTGGGATTGTGCATATCATTGAGGAACTTTGAATTTTGAATTTTTGAAAAGAAATCTCCGGATGTCAAATCATTCTAAGAAAAATGTCATAGCAAGATCATTTCACCATATCATAACCAGGCAACAACTTAGACCAGATAATGCTTATGCAACCCACATGAATCGGGCTTTTCAAGGTGAATCATACTTAGCCACTAAACCCAAACTTTAGAGAATTTTAAGTTATAAACTAGGGCAATGTGCAAAACATAAGACAGAGCAACTATTCATCATTTCAACAAGGGGACTAAACTAAACATTTCCATGGCTCATATATATGGAGTGGAATAAATTTCCTCTCTCTCTTCTTCCCCTTTTTTTTTTTTATTCTCATATCTCATCATTCATATAAGATAAGAAAATAACTGAATGGAATGTGAGATACGAGTTACCTTTGTGGGAGTCCTCCCCCAAGCTAACCGACTTACCTTCGGTTTATGAATGTTGCTAGCCTGCACGCTATGATTTGATCTTGATTAACGTCTTACGTTTAGTGTGCCGGGAGACTCCCCCCAAGCTTGTCTTGTGATGAACTTGGAAGAACGGGACAACCATTCTTGGGGTCTCAAAGGTTTTATTTATTTATTTTATTTTATCATTATCATTATTATTATTATTTTTTGGTTCACCAAACAACTTCGATCTCCATTGTCATCTCTTGGACTTACCCTCATGATGTTGATAAATTCCTACGAGGGGGTTAGTCCATATGGTCTACCAAATTCTACACTGGCGCTTACGGTTCAATAATCAAACTCGACTCCATGTCTAATCGATTAAGGTAGACTTTTTTGACCTAAGCACCATGCTTAATTCAAAACGCCTATGGAAGTATGATCAACTAGTATGACCAAAACTTTCAAACTTAAACGTGCCAATATAGAAAGAGGAAGCATGAAAGAGCAATAAGATTCATCCAATGAAGATGAAGACTTTGAAAGGTGAACAAAAGGATTATAACCCCTTTTTTTTGGCAAGGTAATGAAAAAAAAGATGTGAGTGAAAAATTCACATTACCTTGGTTTGGTCCTCCCCCAAGCTAGCTCAATGCCCATCGGATCGGGGTTGTACCCCGTGCTTTTTGGCCTTTTCCTGCATGGTTAGTATATGGTATATTCGCGAAAGTGGACTTACCATCCTTCGCGATTACCAAATTTTGACACATATGCAGGAAGGAAGGAAAAAAGAGCAGCTTGTGTTGTTTTATTTATTTAATTTTTTTCGAGAATTTTTATTTGAGAATTTTATTATCAAGGGAGGACAAAAAGCTTCACCAAACTTTTTACTCAAACAAGGCTAAGATAAAGATGCAATGTAGGTCTAGCCTTGACTTATCTCTATCATGAAATATTTTTTTTTATATATATGGAGATAAGTATGAGTAAAAAGGATTGGTGATTGTTGGCGGTCATTATCGGTATATTATACCGCCAACCTTTATCCAATTCACGAGAAAGGAGCAAACTTATGTTACATATACCTTTACTTCTAACCTAGTTCCACTTGTATTCGTAGAAATTATGTTTTTGCGTGTATAAGAGTGGAAACAGTACAAAGTCGCCAAATAAATTAGAAAGCGTATTGAATAAAAGACGCCAAGGAGTAGATCAATCAAGAGGACCAAACCCGCGACAATTTGGCCCATGCACCATCATAGGCCCAACATTTGAAGGACAAAAACGCGCAAGAAGGAGAAGGCCGGGGCGGGAGGCCCAAACCCAGGGGCCGGCCGGCGCAGGGCGGCCGGCGCAAATTTTTGCCTAAATTTGCCGCCCTTTTCTCTGGCGGTTTGGACCGGTCTTCACGCTTGGCGGTTGCATGCGGTGCAAAGTTTCGTCCCGCCAAGAAGACCTCGAAGCAAGGAGAGCCCTCCATTCACTCCTCCTCTCCACTATATAAAGAGAGGCACCCCCTCACTTGTAAGACACACCATTCTACACTTGAGCTTCATCTTCCCCACATATATTTTGTAGTAGTGTCCCTCTAGGTGTTCTCCACCTAGTTGTACAATTTAGAAAAGAGGAAGAGAGTGAGAGGAGAAGAGAAGAGGAAGAGCCGGGTTTGTCGGTTCGCCTCAACTTTTTGTACCTCTACGAGCCGACTTCGATTCGAAAGTAACGCCCAGGTTATCTTGTGGCAATTCTAATATTATTATTTTACTAAATTTAGTATTTATTTTATTTTACATGCCGGATCTCCGTTCGACCGAAGGTTCTTGCGCCGCCATCTTGCCAACTCAACTGAAGCCTCCAGCGTGGTTGCAAACATCGACTCACGGTGGGTGTGGAAACACCACCATAACCCTCATGCAAATTTGATTCCCTATACCTGTTAAAGATGTCGAACATGCCTATCAAGCATTTAAAAATCTGGTGCTTGCTGATTATATACAACTGTGCTTGTCCAAAAAAAAACATGACATGAAATCTGGTGCTTGTTCAACTGTGCAGGTGCTTTAGTTGTAGCTTTAAACAATTATAAATTAGGAAATCTGGTGCATACTGATTAGCTCTGTAGGTGCTTTAGTATAAGTGCCAATCATAAATGCATATCATTCTATACTTATGTTGGTTTTTAATTTGTTCTGTACATTTGTTACCCTTTTTGAAATAATACAATCTGAAATACAATAAAATGTGTCCAAAAATTCTTGCTACAGTAGTATTCATATTAATATTTGCTACAGATCACGGGTTGTGATCCAAACTGAAAGATCCATGCATGCAGGTAAGAGCTTCTAGTCATTTACATATTCTAGACCATGAGTTGCCATCGTGAGTCTTAACACTTTCCAATTTCCACTTGATGTCTTTAGTTTGAGGTAATTCAGATTCTCATCAAGGAGTGCAGTAAGATTAAAGGTCACGTACAGCAGGTTGCAGATGACAAAAAAAAACAAGAAGGCGGTGCTCATCAAGCATATCTTGTCCCTCAATGGTAATGTTCAACTTCGACATGTGCACTGCTAGTAGCTGTTGGTCTATGTTGGTGATGTTGTGTATGCACTAAGTTAAGTTGCAGGTGTTGGCAACTTTTATTACTTGGTGTGATGTGAACTGAGATGGAACTAGTAATTGGAATGTGATGTCAAGTGAGGTCTTTGTGAGCTGAGTTCACTACTATTGATTAAGTTGTAAGGTCACTTTGGAATTCTAGTTTCTTAATATATGAAAGCTTTTGGTCATTTGAATATTATTTGCAATTTGTATGAAATCAGCATGTGTGCAATTTGCAATTCAATTATTTATCGGATTTTTGTGTGACCAAATTATGGTGTATTTGTTGACGATTTGAAACTTGATCTGCGACCAACATTTTGGAGTATTCACTTACGATTTGAATGCGCTATCTCGCGTGACGAAAAAAACAATTAGAACTAGCCACGTGGCAGATCGTAATTGGTCCATGTGGGGCTATGAAACCATCGCTGCAGCTGCCCACGTCATGCGCCATGTCATCATCCTATGTGGCAAACACCACCGTTATGACGATACCCTAAACCAATTGGTGACCAAAACATGGCGTCATAGGATCTAACTGACGCCGTTAACGCCACCGCCAAGGCGCTGTTAAACGACCGATGGTGACGAACACGGTGCATAAACATGACCAAAACAGATCGTCAAAGAATGATTGCACATCTTTGACAATGGACTTATCGTCATTGAATGGAACAACATCTATGACCAACTTTGGTATTTCGTCACACATTAACAAATGTGACGCGACCCCGATGACCATATGATTTTGGTCACAAGGTCGTCCACGTGTGAAACTATGTGACGTTTCGACACATACAAATGACCAAAGGTGAACGTCATCCATGAGCATTTTTCTACTAGTGTCCGTCTATAGTTCAATTTGCACCTAGTTCATAACATTGTATTCCCCAATGTTTAAGTTTATTGGCTTAACTTGTCTTGTCCTAAAACTTAATGATTTGTGGGTATGCAAACACATGATTCTTCTCTAAGCTATTGCGGATATGATATGGTAAAAATAGAATCTACTATGATTTTGTTCGAAGAGAGATTCATCATTAGGAGAATAATTTCCAAAATTCCTTAATGATCAAAATTCTCATGATAGCCTATGTGAGACACGTCATACGCTTTTGATCAAGATTCACATTCACATTGCTAAAAAATAGGTTATGGGCTAAGCTAGAAAAAATGGACGTGTGTCAGGAAAAATAAAACAATGGGTACTCGACGATACTAAAAAAAAAAAAAGAAGAGAGAGAAGAATAATGGACAAGTGTCCGAGGGCGAGTAGAGCCCACTTCTCTAAAAGAAATAAGAGCTAGCCCATACCTTATCAAAAAGAAATAAAATTTCACTTGCACATCTTGATCAAGGCTTATGACTTGTTTCTCCTTATGGTTTGCACACACGAGATGATTTAAGGAATCATTACGAAAATCTCTGCATGAATGATCAATCAAAGAATGAATGACTAGTGTTTCTATGAAAACCGTTCTATCTTGCAATAACCCAAGAGTTTGGAGAATGTTATAAGCCCCATATGATTTAAGTAAACAAGGATAGATAAAAAAAATGCCAATTTATCTAAACAATGGAAGAATACTTTATTATGAGCATGGTACATTTTGACATATATCGGCATTGTAGCAACTCCCCGATCAACAACCAAACACTTAGCTATTTGCTCGGGACGAGCAAAGGTTAAGCAGGGGGAACTTGTTGGCGGTCATTATCGAGTATATTATACCACCAACCTTTATCCAATTCACGAGAAAGGAGCAAACTTATGTTACATATACCTTTACTTCTAACCTAGTTCCACTTGTATTCAGAGAAATTATGTTTTGCGAGGTATAAGAGTGGAAACAGTACAAAGTCGCCAAATAAATTAGAAAGCGTATTGAATAAAAGACGCCAAGGAGTAGATCAATCAAGAGGACCAAACCCACAAGACAATTTGGCCCATGCACCATCATAGGCCCAACATTTGAAGGACAAAACGGCAAGAACGAGGAGAGGGGGGCGGGAGGCCAAAAGGGGCCGGCCGGCGCGAAATTTTCGCCAAAATTTGCCGCCCTTTCTCTGGCGGTTTGGACCCGGTCTTCACGTATGCGGTTGCATGCGGTGCAAAGTTTCATTCGCCAAGAAGACCTCGAAGCAAGGAGAGCCCTCCATTCACTCCTCCCTCTCCACTATATAAAGAGAGGCACCCCCTCACTTGTAAGACACACCATTCTACACTTGAGCTTCATCTTCCCCACATATATTTTGTAGTAGTGTCCCTCTAGGTGTTCTCCACCTAGTTGTACAATTTAGAAAAGAGGAAGAGAGTGAGAGGAGAAGAGAAGAGGAAGAGCCGGGTTTGTCGGTTCGCCTCAACTTTTGTACCTCTACGGCCGACTCGATTCGAAAGTAACGCCCGGTTATCTTGTGGCAATTCTAATATTATTATTTTACTAAATTCAGTATTTATTTTATTTTACTTGCCGGATCTCCGTTCGGCCAAGAAGGTTCTAGTCTTAGCCGAGACTAGTTTGGTATCCGCTAAGCGTAGGCGTGGTGTCTAGGCTAGAGTTTACCCGAGATTGCGCCCAACACTATGGAATAGTTGTGGTAGCCCAGGGGGTGACAGCTCAGACCGGGCCTTTGTAGTCCACCATGTGCGTGTTGGTGTTTTAGAGAGCTTTTGGTGGCCTTCCCCGATTACCGTTTCCTAGTCTTTTTCGAGAATCGGAAAGGTCAATGCTAAAGCAAGTGGAATTTAGTAAGCCCTGAACATTAGTAATTTAGTAATTTTGGGAAAACCTAGAGAACCCCCTTTCTTCCTACCAAAAATATTATTCCTACCCTATCTTGGGCGACCTTAATTCTTCCTAGTTCTTCTCGTTCCCCGTGGAAATCGATACCCTGAATACTAGGGTGAAAGCTACAACGGTACTTTCCGCGGCGCTTGCGGATTTATCTCGTGGTGCGTTAAAAAAATACCAACAGTGATCGATTACCTTTGCATACCTGAAAGTGTGTGTGTACCAACCCCACATGAAGGCAAGAATGTTGAAACTCTCGGCGGTGGTAGCTTGATGATCTATCTCCGAAGCGGGCCACAAGGCTTAGGTGATACACACATGTAGTGTATATGGACCATGGGCCTTAGTGGTCACAAAGGTGTAAAGGAGGATGTTCCTCCTTTCCTTTACCACTTTCTTTTTTTTTTTTTTCTTTTCTTTTTCTCTCTTCCCTTTTTATAGGAGCTTTGCGTACTGAGTTTTACTTGACCGCGACTTGAGGATAGAGTTCGTAATTCTTTGCGTCGGTGGCATGATGATCTTGGTTTGGTTATGACTTCGGCCGGAGCGAGGGAGACATACCAAACTCACTTCGGAGTGGCGACAAGGCTTAGTCACACACCGAAGAATGTGCATGATTCATAAGCCTTGGTGCTTGCGACAAAGTCCTTGGGAGAGAAGGATCCCTTCTTCCTTATATGGAAGCAATGCCGGGTGGAGTCGGTGCCTTCATTGTTTATTTTGACCATGTGGGCCTAACACGCCCCTCTCTCCTTTTATTATATTTTTTTTTTCTTTTTTTTCAACAACCATTTTCTTTTGTAGTTTTTTTCAATAACACTTCTCTTTTTTTTCTATATATATTTTTTTTCAACTCCTTTTTTTTTTTCTCTCTTTTCCTTTTTATAGCAAGGGGCTAATCCCTTATTCATCTCTATTTTTTCTCTCTTTTTTTTTCACTTCTCTTTTTTTTATGATCCCCTTGTACGTGGAACTTCGATATCATCACCATCCTCCCTCTCACACTTGGACTTTCATGAAAAAGTCGAGTGTGCAAGGTCGAGGTCTCCTTTTGAGTGTGTTCCTCCGCCCAAGAGTATCAAAGTTTTCTTATTGATCGATGTAGCCCCCATGTTTTCAAGCGCCGCTTGCCCCTTTGTTCTTCTTAGTCTCCACCGAAATGGTTAGCGACAAGAATACCCGAAGGTGCATACTAACTTGATAACATGTCCTTGCTTTTTATTTATAAAAGAATTTTTTTAGATAAACCTAAGATGAACAATGGTCACTACACATGCATATTATAATGAACATGTCCTATTAGATCATTCCTTTAACTAACGCCTTCCCGACAGCGGCAGCCAGAAATGCTTGTTGCATTTCTTAAGGCGCAATCACTAGAAAGCGAGGTTTAGAACCCATCTCTAATAACGGGCCGAGAAATGCGTCGTTTGACATTCCTAAGTGAAACCACCGGTGTCGGTGATAACACTAGGTACATCAACGGTGATAGATCTTGCCAAATAAGATATTCATCCACAAGCGCACGGATCTATCATTGTAGCATTTCACCCGGAAGTATTGTGGTATCGTTATTTATATTTTTCCCAAAGGAAGGCATGGTGTAAAAGTCTCTAATTCGGACATGGTCAAGATAACACGAATGTATAATAGACCAATGCTCATAAAAGGGGTAAAATAGGATAGGTAGTAGGATAACTTGACACACACACTCAAGCCAATCTCAAGGATAAAGGTAAAATAATGAATAAAAGAATAAGTCTAATATGGAGCGGGCATACCCTAGATAGTCATGTCAAGATAGCGGATACACACATGTTTTATTGTTAGAGATTCTAAGTCAAGATAGCCAAGGTCTCTCACGACTTACCGGGCACCGGATAACACCGGTCCGCGGTGTTGTTGCCTACTGACTACGCCAACCACGGACGTGGGGATTACTAAGGCGGGGCCGGGGGTCACCACCACCACCGCCTACCACCTCAACCGTGCGTAGCGAGGGGCAAATGAAGGCGACCCCTAGCCTAGACACCATGTCTACGCCATTGACTACATACTCTAGCGTGTACAAGGCTTGCCCAGTAAACGGGGTCCTCTTACTGCAGCAACCGCCACAAGGACGGACGACAAACCCAAGAACCCAACATCGACCAAGTCTAACTCTAGGTAGAACTCATCATATCGATCTAGCTTTTGGTCTAAACATGTATGTATGATAAATTAAGCATGATGTTCTATAAGACAAGATCATGATATAAGAACTATAGACTAGTTCATCAACCAAGATTATATCACAAGAACTTTGCTCTAATTCAAGAACATGACTATATTGATAAAATGAGAGCAAGAACAAAATGGAACTCTTGATATTATTCATACCGAAAGATACAAGATGCCCAAGCTTTCCAAGATAGCTCTTTGCCTTTCTCCTTTATTCTACTACTACTAACCTACAAAGAAGAAAAGAAGAAGTAGAAAGAGGAAGAGAGGCTCTCTTTTGTGTGGTGTGTCCTACAATAGAGGGAATGGCCTCTATTTATAGGAGAGGGGGGAGAGAGGCAAAGGCAATACATGGTAACATTTCCTGCCGCCTCCAGCCATGCAAACCGACCTGGGGAGGTCGGCAAGATGTTTCCTAACGAAGCTGTGCAGAAAACCGGCCGGGAACCGGTCTCTAAGGCGGTGAACCGGACCTAAACCGGAAAGATCTGTGCTGTCTGCGTGAAACTGGGAAGAAATCCGGGTCCAAGGGCTCCTGGACCGACCAAACCGCGTGGTCCAAGCGCGCGTGGGCGAGCAGACCGGCCACCGCCTCCAGCGCGCCACTCCGCGTCCGCCACGTGGCCTCGTGGGCCGGCCGAATCGTGCCCGAGCGCGCGCGTCTCCCGCGCGTGGGGAGACCGGCGCCGACGCGTGGGCCCGCCTGGTCGGGTGCTCTCGCCCGCTCCCGCCTGCGCGTTCAAACGCATGCGCGGACGCCCGCGGTGAGGCCGACAGCGCCGCCACGTGGCGCTTCCTGGGTGGGTCGCTGGCTCCCACGCTTGGGACAGCAGGGCCCGCCTGGCCTGCCTGTCGGTGACAGCAGCTGCTGTCGAGCGCGGCCGCTGCTGCTGCCGCTGAGCTGCCACGTGTCGCGTTCCGGTTGACCATGCATGGCACTGTTCCTGACACGTGGGTCCCATATTTCATGTTGATTTCTTTTAGTGCTATATCTTTTTTACTCCCGAGTCCAAACATAGCAAATGATATATCTGTTTTGATCAGCGCGACGAGCCCTCCGCAATGGTGTGCTCCGTTTTATCGTTAGAGATACTTTCTTTTGATGATAAATTGAGAAACCCTGCAAAATAGCTGGAGACACCAAAACTCGTGGAACTCGTTACACACGCCGTTTGCTCGGTCCAGTTTGCATCGTGTTGGGCTCATTTCCATTGGGGTGAAAGATGTTCTGAAGTACGCTTTCCCGAGGAAGGCGCCTTTTGGTGCATTTTCCACTTGCTTTGTATATAAATCCTGCAAAACATTATTTCGCAAGCGGTACAAGTGGAATTATGTCAATAATAAATGTATATGTGTGTAGTAAGGTATAGTTTCAACCCCTTATTGGTAGAATGTTGACGTTAAAAATGTGTCGTTAGTGACCGTCAACAATTGGCCATGAGTGACAGCGCCTTGAGAGTTGTCCAAGGTCATCAAACTCCATCTTGGCTAGCTTTTCCCCCGATGGTTTGGATGCATACCCCGAATGGCTACGGCCGGCAACTGATGGTCTGGCAAATTCAGAGAGTAGCATGAGTTCTTTGTTTCTCTGAACCTGCGTAAGAATTCTTGTGGTGTCTCATTATATTTCTGCGTCAACCCCATCAAGTCAACGAGTTCTTTCTCATTGGAACCCATCGTAGAAGTATGAATGGAATTTGTCTTCTAGCTCGGACCATGTTCCAATAGAATTGGTGGCAATGTGGTGAACCATGTGAAAGCCGACCGTGAAGGGATGATGGGAAGAAGTTTAATCCTCCATGCTTCGTCATTGGCAAACTCTCCTAATCGAATCAGATACCGACCGATGTGTTCGGTAGTAGAGGTGTCATCTTGTCCGAGAACTTGGTCAAGTCGGTTGGAGGCTTCAATCTAGAAGGAAGCGCCACTCTGTTGTACCAATCAGGATAGGGTGACTGATACACATAAGGCCGATTCTTGGGCTTAATCCCAAATTGGTGTTGCATCATATCGGCCATCCTCGCTAGGAGTATATCCACATTTGAATCTTGTGGTCCATGAGATTGTCCTGACTGTCTAGCTGGCCTATACCCAGGATTTGGCATAGCATGAATAGTAGAATAGTCGGTGAATTTAACTCAGTATATATAACGGGGCCAAAGGGATTTCTCTGCAACCCACGGCCATTGGAGCTATTGAGTAGGTGTTGTATCTTTGGAGGATTCGGGTGCGGCAACGCCGCTTCTCCATGAGTCTTGGCTCCGGATTCCCCGACTTTTCTCGGGTGTCTTGTTCTCCCCTCCGGCTTCTTGATTTGTAGCTCCTTTCTTTGGTGGTGGGTTTGGCACATGTATGTATCTAGGCCCCGAAAGCTCACCAAGCCGCCTCTCAAAGTGCTCATCAAACTTGGGTCCAAAGCTGCCCTTCATGACATCACGTAAAAGTATTAAGAACACCGTGTTGTGATTAGTCATTGCTCTCCCAGCGGCACCGCAACAATCTCTTCCATCCGACCCAATTTCTTGAGAGTCGGTTCTTCATCTTCCTTTTCCCGCCCCTCTTACGTGGTCGAAACTTGGCGAGCATATTCCTTATCATCGGGCATCACTATCTTTGGAAGATCTCGTCTCTACGGATGATTGTACCGCTCTTGTTCTTGGAGAAGCATGACATACACTTTTTTGCGAGAAGGTTGCGCACATATCTCTCACCATGGTCTCTAGGTCGGGTGGCGGTCATCCATCACGGAGCCTGAATGACGTTGCTCTTGTCGGCGTTGTCGGGCATCGTGTCTTGACCTTGAGTTGTCCCGCGCGTGCCAAAAGTGTGTAGGCACAAAAACACGCTTCTGCGCCGCACACACAGCGACAAGCGAGGAATAGCTGGCTTTACTCGACGCCCGAAAGTGTCTTGAGGGCGCCGATCAATTTGACCTGTTAATTGACAAGGAGGTAAACGAGAGATCTGGAACATGCCCGGTGAGACCAAGACAGTTCCGCATGTATGGCTCTAAGGCGGATGTAAAGACATATAGCTATGAGAGCTATACGTCGACCGATAATGAATGCATTCGGTAAGCATGTGTAAAGATGTAATGTAATAATGATTTGCCGAATGATCATAGAAGACATGTTTGAACAAGTAAAGTCGATCATCATGATATGACATCATAAAGCTCTATTGCATGGATCGAATTAATTGACAACATGGAACAATAAGCGGTAATTCATAAATATAAACCTAATCTAGAAGACACATGCATAGGTTTCATCCAACTAGTGCGCAGACGCCTAGCCTTCCTAAACCCGTCGAGCTTAAACCCTTGCAAGCTAATCCACCGCATGATACCACTTGCTACAGATCTAAACCACTTACCATAACTAGATCAATCCACAAAGATGATACAATCTAACCATGATAAGCCAAAAGCACACATACATCTAAGTAGATCTATAAATACTCATTACTCGTTGAAGCGCGTATGCATAGACAAGTAAAGTACATATGCAAACCTAATCTAAAGCAAAGCCGGAGATTTATCCCGATCAGTCCCTAACGGCAATCCAATCGCATGATACACCGCAACAAGCTAATCCACCACATGATACGGCTTGCGGACTTTAACCGTTTTAAACCCTTTTTCGTCCCTAACAGCCTATCCACCGCATGATACACCGCAACAAGCTAATCCACCGCATGATACGGCTGCCCAGACTAGACTCTAACGATAGGTAGACTTACACATGCAAGATACGAGTAAACACATAAGCGTATTCGGCAAGCTTGCCGAACCAGTGGTCCATGAAGAAGAAACTCACCGCATAAAACCTTAGCCTCGCCGCACGACTCATGACTAAACGTGCAAGAACCGCAAGAACACGTGACAACCTAGATTGATCTAGATTCGCTATGAAAAACGAGATAGATCTAATGACAAGCTAATGATGAATATTGAAATAATTGATGACATCTAGATCTAACAAAAGATAAAGCCGAACCACATCAATCTAAATTGGGCAAAAAGTGTGTGCAAACATAATTTAATAAATAAATGAAAGCATGCACCACTTGGTAACTTAATGAATTCATTAGATTTGCGGATCTAATGAAGCCGATAACTAGCTCTTAGCCGGACCTTAGCCCACCGGATGGCTCATGATCGACAAAAGAACCCTCTTGCCCCCGATAGCTTAAATCCGCCGACGATACTAAGCGTGAACAAGACTACTTGCAATAATCTAAATCCGCCGACGATACTAGACATGGTGCAAGGTTGCCGGTACTTACGGAGGTCGACGGGTCGATGAATCCTCTCGCAAATAGATCGATGACACGACCGGACTCGAAGGGTGGCCGAGCCAAGGCACGGAGCCGGGTTGGTTGTATTTGATTTCGTAGATTCATTTACGATTGCCGGGGTCTTATATTTATACCACGGGCTTGACGAGTCCTAACTAATTCGAATAAACATAACGAAAATATCTAGCTAAGATACATTATTCTCCAAGTCTTCTCGAGTCGTGAAATTGCACGCGTGATGTGGGCCCTCGTCCTCGAATATCTTCCTTGATGCTCCACGTTTGCGAACCATCTCATGCTCGGCTCCTTCCGGACTCGGGCTTCTAGCCGAATAACAAATGGCTTCGAATGCTACTGATACCATGATTCTTTGTATCGCCCAAACCCGAATGACTTCTTACCGAATCACCATATGCCGGCTCACTCATCATCCCAGTCGTACCAAATTTTGGTGTTAACGAGAACGTTTACAAGAATACATATCAGATTGCCCTCATCATGGAATAGAAGATTGGTTGCTCATGCAAGGATTCTACCATGGATTAACACAAAGAGCACGAGAACAACTAGATGCAAATGCTGAAGGATCATTTTTATCACTCACTCTTGACAAAGTGAAGCACTCATGAACAAAATATCGAGAAAATCAAAAGCTGGATTCAAGACACCCAACACTACCATCGGATAGAAGAAGTTTAGAAGAAATAAACGCAATATCAACCAAGATGGATGTGTTATTTGATTGGCTTGAACAAAGAGCCAAAGATAAGCGGGAAAAACAAGATTTACAAGACTATATTGATTCTCGCATCAAATTCAAGCATGGCATTAACAATTCAACATCAACTCAATTACAAGAACGAAGGTTACAACACGGCTACTCAACAACCCAATAAGTATCGAGGTAATGTTCCTAGAAACCCATTTTTAAGAGAACTAATTGAGGAACAAGATAAGTTAAATAATGTTCTTCTTAAAAAAGATTGTTGCTAATGATAAAGTTTTAGAAGATATAACTCTTAAGATGGATAATTTCTCATTTGCTTTTAAAGATCAACTTGCTTTTAATAAAAAGATAGAACCTCAATTAGCAAAAGTTATCACGCTGCAAAATCTATTGCCACTAACCTTGAGCGGGTAAATAATGTTACTACAAGAAGAGGTAAATCTACATGTGATCCTGTTGACCCAAGAAGGATAATAGAAACGGCCGGTCGGGGACACCAATCACGGTACTGCGGACACAAACAACAACAACAAGACACGTGGTACAACCAACTAGAGAAGAAGAAAATGATGACATAGAAGATTTGACTCAAGAACCTTAGATGACTTAAGACTTTCATGATACAAATCTCTTACCATATCCAAGAAGAAACCATGGACCCCAAGTGGATGATCGGTTTACAAAGTTTGTGGAGGTAATCCGAAGTTATATATCAACATACCTCTACTAAATGCTATTCAAGTTCCAACCTATGCCAAGTATCTCGAGAGATATCTTGAATAAGAAAAGACCACTACCCATTACGGAGGTGATCAAGCTAATGAGAAGAATGTAGTGCGGCTATCCTTAATATATTACCACATAAGATGATAGATCCGGGATATCCCGTAATTAATTGCTCAATTGGAGATCATCATTTTACAAAGACTTTGTGACCTTGGAGCAAGTGTTAGTGTAATGCCCAAGTCCGTCTTTGACAAACTTAAGCATACAACTTTGGAGCCAACTTCAATATCATTACAACTGGCGGATCAATCAATCGGATACCCCTCGGGAATTGCGAAAAAACGTGCAGTTAATATCGAGGATTCTTTATACCGTGGATTTTGTAGTTTTAAATATGCCACCGGACTCGAGTATCAATCATTCTCGGACGACCTTTCCTAAGCACGACCAATGCACATATCAATGTCACGGTGGAGAGATTACATTCAACTTGAATGGAAAGGAAGAGAAGTTCGCGTTCAAACCCAAATCAGAGCTTAGCTTGACAGCACATAAGATTGAATCAGAGATTGAAGAAGAGTCGTCATTGGTACCATCTCCGAACAGGAGAGTTCACACGATAATTAATAAAACTTTGGGAAGTCCCGGTTTGAGGACTTTAACTACGGACATCTATCGGAAGGTAAGTCGGTAATTGTTTACTTAATAAGCATTTACTTACATAAAATTTATGCCCCATATAAATAATTTTACGGTGTGTCAAAACCCAGTGAAAATATTTATTGTGGTGGCTCAAAAATATTTATTCTTGCATTATTATATTTACTCCTGCATTTATATTTTGAAAATACCAAAAATAGAGTCACTATGTGATGGGTCCTACATGTCATATACTAAATGCCATATTTCACCTACCTTGGACAAGACATATACCACTCAAACCTCACCTACTACCATGCACCACACTACGCCATTCTTTTCCACCGAAAAACCCACTTAAAACCATGGCATTGGGGTGAGCAATATCTTTGCATGAAGGTGAGTGGGAGAGGGCCCCCACCACCATGGCGGCCGGCGCCATCACCACCGGCGGCCGGGTGCTCTCTCCTCTATATAAAGGCCCTTCACCCCTCGCTTCTTCATCACACCCACCACCGCTTTGCTCGGCATTTCAGCTTGGAACTCAAAGTTTTAGTATCCGTAAAGCTTTGGGCTTTGTAGTAGAGAGAAAGAGAAGTGAGAAGGAGAAAGGAAGTTCTTAGTAGCAATAGAAAGATTTCTTGAGAGAGGAGAAGATCTTGAGAGTATTAGAATAATTTAAGAATGAATAGTGGAGGTGCTGTCCATATGGAGTAATCAAGATAAAAATTTGTTAGGGGGAAGTTCTGTCAAAATAAAAACAACCTTGCAATCTTTCTTTTGGACGACTAACCCCTGGACGACTAACTTTGGACAGCTAATTTCTAACTCTTTATTCTAACCCCTCCATTAGTCTCTTGTTTGTTTTTGTTTGTGTACTAACATTTTGCGGGATGAGCTTCGTGAAGTCATTTAGTGGAAAAAGGTCAAAACGTCTTCAACGAGGAGAATCATCTTCCAGAGCCCCATCAGAGATGAGCTACGAGCCAGAGCAAGATGTGCCACCACATCCAGCCCCTGCTGCAGTAAGAAGGTTGACTTCTGATTCACACCTCAAGTTTCATGGACAATACGAGAGAGCAAGGTACAATCAATTGAAGAGTCGCAAGTTCACTCATACTCCCGAGATTGACCACGATCTTCTAATCGCAAACAGGTATGGATGTTGAATTTGCTCATATTTTTACGCTTTTTTGGGCTGGGAAACTTTTGCAAAAAATCACAGAGGAAGGTTCTAAGTTTTTAACCATAGAATTTCTTTGCACCCCTTCGTTGCTGCTTGATGAAGGAGTCACATTTAGATTCTTCCAACAACAGTATTCTCTCACTTGGAGAAATCTAAGTGATGCACTTGGTTTTCTACACTCTTGTGTCATGGACTTAGACATAGCTTTAGACGATTTTAATCAAGCAAGCTGTTTGGAAAGACTTGACCAATGTAGATGCATTTTTGGATGCAAAAGCTAGAGACTTACACTTACCCACCTTTCGCTTCTTCCATAAATGGATACTTTTCACTCTTTTGCCTAGGAAGGATGGTCATAATGTTAGAGTAGGAGAGTTACAGTTAATCTATGCAGCTATAAAGAGAAGACAACTTTCACCGATATACATGTTAGTCCAACATTGGATAGCTGTGCCAACTCTCCTAGGAAATGTCAATTGCACGTCACTTATCACTAGAATTGCCAACCACTTAGGACTCTTGGATGATAACGCTCATGTTGCTTACATAAGGGAAGATAGACCTATCATAGGTTTTGATTTCTTTAGTAAAGGACATATTTTGAAGAAAATTGGAAGTACTCTTGTCATGACCCATGCTACCGTTGGGGAGATTCGGTTGCCTAACCCCGAACTCTCCATATATCGTGTGCTTGATCTTATCATTGAGTGTGCAGGCACAACCAATTAACATGCAGAGAGCCATGCCAACTCGTCAGACACGTGCCCATGATCCAATTTGGACAGGTGCAGACCTAAGACCTCAAGAGCCAGCATTTGGAGGATACCAGCCATGGACTTACCCTCCACCATCACAAGCAGATTATAGTCGCGCTGATCAGTCACCCAGATTTAAACAAGGAGGCCCGAGTGAGCAGGGTGGTGATGCTCATATTCGTCGAGAAACCTATCGTGGAAGTGGTTACTTCTATGATACACCAGGTACTTCGCAACACCCTACTCCCGAACCACCTCGTAATTCTTTTGCAGGATATGGACAACACGATGCATATACATTCCAAGGGATGTACAACACCATCCTAGACATAAGGCATGACCAGGTCAACCATTATCAAGAACAGAGAGAACGGAATGCCCGAACAGATCAGAACATCACTGACATCAGAGATACCATCGAACCTGAGAATGAAGAGATCGGTGCCATGTATGGACGCCGCCGTTGCGGGCGTTGAACCCCCGAATCAACACCAACTTGGGGAGCTGCCCCCATTTGGCCGGTAAGTCCCTATGACCTGGCGGTTATCTATTTTATATTTTTATTATATAGTTTGTTTAAATTTTCTTTGCTTTGTTTGCTAAAAAAATATGAATAACCATGAAAAACCAAATAAAAAGAGTGTGTATAATTAGTTTGTTTTTTAAAGTTTGTTTGAATAATTTAGTAGTTATCTCTTGGAGATGATGAATAGTTGCTCGTTTTTATTTTCTTACAAATACCTATCATTAGTTTAGAATTCTCCCATGCTATAAAATTGTTTACACTTGAGAAATTTGCTTTGAGCTTGAAATTTTGTGGGAGCATACATCTAAGCTAATCTAGGTAATTGACGGATATGATATGAGATAGTCCGAGCTACTATTTATCTTACTCCTAGTTGTACTAAATTGGAGATTTAATTTGTGAAAATCTGAAAATTGCATGATGAGTTTCCTATATGACATGAGAGTTACGAGAAATTCCTACCACGACCATATACATGTTTCTAGAATAGGAAAACTCTTTTATCATTCACTACTTGTTTAGTATTGAGTTTAGTCAACCCTTGAGACCCTTGGGAACTTGTCATACAATTCTCCACATATTCCATACCACATATACACACCACATACCCTTCATCCATTTGCTAGCCATCAAAAATGTTTCCTCAACTCCTATCACGGGAGTAAACACCAAAAATATTCCTCATCCCTATACTTATTCTCAAAACCCCATTTATGCTCCATGTATTTTATTTATTATCTCTCAAATATCTGTTTGACAAAGAAGAAACTTGGGGCTATGCTTAAAAAAAAAAAAGAGAGGGAGATGAAAAATGGACAAGTGTCCTACGAGGCGAGTAGAGCCTACCTCCCTAAAAAGAAAAGAAAAAGAAGAAAGGGGATGAAAAATGGACAAGTGTCCTACGGGCGAGAAGAGCCTACCTCCCTAAAAAAGAAAGAGAAAAAATAAAAAGAGAGTAAAAATGGACGAAGTGTCCAACCTGAAAACAATGGGTACTTAGATGCCCGCCTCTCTCGAAAAAAAAAAAGAAAGAAAAACTAGCCCAAGTTCTCTTTTGTGTCTTCTTAAAATTTCAAAGAGAGAGATTAATTTCTTCAAAGAAGGAGCATAGTAGAATTAGAATCATTATATCCCATGACCACCACATATCCACCTCACAAATACATACCATATATCCACATTGTATGACTTGTTCCTTTGGATCCGTTGTTTGACTTTACAATATATGCTTTGCAAGTATGTATATATTTGTCTTCCACCTATGAGCTCCGGATATAAGCCTTAGTAGATAGGTTGAGAGAAGGTATGATACATTTGCCATGTTCCATAATTACCATATATCATGAGAGAAGGCATAACATCATTGCCTTGGTAAGGATCCAAAAAAATACCACATATGAGAGATTTGAAAGGGTCATACAATGGAAACTCGGAGTTTTATTTTGAAAATTTATAAAAACTTGAGAACAGAGGTGAAATAAAGAGTTTGAAACATAGTGCTTGACTTGATTGTTCTATCTGTCAATTACTCAAGATCTAAGTGCGGGTAAAAGCCCCATGTTTTTCAAGTAATATGAGTAAGATAAAAGATCGAGAATGTTTCACCTATCTTTGGAGGAGAATTTTAAATTGATGACATGTGTATTTGTGAGAGAATAATTCATTGTAGCAACTCCCGATCCACTGGTGAAAAGCTTTGCTAAGAGACTAGCAAAGGTTAAGCTTGGGGAGCTTGTTGACACCTGTTATCCTATATTTTTATATGTCAACAAGAGATGAAATAAGGACATAAATTGAATATATACTTAGATTAGAGGTTTATACTAATAAGTTCCACGAGTTTTGGTGATTTATGTATTTTTCAGGGACTTAATAGATAAATGCGAGAGAAAGATGGAGAAAGTTCGGAATATACAAGACATATGATGACAAGACTTGACTGTGAAGCAACTCAACCCGAAAAGTGAACTAAAACATTCTAGAAGGTACCAGAGAACACCGGAAGGAACCGAGGCCGAGAGGGAGAAAGCCTTTGGCGGCCGCCGATCAAGATTTGGCCGGCGCGGTGGGGTCCCACTGTTAGCCTCAGCTTTCTAGGTCGGTTTACAACCGACTTTGTGGTTGTATCTACACCGTTGTTGAAGGTCGGCTTGATCCAATGGTCATCGTTCATCACCAAGGCCTATATAAGAAGACCATCGCCAAGGAGGGTTAAACCCTAATTCATTGTAATTCATTATTAGTCACCATCAACCAAAGTCGTGCGAAGTAGAAGAGAGTATCTCCACCGAGATTAGAGTTAGCTACTAGTTCTAGTTCTAGTTCATCTAGTTCTAGTTCATCCAAGTTGATTAGCGTATTTACGGATACAATTAGAGCTGGGTGTGCCTACCCGCAGTTCTCGATCTTCAAGTTTTAAGGTATGAATTATCTTGTATCTATGACTTTGCACTTTATTGATAATATGTGTTTGTTTGCTATGTTCTTACTTTATTCTAATAGTATGATTGATATAGATGTAGTCTATGATAGATATATGTATCTATTCAGAGAGCGCCCTAATTCAATACTCGAGTGGGTTAGGTGGTAAAGATATTTATGTAAGCGTGGTGCTTATATATGATTTTACTCGCGAATGCACCTTATATTCTGGGTTGTGTGGTAGATCGCGGGAGTGACAAATCCTATTGAGTCCTTTGGAATCCACCCCTCCGTCTATAAGACAAGTGGACATTGATTATGGGGAATATCTTGTTTTTCGCTCTTGATTTTCCTTGATAGTCGTGGGATACATGATCTAGAGTTTACTATGCTATAGATGATAACATATGCCTTAGAGTAGATGTAATGACTTAGTAGATTAAATGCTACTGAGATGAATTTCGTCTCTTAGAGTAGTCCAATGTTAAGTCTAACTTAGTAGTTATTCGTCTCTCGTGTGTGATGCCCTCGCCTTTTATTTATCATTATCATATTATTATCATTATTGGTTTACCCCTCGCTAAAGTAAGCACTAGTAATGAGAACATCTCATAAGTATGCCACTTATTAATTATGATTGCGCCCACCTTTCAATTATTCCTCCCCGTGGTAGAATATAAATGACAAAACCTAGATTACTCGGTGAAATGCTACAAATTGGTATTTATATCCATGGCGCTTTTGGATAGACCTTTTATATTTATTTTCTTATAGATTGCAAACAACACATATCTCAAGTATCACCTATGCATTTCCTAGCATTCTGCTTTGGGATGACAACCTAGCACATAGTAGTGTTAAGAGATGAACCACACCGAAGTTTCTCTCGATGGCTTATAGCCTTAGGTGAGATTAACTCCACCTAATGTTATAGTGACGTTAGATTTACCAACAAATGCTAAACTTTTCCACAGGGTTTCATGTGCCCTAGGAGGCAAATCACCGTGGAGGTCCAAGAAAAAATTCTTGTGTTTCCATGGTTTAATTAGCCTTCTTGTCGCCCGATTTAGCTCGAAGAAAATCATAGTAATTAAAATATTTCTCAAAAAAAACCTAAGATCTTGTGTGGGGTCATATTTTGGGTGTACATGATTTGCATAAAAAAAATTCAAGCCATTTCCACCAAGGAGGATTACACATCCTTCACAAAGGTACATGATCATCAATGAAGTGGCAAAGCATTTCTATTTCACTTTGCCGGTTCGCGGGTAATAAGCGGCAAAGTGAATAGGATTTGCGTTGAAATTTTTGAAATCTATTCGAACCTCCCGCCATTTCGCTCCCCCCACCGCGCCCAAACCGGTCGTGCCTACATATATATGTGAGTGGCTCTGAGCGAAATTTTGGCAAGTCATTTGAACACCGTGCCATTTCGTTCCCCACCGGTAGCGAAAAGAGCACCCGGATTCGCCGACGGAGCACCACCAACTCTAACGCCGCCGTTCGTCGCCCCTATGCCGCCGTACCGTCCGTTCGCGCATCCCGGCCGTTCCACTCCAGCGGAATCGAGGTTTGACGGCGTTCTCCCACGCCGCGCTCCTCCACTCCGACGTCCCCAACGCCACGCCCGGCATCCTCTCGCCCTTCGGCCCTTTCCACGGTGAGAACTAATTATCCCTTTAGGTGTTCGAGTTTTTACCTATGAGAATGAGAACTAATTCGCCGCTGTCCTAGCCTCGCGTCACCCGCTTGGTCTTCCTCCACGCCGACGGAGGACCACCGCCACACCTCTCTGCCGTCCGCAGCCTCACGCCGTCTTCCTCTTCACCGCCGATGTCGTACCGTCTGCGACCTTGTCCTCCTCAAATCCTCCAAGACAAGATAGGAGCGCACGAGGCGCCGCGAAAGCTTGGTGAGTGTGTCGGTCACTGCCCTTGAGGTGTTCGTTGAAATGCCCACATCGGTCACTGCAACCTGTGCTCGAATTATGAATGAAATTCATGAGTTAGTGTTGTTCGAAATCCAGTTTGGATATTTTAAATATATGTATGCGTGCTTCTTGTACAAACATTTATGAATAACATAGCATTATGATCCTATTTTGGTTACATATATAGGCAAGCATGGCGTGGTATGTAGTGTTTGTTGGTCGCCTGTCGGTGATCTATCTGCCCTGGGAAGATTGCTATGCTCAAGTCCAAGGCTACACTAATTGCTGCTTAATTGAAGAGAAGCCACCCCACATACCTATGAAGATTGAAGAGAAGCCACTCCACATACTTATGAAGATTGCGAGAATTGTTGCTTAATTGGTTTTGGAAAGATGTCATGCTTTTATTTATGTCTATGACTCTATGGTCATTGGTCTTTTTATTTTAGAAGTTGTTGTAGGCTTAGTTTCTAGAACATTAGGTGGATTTTTGTTGTATGTAACCATTAAATCCTGTAATGTTTTGACGATATTAATGTATGATGATTTTTTGGATTTAAAAAGAGTTGAATTCCATGAATAAATTCAAAATTTTTAAACAAAAACGCCTGGTGGCATGGGCCCGACAGTGAATGACATACAAACCGGTAGTGTAACTACACCAAACACTATTGGTTTAAATTACAAACCGTCTTCTATGACGAAACATCTCATTCGGTTTGCATTAATCAACCGATAGTCTCCACTCTAATAACGCTTTCGGGTTGAAATCAGCCGACGGTGTTCACCAAAAAGTTCAGCGACGGGTCCAAAGTAAGCCGGCATTGTTAGCTCTTCGATACACTATCGGCTCAATCTAAGCCGATAGTGTTATCCCCACGTTCGCATCGGTTCGTTAAGCCCGATAGTGCTCCCAATATCAACTCTGTCGGTACCGACTTCGAACCCGCATTGCTTGGATCAAAAATCTTTGTAGGGCCATGGAACATCCGGCGAGTTCGGTGACGATCTGGCTAGCCAGGTTCGATATCAAACCGGCGGTCTCTCTCGAATCACCGCCGGTGTTTTGACCCGGTAGTGTTTAAAACCCCACATCACTACCGCTATGGTTCTCGCGGTTCAATTTTCGGCGGTGAAGGGGGTTGGAGCCCGCCATTGATGGACAAATTCGTAGTAGTGATCACTAAATTAATTAATTCTAATTAATCCTAATAGGGATTACAATTGCTAACGGGCGGAGACCCATTAGTCTCGTAATATTTAATTCTAATTTTAATTAATAAAAATATCTAATAAAGCTATCTAAAAATTAAATATTCAGCCATATTGCTTCGGTTTAGGAATCCTTTTCTTGAGTGTGACATCTCTACCCGTCTAGAGATTCAGCTCGTCGTCGAGTTGGAAATTAGGATAGATCTAATTAAATAGTTCTGCATCTTCCCATAAAGCATCAGCTGCCGTCCGGTTCCTCTATTTGATCAATACTTGCGGTTGCCCGTGGCGGATCCTCGATTTCAACATAAGTTCCGCTTCAGGGGGCGGTGTGTACCTTCACGTAGGCGAGGTAGCTTCGGGTGGTTACGATGGAATCTCTCTTTTGGTGGTGTTTCAACATACTAACATGAAAAGCGTTGTGTAGTCCAAGTGGAAGGTCCAATTCATATGTAACAAGACTAATGACTTTAGTGATCTTGAAAGGTCCAAAATATTTAGGAGATAACTTCGACTTTACATGATGATGAGATAGTAGCAGTTGATCCGGATAATAACTTGAGCCAAGCATAATCTCTAATTCTGAATTCACGTTCGTATGTTTAGCTTCAAAATGTTTACGATAATAATCTTGAGCTAATTGTAGAGCGAACCTTTGTCGCGCTCAAGGAAGGTATCACGTTGAGATAACATAGCATCAACTGCGGGAAGAGTAGTTTCACCTGGGTTGTAGCCTCTAATACATGGAGGGTCCCTTTCATAGACCAACTTAAATGGTGTTGTTTTTGTTGAGGCATGATATGATGAATTATAGCAAAATTCAGCCCAAGGTAGCCATCTTACCCAATCTTTGGGTTTATCACCTGTCAAACAACCGAGGTACATAGTGATGATTTTGTTGACTATCTCTGCTTGACCGTCTGCTTGAGGATAATAAGCTAAAGTAGGTGTTAACATGACGTTGGATAATCCAAAAAGCTCTTGCCAGAACTGGCTTGTGAACACCACATCTCTGTCACTTACAATTGATCTAGGCAGACCATGTAACCTCACAATTTCTGAGAAGAAACTTTGAGCTACGGAAGTTGCAGTGTATGGATGGGAGAAAGAAATGAAGTGAGCATACTTGCATAGTCGATCAACCAATCGTAAGTATAACCGACTTTGTTCCAACTTTTGGTAAAGCTTCAATGAAATCCATAAATATGTCCTCCCAAATCTGTTCGATCCTAGCAAGGGTTGAGAAGCCCCTGCTTTGGATGTAAGTGTTACTGTTTTGTTGCGTTGACACACTAAACATTCATTAACAATTGTTTGTATAATAAGTTTATCATTCTTAACAAAAAGGTCGACGAAATTTGTGTAGTGTTTTTCACGAACCCTCATGAGCGAGTCATGGATTGCATGTAGAATTTGTTGCAAGTGTTTGGGTGATGGGGAGAGCCATACCATTTTGTTGAACAAGATTAAACCATTACGTACCTCCCATACACTACTAGATAAATGAACTACCGTGGCGGGCAAAATCGACTTCCGGTCGCGGTTTTCATGCCCACCACGAACACAAGGTCACGGAAAATCAAAGGATTTACCGTGGCGGATTGTGCCCGCCACCAGTTAATCATTTAAAAAGAACATAAAAAAAATGAAAAAACCGGAACCCAAACCCCTAATGGGCGAGTTACGGGCACGGCTTGCCGGTGCGGCCGCGCGGATCCGGCTTCACACCGCGAGATCGCGACGACCAGCCTCACGCCGCTGGCTCGGGTGTTGGCGCCCGCGGATCCGGCCTCCGCGGCCCGACTCGGTGTTGGCGCCGTCGGATCCGGCCTCCACGCCAGCGAATCGGGTTGCCGCGCCGCCGCACCGGCCGTCGTGGCGCCTCCGATCCGCCGGTTGGGGAAGAAGGGGGAAGGAGCTCCCGCCGCGGGGCAGCCGGAGCTCTCTAGGTTCCACGCGTCGGTTGGGGGAAGAAGAGGAAGGGAGCTCCACCGCCGGGCCGCCGGATCCGCCAGGTGTCTGCTTGGCCGCCACCGGATCTCACGCCGTGTCCCTGGCGCCTGCTGCCGCGCCGTGGACGCGTGCCCCCGGATCCGCCCGCCCGCCCCTCGAGGATGGGGGTGCCGTGGACGCCTTTGCCCTGGAGCCGCCCGCCGCACCCGAGCTTGGGAGGGAGAGAAGTGGAGGGAAGGAGACGGGGGAGAGAGAAGTGACTAGGATGGGAGTCACGGGGGAGAGAGAAGTGATCGGGCTGAACGCGGCCTGAGTCTTGGAACCCTAAGCGACTCTCACTACCTCCCTCTTTGTATATATACGTGCCCGATTTTTGGGCTTTTGCTAGGGTTTTGGTCTGTGCAAATGGGCCAAAACCGCCACGATTAATCGATTTACCGTGGTGTTTTTATAACCGCCACGGTTAATGAAAAAAATAACCGCACGGAAAATTAGAGCATTAACCGTGGGCGGTTTTCAAAATAACCACCACGGAAAATGATTTTGAAACAACTTGTTGGGACCTAACTTTGATTTGTTTCAACTTTCGTCCCCGGACTTTTAAGATTTCAGGGAACAAGGATCATCTCGCAAAACAAAAAGCCAAGTTGTCGGTGAAAGGTGACTTCGCATGATTTTGGCTTCGCGAGAAAAGTAACAAGAACAAAATAAAGGAGAATGACTCAAGAGCCCGGCGAAGATGGTCGCGGGAGCTTCGCTCACGGTTACAAGTTGTTGCGAAGGCGAAGAGACATTATGGTTTGAACATTTCTACATTGAAGCCTCGCGAAGACAAGGAATGTATCTTCGCGAAGAAGAACAATTTGTAGTAAATCTATTTTGAACTTTTCGGTATTTTCGACAAGCTGCGAAGCGGGGGGGTACTATAAATACCCCCGAGCTCCTTTGTAAGGGATATGTTGAATGGCCACTTTGTAAACCATATCATCATCAATAACATGTTGTGTTGAGCATTCACCCAACATCTTGGCGCCCACCGTTTGTGTGAGCAACGATCTATCCCACGACCATCAAGAAATCATGGGAAGACCTCCCAAGAACAAGTCGGCAACAATAAGCGAAGAAGCAACAACAACAGAAAATGAAGCACCAAGAGCAAGCGGAGACACTATCTCCAAAGAAGTCATTTCAAACGAAGATCAAAGGAAGAAGCAAGAAAGTTACAAGAACTAGAAGAAGAATTGATCAAAAAACAGAAAGAACTTGAGGCTTGCAAAGCCGAACAAGAGAAAAGACTTTGAAACAAAGAATTGAAGAAGCCAAAGCGAGCTAAAGAGATTGAGTGAAGAACTTAATAATCAAGACGCGAAGTCATAATAACAAAGAAGCCAAGACGGACCAAAGCAATGAAAAGGCAATAGTCACAATTGACCCGAGAATCTCCATTATCGATAGACACGCAAATGGCAAAATGGCCAAAAGGGTTCAAATTCAACGTCATACCAACTTACGAAGGCTTGACGGATCAAGACAATTCTTGATGAGCTTTGAAGCATTTTGTCGAATCGGGGGGCGGAGACGACAAAACACTAGCGAAGGCACTCATAATGGCAATGAAAGGACCGGCTCAAAAGTGGTAGGCTTCGCTCAAGCCAAGATCCTCAAAAGTTGGGAACAACTTCGAACAACTCTGTTAGTTGATTTCCAAGGATTCCGGCATACAGGCTTAACAAGTGACGATTTGTTTGACATCAAGCAATACCCAAAGGAGCCAATAATTCAATATTACAAAAGATTCATTCAAATGAAGACCCAAATCCCGAAGTTTGAGACGAAGTTGTCATCATCGTTGCAATCGGGGGCCTTAGAGTTTGGACAACTATCTTCGCATCTAAAAGGGGAAAGACCAACAACTGTTGCACAACTATATGAAGAAATCGAGAAATATGCAAGATCGGGACGATGATTTCGGGAAAAAGGCAGAGGAAGAAAATGCACAGAGAATTCAAGCAAAGACGAACAACCAGTTCAAGCCACAAAACTTTGAGCGAAGACCATATTACCATCAGTACCAACCTCCACTTCGCGTAAACCAAATCAACAACGAGCACAGCGAAGACAACATTCAGTCACAAAACAACCAGCGAAGCCAGTACAACAACAGAAACTTCAACAACAGCCAAAGAGGAGGTTTCAATCAAAGATTTGGGGAAAGAAGAATTTTAAAGCCTGAAGAAATGTATTGTATCATCCATGGCAAAGGGGCTGGTCATACATCAAAGATGTGCCCAATGGTGAAGAAAAGCATAGAGCAATTACAACAAGAAGGCAAATCAATGGAAAATCAAAGATCAATAAATTTTCTGTCTCAAGCAGGCACTTCGCAAAATCAAGCCTACTTCGATACAAGTTACAATCAGCAAATCTTACCAGGGCCACCTCCGATATACAATTGCCAACCATTAGCAATAGCTCCGCCACAATGGGGACAGGCACAAAATTTGCAACCCGAAGCTTTGGTAGCAAACAACACACCGAATGTTCAAAATAATGCCTCACCCGCTGTGTCAACTGCAAGCAGAGGCAGAATAATGACAATTTGTGGAGGTAACAGCATAGAACATGCAACAAACAACGAAAGAAGAAACTACTTCCGAAGAGTCAATGCAATAACAATGGAGGGACCTTTCAAGAAGACAAGATGGTCACACACCACCAATCATTTTTGAGAACAAGACATGAAACTCAAAGATTACCCACACATGGATGCCATGGTCATAGAAGCAAACATAGATGGATGGGATGTCACAAAAATTCTAGTAGATGGAGGAAGCTCGATATACTCTTCGCATCAACATTAGATGCGATGGGAATCAAAAGACAAAATTTGGGCGAGCGGAATATCCATTAGTTGGCTTCGTGGCAAAAGGATAAATTCAATTGGAAGAATCGTCTGCCCGGTATCCTTGAAACAAAAACAATGCAAGAACAGAACAAGTGGCATTTGATGTTGTTGAAATGCATAGCCAATACAATGCAATCTTCGGAAGAGGGAGTTTGAATATCTTCGGCGGTGATCAACTACTCTTACTTGTGCATGAAAGTTCCAAAGCAATAAACGGGCCAATATCAATTCATGGAAATCAAAGCGAAGCAAGAAACATTGAGAAAGATTCAACTCCGGCCCAAAGAAATGTTTTGGCCATCGAAGAAATCGAAGACGAAAAAATGAGACAAAAACGCGAAGTCACAAAAAAAAAAGCGAAGACATGTTCCAAGAAAGAAACCAAGGAAGTCTTGTTAGATCCAATGGTAACAGACACAAAAAGTCATCATTAGCGCCAATCTAGCAAAAGAAGAAGAAGAACAACTTATAAGTTTCCTAAGAAGCAATCAAGATGTCTTCGCTTGGTCGAAAAGACCTAGAGGGAGTCACAGAGATATCATCGAACACAGGCGAATATCGACCCAAATGTCAAGCCAAAGAAACAAAAGTTACGAAAAATCTCCGAAGACAGTAACAATGGCCGCGAAAGGCTGAAGTACGAGAGATTGCTTGATGCAAAAGTTATAAGAGAAGTTCAATTTACAACATGGTCGGCAAACATTGTGATGGTAAAGAAAAGTAATGGAAAATGGAGAATGTGCATAGATTTTACAGATCTCAACAAAGCTTGCCCAAAAGACAATTTCCCTCTTCCAAGAATTGACACATTGGTCGATCAAGCTGCAGGAAGTGAAATGCTAAGTTTCCTCGATTGCTTCTCAGGATATCATCAAATTTACATGAAAAAAGAAGATGAAGAAAAGACAAGTTTTATCACGCCATTTGGAACTTCTTTGCTTCCAAAGAATGGCAGAGGGGCTTCGCAATGCCGGGTCAAGCTTCATCGAGAATGACCGGTAGCACTTAAAGATCAAATCGGAGACAATCTGCTAGCATATGTTGACGACATACTAGTGAAAAGCAAGAAAGCGAAGACCACACGAAAGACTTAAAGCGAGACTTTTGAAAATTTGAGAAAATCAAATCTCAAACTCAATCCTGAAAAATGTACCTTCGAGTACAAAAAGGCAAGATTCTCGGATGCATAGTTTCAGCAAAAGGCATCGACCCAAATCCGAGAAAAAATAAAAGCAATCAAGCAAACGGAAGTTCCAAAGAATATCAAGGACATCCAAAAACTAACGGGGAAGATTGGCTTCGCTAAACGGTTCATATCAAAGTCGGCGAAAAAAGCTTCCCAATTTTTCAAGCACTCAAAGGGGCGAAGACAAACTTTACATGGGGAGAAGAGCAACAAAAGCTTTTGAAGAAATAAAGAAATATCTCACAAGTCCCTCTACATTGGCAACACCAAATGTTGATCAAGAACTACTCTTATACATCTCAGCTTAGAAAAAGCGGTAAAGCGCAGTTCTAGTGCAAGAAAGAGAAAAAGACCACGCGAAGAAACAAGAACCAGTTTACTTTGTCTCGAAGCCCTCTCGGATCAAAGTTATTTTACTCGAAATTGAGAAAATAGCATATGCAAGTACTTATGGCAACAAGAAAGTTGAAGCACTACTTCTTGGCTCACAAAGTAAGAATTCCAACAAATCAACCACTCAAAGATGTACTCCAAAGTTGTAAATCTTCGGGAAGGCTTGGAAAGTGGGCAGCTGAAATCTCACAATATTTCATTGAATTTGAGAAAAAGAACAAACAATAAAGTCACAAGTATTGGCGGATTTCATCTCGGATTGGACACGGTAACAAATTGCGAAGACCAAAAAGATCATCAAGAGTGGACTCTATCCTGTCAAGAATGGACAATAAATTGTGACGGAGCATGGGGCTCCGCAGGGGCTGGCATAGCAGCAATAATCACTTCGCCATCCGGAGTCAAAATGAAATATGCAGCAAGACTTGAATTTCGATGCACCAACAACATCGCGGAATATGAAGCGGTGTGTTGCTGGGGGCTTCATAAAGCAAGAGCAATGGGCGTACAAAAGAATCTTGATAAAAACAAATTCTCAAGTTGTGGCAGGCCATGTCGAGAAAAACTACAAAGCAAAAGACCCAGAGTTAGCAAAGTACTTACAAAATGTGAGGGATCAAGAGAAACATTTCGACGGATTCACAGTAAGAAGCATTTCAAGAACAAACAATGAAGAGGCCGATGAAATCGCGAAGGCAGCAGCTCAAAAAGTAAAGTTGCCTCCAGATGTGTTTTATCAAATATTATCAGAATCTTCGATAAAGGCAAAACTTGAAGAGCCAAAATACATTCACATCATTGAGAGCTTAAGATTGGAGATCAGAAATAATAGCATTCTTAAGAGGATTTTATGAACCGACGAAAGCCGGGTGAAGAAATAAGAATGAAGCACAAGACAAGAAATTACAAGCTTATTGACAATCAACTTTTCAAGCATGGCATTTGTGAACCATTACTCAAATGCATTTCAAGCGAACAAGGCAAAGACTTGCTGCAAGAAATACACAGTGGAACATGTGGAAATCATGCCGGCCCAAGAGCCATAGCAGGAAAGGCATTTAGACAAGGATTCTATTGGCCAACAGCTCAAAAAGATAGCAAGGAAATAGTCAAAACTTGTCACAATTGCCAAATCTCAGCAAACAAGTCAAAGGCCCCAGCCAATCCAATTCAGCACATTGAACCTACTTGGCCACTAGCAAGATGGGGAATAGACATAATTGGCAAACTTCCACCAGCCCAAGGCAATCATCAATATGCAATTGTTGCAGTTGAATATTTCACAAAGTGGATAGAAGCGAAGCCAATCACAAACATGTCATCCACAACAATGAAAAAGTTTCTTTGGCAAAATATCATTTGCAGATTTGGAGTTCCAAGACACATAACTTTGGACAATGGTACTCAATTTGACAGCGAAGATTTCAGAAGCTATTGTGAAAGTATGGGAATCCAACTTTGCTTCGCATCAGTCAAATATCCTCAATCCAATGGAGCAGTTGAAAGAGCAAATGGCATCATATGTGTGGGAATTTCAAAGAATCTAGTAGGACTTCCAAAAGGAAAATGGGTTGAGGAATTACCAAGGATTGTTTGGAGTCACAATACAACCACAACAAGATCAACAAAGTTTACACCCTTCAAGTTACTATATGGTGATGAAGCAATGACTCGAGAAGAGATACAATTCGAAGGTCCAAGAACAAGTGTCCAAATCACGAGCGAAGAGGACCAAAAGACAAGCAAAGACTTGCTCGAAGAAGAAGAAAGAAACCAAAGCTGTGATGAATCTCGAGAAAATACCAAGAAGAAACAAGCAAGTGGTACAACAAGAAAGTAGTAAAAAGAGATTTCTGGCCGAGGAGACTTCGTGCTCAAAAGGAAAAGAAATGAAGATACCGTGGGAAAATTCCAAAAAAGTGGGAAGGACCTTTCATCATAACAAAGTCAAACAGCAAGGATCCTATCACTTGGAGAATCTCAAAGGAGAAGAATTGAGCCATACATGGAACATCAAGGACCTTCGCAAGTATTATCCTTAAAGTTTTTTTCCCTTTTTAAGTTTTGTAAATAAGCAAGTTAGATTCAACTTCTTAGAAGTACTTTATCATTTCAATCAAGAGCTGCACTCTTTTCCACTCGGGGAAGCCCTTCGCGGGGTGAGTGGTTTTTTAACGAGGCAGACTCTATTGTAAATTCTCATGTCAAATATAAATGAGAAAGTAGTTTTCCCCAAAACTTGCGCAACTTTTACTTCTTTGCATTTGATAAAAAGCCGAAAAGCAAAATGCTTTATCATCGGCCAAAGGTTTTCTAAAAAGCACTAGGTAGGTATAATTTAAGTATAAGACTAAAATTATTACCTACCAAAATTCTCTAAGGAGAAAGTTTTGACTTCAAATCGAAGTCTTCGCTCCTACTTCGCAAAAAAAAGAAGGGACGGCGTTTTCAAAATTCTCTAAGGAGAAAGTTTTGACTTCAAATCGAAATCTTCGCTCCTACTTAAAAAAAAAAGAAGAGGACGACGTTTTCAAAATTCTCTAAGGAGAAAGTTTTGACTTCAAATCGAAGTCTTCGCTCCTACTTCGCAAAAAAGAAGAGGACGACGTTTTCAAAATTCTCTAAGGAGAAAGTTTTGACTTCAAATCGAAGTCTTCGCTCCTACTTCGCAAAAAAAAGAAGAGGACGACGTTTTTCAAAATTCTCTAAGGAGAATGTTTTGACTTCAAATCGAAGTCTTCGCTCCTACGCCGCAAAAAGAAGAGGACGACGTTTTCAAAATTCTCTAAGGAGAAAGTTTTGACTTCAAATCGAAGTCTTCGCTCCTACTTCGCAAAAAAAGAAGAGGGACGACGTTTTCAAAATTCTCTAAGGAGAAAGTTTTGACTTCAAAGCGAAGTCTTCGCTCCTACTTAAAAAAGAAGGGGATGGCGTTTTCAAAATTCTCTAAGGAGAAATTTTGACTTCAAATCGAAGTCTTCGCTCCTACTTCGCAAAAAAAAAGGAAGGGGACAACGTTTTCAAAATTCTCCAAGGAAAAATTTAGGCGTCAAATCAAAGTCTTTGATCGCATTCCAAAAGAAAGCGTGAACAACGAACTTTAAATCAACAAAATTCTTTATTATAAAAAAAATATGTATACAAAGGTACAACAACATCCAAGATACTTATTCAAACTTTACATACATCATATTCAAAACTTGACACACTCAAAATTCTTGAAGCAACACTAGTTCTTTGCTTCGCTCAAAAATATCTTCAACAACCTCATTGATTATTCTATCCGCCATGTCTTGCAAACTATCACCAAAAGATAAAACTTGGGGACGCACTTGAGCAAGAGGACTGAAACGAAAAAAACTTTAAATACGTCAAGTAAAAGCAAGAATAGATAAAAATCAAACATTCCATAATGACACAAACTTTACACCGCCCAACATTCTTTGAAATCAACGACCCTAGGCATCACAGACGAATCTTTAGCTCTAGAATTCCCAAGACACTTATCCACAAATTTATCAATATTTCCACTACCGAAGCCTCAAAAAATTCAGAAGGTTCAAAAACAAAATCACCCTTCGCAATCATGAGAGGCATCGCGACAACAATATCTTGCGAAGGCTTCGCGTGAGAAAAACTGCGCAAGATTTTCCAAAGTCAAAATTCGCCACAAGAGTCAAGAAACAAAATATAACTTTCGCTAAGTGATAAAAACATAAATCGCACAAAGTTAATTAATCTAATAAACTTGTTACAACATCTCTGTCAACATGTTTTCTCACTCCCCCCCTCACAAAAGCAGACAAAATAAAAACTCGATCAAGGCGCACTAGTTCCTCCGCCCACTAACATCATCACGGTTCTTGTTCTCCTCCTCCCGAATCCCCCTTTCTTCTTCCATCCATTTGCTTCCTAAGAGCCTCTTCTTCCCGTGAGATATCAAATTCAAGCTATTAAAAAACAAAAGTCAGCACACAAAATAAAATAGTAATAACAACAAAAAGAATAATGAAAAAGTGGAAAATACCTTCTTCAGTTTTTCTTTAACCTTATCAAGACAGTGTTCTCGACCGCATTGGCACCAATATTCATTGAAGAACTTTTTGCAAAGCGAGATGAGTCTTAGGAGAAATTTTGTTGATGGCATCTGCGAGGGAATTTGAATGTGGGTGCAGCAAAAAGCATCATATAATGGGTCATTGGCCTCTTTCATAAGGTGTAAAAGAGGGGACAGAATACATGACGCTTCGTGTCGGTGGCGGCTTGCACAACAACATTAAGATCTTCATATTGTGCGCAAAGCGGTGAAGAAAGGGTCATATTCCCCAAGGTCCCAGCAAGGGTCTTCGGGAACAGCACCCCACTTCTCATATGCAATCTTGCACAGCTCCCACATCCTATTAAACTTTCTCATCAACATCTGATCCATCTCCGCGCCCTTCTTCTCAAGATATTCTTTCTCCTTTTTAAGGTTAGCAATAGTTGTCTTCGCAATCTCAAGCTCTCCATCTTTCTCCTTTATGGTGTCCGAAGCCTTGTGAAGCAGGCGATCAATCTTATGCCATTCATCTACAGCATCTCCCCTTTCTTTTTCCTTAGAAGCAACTTGAGATTTCAAATCTTCAATTTCTTTCAACAAAGATTTCTCGCGAACAGCAAAAGCAGTCGCACTATCCTCAAGAGACTTTCGAAGTCCACGGTTGACGAGCACCACCGTAAACACAAGACGAAAAATGAGAAATCCAATAAAACAACTTCACATACACAAGGAAACATTCACAAAGCAAGCGAAAGTTACCTTGTACATCAAATTAATCCCGGCATCAGCCAACTCAAGAGGATTCATTTTTCGCCAATTCAACCGGCATCCGGAGCGAAAATGCATCATCGATACATTTAGACAACCGCTTCTCAGTATTCTTCGAAGAACGCGAAGCTTATCTATACCAACTCCAACAAATTTATAAGAGTCCAGATTGACTCCGCTCTCGACACAAAACTTCAGAGTATTATCGATAGACTTTGATATAGCTTCGGAAGCAAGCTCCTTGGCGTCCACCACAAGGAGTCGGATGGTCCCCAACCACGTCCCTCATGGCTCCAACATCAATAGTTTTTTCTTTGGAAGAAGTGGCAGCATCAGGGAAGAATTGAGCTAAAAAAAAAAAAAAAAACAAAATCAAACAAAGTCGGGGAAAAGAAGGTTTTCAAAAAAGATAGAAAAAAGACGAAGTGGAAAACACTTACAAACTCTTTCACCGTCCTTCAAAGGGCAAGGAATCTTCTGTAGAGCTTCAACATCAACCAAAGATTCAGATAAACGGCTTATTTGCTTTCGGCCACGCCGCATCATCCACCACATCATCAAAATCATCAAGAGAGAAGCGGCAGTTCTTGTACCTCTCTTGTGAAGCTTTTCTTTCACAACTTTAATGGCTTCATCGGCCTTATCTTTCAAAGTTTTCTCAAAAAAAAAAAAAAAAAAAAAGAAGGGGGATTATAAGAGAAATAAGATAGTATATCGAGAAAAACAAACAAATCATTAAGTACGTATTACCAACAACGGCTTCACCTTGCACTTCGGTTGGCCTTTCAACAACAGTTTCAGAAACCTTTTCAGGTTCTGAAATAGGCTCCGTGTGCGACTTCGCCAAAACATCAGCCTCTTCCCTCCTCTCAAGCATACGTGTGCGGAAGTGAAGATGGATTTTTACGTGTGCACTAACAAGTGACTAATGTGAATATTTTTAGCTAATCTAGCTAATCCAGCACAATCATGATCATCAGACAAAGTAGAAGTTGATTTCGCTGGAAACTCAGGAGTTGGATCCCTAAGTCTAGGAGAAGAAGGAGATGCAGTACCAGTAGGGGAAATTGGGGTCATATCTACATCAGCATCTTGGCTACCACCACCCGAAGTCCCCAATTTCTGCGTAGACCCAAAATTTTGTAAATATGCGGCTAGCGGAGTAAGTAGATCCGGAGTCAGTCCGGTAGGAGCAAAAATCTTACAAAACTTCCTCACCTCTAAGTCCTGGCGAAGTTCCAAGCTGCGGAGCCTCCAAATGCGGAGCATCCACCTCCTTTGTCGACAAATCTAAATTTTCAAGTAAAGAAGGAACCGTTTTCTTAGCCTTCTTCTTCTCGAGGCTTCGGACCGACAACCTTAGAAGGTGTCTTCTTGAGAGGAAGACGGCTTCGTGGTGTTGTCTCTCTTTCTTTTTTTAAATCTTTACCACCATCGGCCTTGTCTTTTTATCCTTCTTGCGGCGTAAGCGAGGAGGTGGTCGGATCTTATAAGTTATGTTAGCTAAATCAAATATACGATTTAGCCTAACATAGTCTTTACCAATAATCTCGTCCATTTGCTTTCTTTCGGTATGAAGGTACTTCCCAAGCAAGTCTACAGCCCTGCTTTCGACATCAGCAACAAAATCTTCTTCATTTTTAAATCGTGAAGGAAGTACAGTATCCCTGTCAGGAAAAATATAATCCTTCTCCCTTATCTTCTTCGTGTGATAACGAAGGAAATCCCAACCAAGCCTCAATGGCGGATACATTTTGCTAGATACTCCTCAACAAGGTCTCGAGTCGATTGTTGGGAAATAACCCTCTTGAAAGCTTTCAAACACTCGGAACAAGACTTGGACTTGAAGGCTCGGGCTTGCACTCAAAAACGTTCTCGATGTAAGCGAAGCCAAGGGATAAGTCTTAACAATTCCCTTTTTTCCCTTATTCTATTCGACCAAAGGAACCTTATGGTAAAACCAATAATTGGTCCACCCATCCGCCCACTTATTTTTCATAGCGGGGAGAAATTTGCTTTTTGACCCCGAGCGGTCTTGGCGCGCAACACCCAAAGTACAACTTCACTGTGACGTTTGTCAATTTTCTTCGTCTTAAAGCGAGTATGAAGCTCATACATTGAGCAGTAAAGCGTCAATATCCGGCTTCACATTTTGACTCCGCACTTACCCCACAAGAAAATGCAGAGACAATTTGACCCTTTGCATTGGGAGTTAAGTGATGCATCTCAATGTTGAATTTCTTGAAAACCTCTTCAAGAAAATTCTGAGGGGGCATCGAAGACCCGCGAGTGAAAAAGATCCTTAAAAACTATGCACTCATCAAGCTTCGGTTTAGGAACCCTAGCATCCGGCTCCGTGGCCTATCTTGCCCCTCTCTAAGGATTCCATCCTTGACCATTTCCTTCAAATCCTCTTCGGTCATCTTGCTAAGACCAAACGTAAATGAAATCCGATCATCGGTAACAACTCCGATTGAGATGCGAGAAACTTGTGAGAGGTCCTCTTACGAGTCATCGGTTGCGAGTTAGTCTCTTCTTCCATATCTTGACCACGAGACTCAATTGGAACGTCTTCGACAAGTGCCATTCTAAACCAAATTGAAAAATAATAAACAAACTAAACTTCAAAAGACAAAAAAGTACTAGACTTCGATAGAAAATATACGACTCGAGAAAAAAAATGCAAAAAACCCACTTCTACGCTCCAAGCTTCCAAGCTCGCAAAAAATATCGTCTTCGCAAGAATGACTTCGGCGTCGCCTGGAAAAAAATTTCAAAAAGGTGGCCCCTCTTCGGAAAGATGAAGAAAACAGGGGGGTGCTTCGCTATTTATAGACCCCTTCGGTCAAGCGGTCAAAGTAAAAAAAAAAAAAAAAAACCAGCTTAGCGTCGCGAAGTCATAATTCAAATACAAAGCCCAACTTCAAAGTGCGGGACGGCGTTTTGAATCGAAACAAAGTTTTGAGAAAACTTATGATTCGTGGGTTTCATGCCTTTGAAGTCGGCCTTCGCCCACGAGGGCTTTCTTTGTTGGGACCTAACTTTGATTTACTGTTTCAACTTTTCGTCCCGGACTTTTAAGATTTCGGGAACAAGGATCATCGCAAAACAAAAGCCAAGTTGTGCGCGAAGGTGACTTCGCATGATTTTTAACCCATGAGAAAAAGTAACAAGAACAAAATAAAGGAGAATGACTCAAGAGCCCGGCGAAGATGGTCGCGGGAGCTTCGCTACGGAAGTTACAAGTTGTTGCGAAAGGCGAAGAGACATTGCGAAGCTGAACATTTCTACATTGAAGCCTCGCGAAGACAAGGAATGTATCTTCGCGAAGAAGAACAATTTGTAGTAAATCTATTTTGAACTTTCGGTATTTTTCGACAAGCTGCGAAGCCAGGGGGTACTATAAATACCCCCCGAGCTCCTTTGTAAGGGATATGTTGAATGGCCACTTTGTAAACCATATCATCATCAATAACATGTTGTGTTGAGCATTCACCCAACAAACACTGTGCAAAATCATTTGTGTAGTAGTTATAAGGGATCTTTTCCTTTGATTATTGAGTCAATGAGGCTGATTGCTTCGTCATTGAAAGTTTGTTTCCTCTCTGAGTTGATCAAATAGCCCAAATTGAATTTCTAAGATAGCCATTAGTGAAGGTTCCATATTATGTTGACGATATAGTGCAACGGCAACCACATTGCTTTTCCCAGGTTTATACTCAACAGTGAAATCATATCCTAACAACTTACTAACCCACTGGTGGTGAGGTATGGTAGATAAACATTGGTCTAAAATATACTTTAAGCTATAGCGATCTGACCTGATAAGAAAGGGGCGCCCCCATAAGTGGGGTCTCCAATTCTTAACTGCGGTGACCAAGCCAATAAGATCTCTTACATACGCTGCCTATTTATTATATTTTGGAGGCATCTCCTTACTGAAAAAGGCTATCAGACCATTCCCTTGGTGTAAAACAGCTCCCATGTCTATTCCTGATGCATCACACTCTATGACAATTGGTTTATCGAAATCTGGTAACTGAAGTACCGGTGCCGAAGACAATGTCATCTTAAGATGTTCAAACACAGTTGTTGCCAGGGGGGTCCAATGGAAGGAGTCTTTTTTGAGAAGATTAGTAAGTGGTCTAGCGATTGTACCATAATTTATAATGAATTTCCTGTAGTATCCAGCAAGTCCCAAAAATCCTCTTAGTTCTCGTAAGGTTGTAGGTTGTGGCCATGCTTTCACTAATTGTATTTTCTCTAGATCGACAACAACTCCTATATCAGATATGATATGTCCCAAATAAACCAGTTGAGATTGTTCAAAGTTGCACTTAGATTTCTTTAGAAATATGTTGTGGGATCATAGCACCTTAAAGATTTCCTCAATATGTTTCAAGTGCTCGAGACCAAGTCTTCTTGTAGATCAAGATATCATCAAAGAAAACCAAAACAAATTTGCGTAGGTGGGGTCCCAAAATATCATTCATCGGGGCTTGAAATGTAGAGGGTGCATTGTATAAACTAAATGGCATCACCAAGAATCGAAGTGACCATGGTGTCCCTGAAAGCCATTTTTTATGTCCGATGAGTGCATGCGTACTGGTGGTAACCTGACCGAAGTTCCAATTTGGTGAAGATTTTTTTGCTGCTTGCAGCTCATCCAATAATTCCACGATAACAGGTATAGGAAACTTATCTTTGAGTATTATCATTAAGAGCTCTATAGTCAACATAAAAACCGCCATATGTTGTCCTACTTTTTAACCAATATAACAGGAGATGAGAAGGGCGAAGTGCTGTATCTGATTATACCTTGCGTGAGAATGGTTTGACACCGTCATTCCAATTCATTCTTACGTATTTGTGGATAACAATAAGGGTGAACAACTGTAGGAGTAGTTTGGTCCTTTAGATGAATGCGGCGGTGGAAGACCGGAAGGTTCGCGGAAGATGTCATGGAATTTCTGTAGTAGTGGCTCCAGTTAAGGATCAGAAGATAAAATACGAATACCAGGTGGACGTTCGTCTCCTTTGGATGGGCTGTGCCAAATAATCGGTTGTCCTCTCCGCGAGATTTGTAAAGTCAATTTATTGAAATTCCAAATGATAGTACCAATTGAGCTGAGCCAATCAACTCCGAGAACAACATCATAACCTCCTAATTTAATGTTGTAGAAATTTGCTTTGAAGCTCTCATTTCCACTTTTATCCTGAGGCATACAGAGCTTGTAGCCCACGTTAAACAAGCCCTTAGAATGTGCATTACTTAACTCAACAGCCTCTGTTTAATGAATATACCAATGCTTCTACAAAGAACTTAATTTGACTTCTACACCTACAAAAGCAGCCCCGGCTGCCGCTACTTTTTTCAATGGTTCTTGTAATGACATTAGGACGTTGCTGAAAACGTGTCCATGTATGAGAGTGCACACCACTTTTGTCAAAAAAAAAAAATTGTGAATATAAGTATCCATGCATATGCATCCGACGTACAGAGAACATAGGAGACACGGATCCTATAGTGGACCAAATCGGCGACTTAAGGGCGACGTACGTGTCCGGGCGGAAGCATGTTGGCATTTGTTATCTCAAATGCATATGCATCCGACGTACGTATAGAACTAGTGCTGAAATCTCCAAGAAATATTGGAGACAAAAACTAAACATCTCTCGTCATTTTGATGCAAACGCAAGGAAATGTGTCGTTACTTATGAAATCCACGCTTTTTCGCAGGGTACCGCCGTTCCTAGTCAGCAACATGAATAGTAGTCTAAAAACGTGCAAGACTGAGAAGCAACGCACGTACGGCTGGGTAATTCCAATAATGCTGAAAACGAACGTGAGAGCGATGGTTTGGATCAGCAAGACCGATTTTTTCTACGTGACGACATGAATAGTCGTTGAATATTGAAGCTAACTGTTGAGTAGACTACGGCTATAGTGTCGTGTCATTGCTTATCAGCAAGACCGATTTTTTCTACCCCGGTGGTGTGCGGCAGACTCTTCTTATGTCGATCAGGCAACAGTCAAGAACTCTCCTCCATATATATCAGCTGAATTTTCTCAAAACGTGCCAGACTGCTTTTTTTGTCTCTTATTTGGCTGGTTGAGCTCTGTTAAACTGTTTCGCTTTGCATTGTTTTCTGAGACAAAGACAGATGTGGACGCAAATGTTGTTCGGATCTGTATATGAATACTCCCAAAGTCACTATTCATGATGCTGGCGAAAAGTGGTGTGACGTTGCTTCTACATCCATTCCAAGATGCAGTGGCAACTGCCACATTTGTAAAGTATGTAGATGCTCGCGTATCTGTAAAATAAAGATCTTAGGGAGTAACCAACAACACAAGAAGTTAGTCAAAAAAAATATCTCAAATCTAGAGATTTAGTTTTTCTTTACAACAAGGAATATATCAATATCCCAGAGCCTCTTACAAATCAGGCAATGCTAACTGAGCAATCTCAAACACAAAGTTCGGATCGAAAACATAACTCAACATCTAAAAAGCAATTCTATTACTAAATCTCCAACCATACCTAGCAAAAACTCCCATTACGGTTGTCTCAATATTTCTGCATCCCATCATAATCATTAGTTATTCTCTAAATGAACACTCTCTAAAATAAGAAGCACTGCTACAGAATTGGACATTTGTGCTGGTTCAAAACCCTCAAAAGTGCCGGATTTTATTTGAACCGGCACAACCAAGTTGACAGTGATGTGGGATCGATATCAGTGCCGGATAGGGTCACAGTACCAACGGATGGTGTTGTCTCTAGATAATAACAGTGCTGGATCGTGTTACGATTGGTAGTGATCATTATAAAACCACTGTAGATTATTCATACAAGACGAAATATCATTGTAAGTAGGACTGCCGGTATGCGCGCGAACCGGTAGTATTGTCTTGCAAAACACTGCCGGTTTGGAGAATAAGCTGGCAGTCATCATTTGTTCACATTGTCGGTTAGAACAAGCCCATAGTGATTCTCAACAGATCACTATCGGTTGTTTAGTCAAGCCTGCAGTGTTGGCTTGATCGACTGTGCCAGTTTGTAGGATAAACCGACATTGGTTCTTAACAGATCATCGTCGGCATTGTGGTCGCCCCAGCAGTAATCTCATGATGAACAATGTTGGGATCTAACTTTGATTTCCGTTTAAACTTTTCGTCCCAAACTTTGAAGATTTCAGGATGACACATTGGGGAACAAAGTTCCACTTCAAAGATGGCTTCGCTAAATGTTGGCTTCGCAAATAAGCGGTTTGAGCTAAAGATAAAAGCAAAAGTCAGAAGATCCAAGCGAAGATAGCCTCGGTAACTTCGCCGTGAAGCTAAAGAATCATCGCCAGAGGAAATGAAAAACGTTGCGAAGATGAAAGAAAAGAGTAAAAGAAGCGCGAAGTTGAAGATTGCATCTTCGCGTGGGAGAAGATATCATTTCAGGATCCTTAATGTTTTTTGTACAAATCGCGAAGATAAAAGGTGACCTCAAGAGGACCGCGAAGATAGAAAGTATGTCTTCGCGGAGAGAAGCTCTTCATAGAGAAACTTTTTCAGAATTCTTAACATTTTTGTACAACTACGGCCGGGGGCCTATAAATACCCCCTGACATCCTTTGTATTCGCTATGTTGAATGGCCACTTTGTAAACCATATCATCATCAATAACATGTTGTGTTGAGCATTCACCCAACATCTTGGCGCCCACCGTTTGTGTGAGCAACGATCTATCCCACGACCATCAAGAAATCATGGGAAGACCTCCCAAGAACAAGTCAGCAACAATCACCGAAGAAGCAACAACAACAGAGAATGAAGCACCAAGAGCAAGCGGAGACACTGTCTCCAAAGAAGTCATTTCAAACAAAGATCAAAGCGAAGAAGCAAGAAAGTTACAAGAACTAGAAGAAGAATTGATCAAAAAACAGAAAGAACTTGAGGCTTGCAAAGCCAGAACAAGAGAAAAGACTTTGAAACAAAGAATTGAAGAAGCCGAAGCAGAGCTGAAGAGATTGAGTGAAGAACTTAATAATCAAGACCGCGAAGTCATAATAACAGGCGAAGCCAAGACAGACCAAAGCAATGAAAAGGCAATAGTCACAATTGACCCAGAATCTCCATTATCAGTAGACCTGCAAATGGCAAAATGGCCAAAAGGGTTCAAATTCAACGTCATACCAACTTACGAAGGCTTGACAGATCCAAGACAATTCTTGATGAGCTTTGAAGCAATTTGCCGAATCGAGGAGGCGGAGACAACAAAACACTAGCGAAGGCACTCATAATGGCAATGAAAGGACCGTCAAAAAAGTGGTATGCTTCGCTCAAGCCAAGATCCCTCAAAAAGCGGGAACAACTCAAGAACAACTCTGTTAGTTGATTTCCAAGGATTCCAAAGATACAGAGGCTTAACAAGTGACGATTTGTTTGACATCAAGCAATACCCAAAGGAGCCAATAATTCAATATTACAAAAGATTCATTCAAATGAAGACCCAAATCCCAGAAGTTTCAGACGAAGTTGTCATCATCGCTGCAATCAGGGGCCTTAGAGCTGGACAACTGTCTTCGCATCTAAAGAGGGAAAGACCAACAACTGTTGCACAACTATATGAAGAAATCCAGAAATATGCAAGATCAGACGATGATTTCAGGAAAAAGACAGAGGAAGAAAATGCACGAGAGAATTCAAGCGAAGACGAACAACCGGTTCAAGCCACAAAACTTTGAGCGAAGACCATATTACCATCAAGTACCAACCTCCACTTCGCGTAAACCAAATCAACAACGAGCACAGCGAAGACAACATTCAGTCACAAAACAACTAGCGAAGCGGTACAACAACGTAAACTTCAATAATGACCAAAGAGGAGGTTTCAATCAAAGATTTGGGGAAAGAAGAATTTTAAAGCCCGAAGAAATGTATTGTATCATCCATGGCAAAGGGGCTGGTCACACATCGAAGATGTGCCCAATGGTGAAGAAAAGCATAGAGCAATTACAACAAGAAGGCAAATCAATGGAAAATCAAAGATCAATAAATTTTTACGTCTCAAGCAAGCACTTCGCAAAATCAAGCCTACTTCGATCCAAGTTACAATCGGCCAAATCTTACCGGGGCCACCTCCGATATACAATTGCCAACCATTAGCAATAGCTCCACCACAATGGGGGCAGGCACAAAATTTGCAACCCGAGGCTTCAATTGCAAACAATACACCAAAAATACAAAACAATGCTTCACCGGTTTGTATCAACCACAAGCGAGGGGAGAATAATGACAATCTGCGGTGGTAATAGCATAGAACATACAACAAACAACGAAAGAAGGAACTACTTCGAAGAGTTAACACAATAACAATGGAGGGACCTTACAAGAAGACAAAATGGTCACACCAACCAATCATTTTTGAGAACAAGACATGAAACTCAAAGATTACCCACACATGGATGCCATGGTCATAGAAGCAAACATAGATGGATGGGATGTCACAAAAATTCTAGTAGATGGAGGAAGCTCCGCTGATATACTCTTCGCATCAACATTAGATGCAATGGGAATCAAAAGACAAAATTTGGGAAGAGCGAGAATATCCATTAGTTGGCCGGTGGCAAAAGGATAAATTCAATTGGAAGAATAAATCTTTGCCCGGTATCCTTCAAAACAAAAAACAATGCAAGAACGAACAAGTGGCATTTGATGTTGTTGAAATGCATAGCCAATACAATGCAATCTTCGGAAGAGGGAGTTTAAATATCTTGAAAGCGTTGATCAACTACTCTTACTTGTGCATGAAAGTTCCAGCAATAAATGGGCCAATATCAATTCATGGAAATCAAACAGAAGCAAGAAACATTGAGAAAGATTCAACTCCGGCCCAAAGAAATGTTTTGGCCATCGAAGAAATCGAAGACGAAAATGAGACGTAAAACGCGAAGTCAAAAAAAAGAAAGCGGAGACATGTTCCAAGAAAGAAACCAAGGAAGTCTTGTTAGATCCAATGGTAACAGACAAAAAAGTCATCATTAGCGCCAATCTAACAAAAGAAGAAGAAGAACAACTTATAAGTTTCCTAAGAAGCAATCAAGATGTCTTCGCTTGGTCAGCAAAAGACCTAGAGGGAGTCAGCAGAGATATCATCGAACACCGACTGAATATCGACCCAAATGTCAAGCCAAAGAAACAAAAGTTACGAAAAATCTCCGAAGACAGAACAATGGCCGCGAAGGCTGAAGTACAGAGATTGCTTGATGCAAAAGTTATAAGAGAAGTTCAATTTACAACATGGCTGGCAAACATTGTGATGGTAAAGAAAAGCAATGGAAAATGGAGAATGTGCATAGATTTTACAGATCTCAACAAAGCTTGCCCAAAAGACAATTTCCCTCTACCAAGAATTGACACATTGGTCGATCAAGCTGCAGGAAGTGAAATGCTAAGTTTCCTCGATTGCTTCTCAGGATATCATCAAATTTACATGAAAAAAGAAGATGAAGAAAAGACAAGTTTTATCACGCCATTTGGAACTTATCGCTTCCAAAGAATGGCGAGAGGGGCTTCGCAATTAATGCCGGGTCAAGCTTCATCGAGAATGACTCGGTAGCACTTAAAGATCAAATCGGAGACAATGCGCTAGCATATGTTGACGACATAATAGTGAAAAGCAAGAAACGTGAAGACCACCACGAAAGACTTAAAGCGGACTTTTGAAAATTTGAGAAAATCAAATTTCAAACTCAATCTGAAAAATGTACCTTGGAGTACAAAAAGGCAAGATTCTCGGATGCATAGTTTCAGCAAAAGGCATCGACCCAAATCCGAAAAAAAATAAAAGCAATCATGCAAACGGAAGTTCCAAAGAATATCAAGGACATCCAAAAACTAACGGGGAAGATTGGCTTCGCTAAACCGGTTCATATCAAAGTCGCAGAAAAAAGCTTCCCAATTTTTCAAGCACTCAAAGGGGTGAAGACAAACTTTACATGGGGAGAAGAGCAACAAAAAGCTTTTGAAGAAATAAAGAAATATCTCACAAGTCCTTCTACATTGACAACACCAAATGTTGATCAAGAACTACTCTTATACATCGATCTCGGCTTCCAAAAAGCAATAAAAGCGCCAGTTCTAGTGCAAGAAAGAGAAAAAGACCACGCGAAGAAACAAGAACCGGTTTACTTTTCTCTCAAGCCCTCTCCGGATCAAAGTTGTTTTACTCGAAATTGAGAAAATAGCATATCACGGTACTTATGGCAACAAGAAAGTTGAAGCACTACTTCTTGGCTCACAAAGTAAGAATTCCAACAAATCAACCACTCAAAGATGTACTCCAAAGTTGTAAATCTTCGGGAAGGCTTGGAAAGTGGGCTGCTGAAATCTCACAATATTTCATTGAATTTGAGAAGAGAATAGCAATAAAGTCACAAGTATTGGCAGATTTCATCTCAGATTGGACACCAAGTAACAAATTGCGAAGACCAAAAAGATCATCAAGAGTGGACTTTGTCTGTCAAGAATGGACAATGAATTGTGACGGAGCATGGGGCTCGCTAGGGCCGGCATAGCAAAGCAATAATCACTTCGCCATCCGGAGTCAAAATGAAATATCAAAGCAAGACTTGAATTTCGATGCACCAACAACATCGCGGAATATGAAGCGGTGTTGCTAGGGCTTTCGCAAAGCAAGAGCAATGGGCGTACAAAGAATCTTGATAAAAACAGATTCTCAAGTTGTGGCAGGCCATGTCGAAAAAAAAAACTACAAAGCAAAAGACCCGAGTTAGCAAAGTACTTACAAAATGTGAGGGATCAAGAGAAACATTTCGAAGGATTCACAAGAAGAAGCATTTCAAGAACAAACAATGAAGAGGCCGATGAAATCGCGAAGGCAAAGAACTCAAAAAGTAAAGTTGCCTCTAGATGTGTTTTATCAAATATTATCGAATCTTCGATAAAAGCAAAACTTGAAGAGCCAAAATACATTCACATCATTGAGAGCTTAAGATTGGAGATCGAAATAATAGCATTCTTAAGAGGATTTTATGAACCGTAAAGCGAAGGCGAAGAAATAAGAATGAAGCACAAGACAAGAAATTACAAGCTTATTGACAATCAACTTTTCAAGCATGGCATTTGTGAACCATTACTCAAATGCATTTCAAGCGAACAAGGCAAAGACTTGCTGCAAGAAATACACAAGTGGAACATGTGGAAATCATGCCGCCCAAGAGCCATAGCAGGAAAGGCATTTAGACAAGGATTCTATTGGTACTTGGCTCAAAAAAGATAGCAAGGAAATAGTCAAAACTTGTCACAATTGCCAAATCTCGGCAAACAAGTCAAATGCCCCGACCAATCCAATTCAAGCACATTGAACCTACTTGGCCACTAGCAAGATGGGGAATAGACATAATTGGCAAACTTCCACCAGCCCAAGGCAATCATCAATATGCGGTTGTTGCGGTTGAATATTTCACAAAATGGATAGAAGCGAAGCCAATCACAAACATGTCATCCACAACAATGAAAAAGTTTCTTTGGCAAAATATCATTTGCAGATTCGGAGTTCCAAGACACATAACTTTGGACAACGGTACTCAATTTTGGCGAAGATTTCAAAAGCTATTGTGAAAGTATGGGAATTCAACTTTGCTTCGCATCAGTCAAATATCCTCAATCCAATGGAGCAGTTGAAAGAGCAAATGGCATCATATGTGTGGGAATTTCAAAGAATCTAGTAGGACTCCCAAAAAGGAAAATGGGTTGAGGAATTACCAAGGATTGTTTGGAGCCACAATACAACCACAACAAGATCAACAAAGTTTACACCCTTCAAGTTACTATATGGTGATGAAGCAATGACTCGGAAGAGATACAATTCGAAGGTCCAAGAACAAGTGTCCAAATCACGAGCGAAGAGGACCAAAAAGACAAGCAAAGACTTGCTCGAAGAAGAAAGAAACCAAGCTGTGATGAATCTCGAGAAAATACCAAGAAGAAACAAGCAAGTGGTACAACAAGAAAGTAGTGAAAAGAGATTTACCGAGGGAGACTTCGTGCTCAAAAGGAAAAGAAACGAAGATACCGTGGGGAAAATTTGAGCAAAAGTGGGAAGGACCTTTCATCATAACAAAGTCAAACAAGCAAGGATCCTATCACTTGGAGAATCTCAAAGGAGAAGAATTGAGCCATACATGGAACATCAAGGACCTTCGCAAGTATTATCCTTAAAGTTTTTTTTTTTTTTTTTTTTTTTTAAGTTTTGTAAATAAGCAAGTTAGATTCAACTTCTTAGAAGCATTTTATCATTTCAATCAAGAGCTGCACTCTTTTTCCACTCGGGGAAGCCCTTCGCGAGGGTGAGTGGTTTTTTAACGAGGCGAGACTCTATTGTAAAAATTCTCATGTCAAATATAAATGAGAAAGTAGTTTCCCCAAAATGTGTGCACTTTTCTTCACATTTATCCTTCAATTTCATCGGCCAAAGGTTTTCAAAAAAAAAAATAGGTATAATTTAAGTAAAAGACTAAAAAATTACTTCAACATCTAAGGAGAAAGTTTTGACTTCAAAAAAGTTTTCAAAAAAAAAAAACAAAGTAGGTATAATTTAAGTAGAAAAACTAAAATTCTTAAAATTTTCAAAATTCTCTAAGGAGAAAATTTTGACTTCAAAACGAAGTCTTCGCTCCTACTTCGCAAAAAGAAGGGGACGACGTTTTCAAAATTCTCTAAGGAGAAAATTTTGACTTCAAAAAAGTCTTCGCTCCTACTGCCGAAAAAAAAAAAGAAGGGGACGACGTTTTAAAAATTCTCTAAGGAGAAAATTTTGACTTCAAATCGAAGTCTTCGCTCCTACTTCAAAAAAAGAAGGGGACGATGTTTTCAAAAATTCTCTAAGGAGAAAATTTTGAAAGTCTTTTCTTAAAAAAAAGAAGGGGACGATGTTTTTCAAAATTCTCTAAGGAGAAATTTTGACTTCAAATCGAAGTCTTCGCTCATACTACGCAAAAAAAAGGGGGGACGTGTTTTTTCAAAATTCTCTAAGGAGAAAATTTTGACTTCAAAACGAAGTCTTCGCTCCTACTTACTTAAAAAAGAAAGGGGACGGCGTTTTCAAAATTCTCTAAGGAGAAAATTTTGACTTCAAAAAAACTTCGCAAAAAGAAGGGGACGACGTTTTCAAAATTCTCTAAGGAGAAAATTTTGACTTCAAAGCAAAAGTCTTCACTCCTACTTCACAAAAAAGAAGGGGATGAGCGTTTTCAAAATTCTTTAAGGAGAAAATTTTGACCTCAAATCGAAGTCTTCGCTCCTACTTCGCAAAAAAAGAAGGGGATGACGTTTTCAAAATTCTCTAAGGAGAAATTTTGACTTCAAATCGAAGTCTTCGCTCCCTACAAAAAAAAGGAAGGGGACAACGTTTTTCAAAATTCTCTAAGGAGAAATTTAGACGTCAAATCAAAGTCTTTGATCGCATTCCAAAAGAAAGCGTGAACAACAAACTTTAAATTAATAAAATTCTTTATTATAAAAAAATATGTATACAAAGGTACAACAACATCCAAGATACTTATTCAAACTTTACATACATCATATTCAAAACTTTACACACTCAAAATTCTTGAAGCAACACTAGTTCTTTGCTTCGCTCCAAAAATATCTTCAACAACCTCATTGATTATTCTATCCCGTGTCTTGCAAACTATCCCCAAAGATAAAACTTGGGGACGACTTGAGCAAGAAGACCGAAACGAAAAAAACTTTAAATACGTCAAGAAAAAGCAAGAATAGATAAAAATTAAACATTCCATAATGACACAAACTTTACCACGCCCAACATTTTTGAAATCAACGACCCTAGGCATCCCAGATGCGAATCTTTAGCTCTAGGATTCCCAAGACACTTATCCACAAATTCATCAATATTTCCACTACCGGAATCCTCAAAAAATTGAAGCTTCAAAAACAAAATCACCCTTCGCAATCATGAGAGGCATCGTGACAACAATATCTTGCGCAGGCTTCGCGTGCGAAACCTGCGCAAGATTTTCCAAAGTCAAAATTCGCCACAAAAGTCAAGAAACAAAATATAACTTCGCTAAGTGATAAAAACATAAATCACACAAAGTTATTAATTTAATAAACTTGTTACAACATCTCCTGTCAACATGTTTTCTCACTCCCCCCTCACAAAAAAACAGACAAAATAAAAACCGATCAAAGCGCACTAGTTCCTCCGCCCACTAACATCATCACGGTTCTTGTTCTCCTCCTCCCGAATCCTCCTTTCTTCTTCCATCATTTGCTTCCTAAGAGCCTCTTCTTCTGTGAGATATCAAATTCAAGCTATTAAAAACAAAAGTCAGCACACACAAAAATAAAATAGTAATAACAACAAAAAGAATAATGAAAAAAGTGGAAAATACCTTCTTGATTTTTTTCTTTAACCTTCTCAAGGCAGTGTTCTCGACCGCATTGGCACCAATATTCATTGAAGAACTTTTTGCAAAGCGAGATGAGTCTTAGGAGAAATTTTGTTGATGGCATCTGCGGGGAATTTAAATGTGGGTGCAGCAAAAGCATCATATAATGGGTCATTGGCCTCTTTCATAAGGTGTAAAAGAGCCCGGACCGAATACATGACGCTTCGTGTGTGGCGGCAAGCTTGCACAACAACATTAAGATCTTCATATTGTGCGCAAAAGCCGGTGAAGAAAGGGTCATATTCCCCAATGTCCCGGCAAAGGGTCTTCGGGAACAGCACCCCATTTCTCATATGCAATCTTGCACAGCTCCCACATCCTATTAAACTTTCTCATCAACATCTGATCCATCTCCGCGCCCTTCTTCTCAAGATATTCTTTCTCCTTTTTAAGATTAGCGATGGTTGTCTTCGCAATCTCAAGCTCTCCATCTTTCTCCTTTATGGTGTCCGAAGCCTTGTGAAGCAAAGCGATCAATCTTATGCCATTCATCTACAAGCATCTCCCCTTTCTTTTTTTCCTTAGAAGCAACTTGAGATTTCAAATCTTCAATTTCTTTCAACAAAGATTTCTCGCAAACAAAGAAAAGCAAATCGCACTATCCTCAAGAGACTTTCTGAGTCCACGGTTGACCGAGCACCCTCAAAACACAAGGCGAAAATGAGAAATCCAATAAAACGACTTCACATACACAAGGAAACATTCACAAAGCAAGCGTAAAGTTACCTTGTACATCAAATTAATCCCGGCATCAGCCAACTCAAGAGGATTCATTTTCGCCAATTCGCCCGGCATCCAGGAACGTAAAATGCATCATCGATACATTTAGACAACCGCTTCTCTATATTCTTCGGAAGAACACGAAGCTTATCTATACCAACCCCAACAAATTTATAAGAGTCCAGATTGACTCCGCTCTCAACACAAAACTTGAGTATTATCAATAGACTTTGATATAGCCGGAAGCAAGCTCGCAGGCATCACCACCAGGAGTCGGATGGTCCCCAACCACGTCCCTCATGGCTCCAACATCAATAGTTTTTCTTTGGAAGAAGTGGCAAAGATCGGGGAAGAATTGAGCTAAAAAAAAAAAAACAAAATCAAACGAAGTCAGGAAAAGAAGGTTTTCCAAACTAAAAAGATAGAAAAAAGACGAAGTGGAAAAAACTTACAAACTCTTTCACCATCCTTCAAAGGGCAAGGAATCTTCGTTGAGCTTCAACATCAACCAAAGATTCGGATAAACGGCCCATTTGCTTTTCGACACGCGCGCATCATCCACCACATCATCAAAATCATCAAGAGAGAAGCGAAAGCAGTTCTTGTACCTCTCTTGTGAAGCTTTTCTTTCACAATTTTAATGGCTTCATCAGCCCTCTCTTTCAAAGTTTTCTCAAAAAAAAAAAGAGGGATTATAAGAGAAATAAGATAGTATATCCAGAAAAACTAACAAAGCATCAATGCATTACCAACAACGGCTTCACCTTGCGCCGGTTGGCCTTTTCAACAACGGTTTGTAAAACCTTTTCAGGTTCGAAATAGGCTCCGTGTGCGACTTCTCGCCAAAACATCGCCCCTTCCCTCCTCTCAAGCACTTACGTATGCGGAAGTGAAGATGGATTTTTACGTATTGCACTAACAAGTGACTAATGTGAATATTTTTAGCTAACCTAGCTAATCCAAAGACAATCATGATCATCAGACAAAGTAGAAGTTGACTTCGCTGGGAAATCAGGAGTTGGATCCCTAAGTCTAGGTGAAAAAGGGGATGCGGTACCAGTGGGGGAAGCCTCTGTCATATTGGCATCAACATCAGCATCTTTGTCAGCAACACCTAAGGTACCCAATTTCTGCGAGGACCCAAGAATTTGTAAGTGTTCGGCTAGTGGAGTAAGCAGATCCGGAGTCAACCCGGTAGGAGCAAAAATCTTGCAGATGTTTCTCACCTCTAAATCTTGGAGCGAAGTGCCAAGATGCGAAGCCTCCAAATCAGGAGCATCAATCTCACTATCAGTCAAATCTAAGTTATCAACTAAAGATGCTACTATCTTCTTAGCCTTCTTCTTCTGAGGCTTCGGGGTGACGGCTTTAGAAGGCATCTTCGACGAAGAGGGGCGGCCAGCGGCATCATTTCTTTTTCTCTTCAAATTTTTGTCACCTTCAGCCTTATCTTTCTTATCCTTCTTGCGAGCATAAGCGGGGGGTGGTTGAACCTTATAAGTTATGTTAGCCAAATCGAAAATACGATTTAACCTAACATAGTCCTTACCAATAATTTCGTCCATCTGTTTTCTCTCGGTATGAAGGTACTTCCCAAGCAATTCCACAGCCCTACTCTCAACATCAGCAACAAAATCTTCTTCATCCTTAAACCGTGAAGGCATCACAGTATCCCTGTCAGGAAAAATATAATCCTTCTCTCTTATCTTCTTCGTATGATAACGAAGGAAATCCCAACCAAGCCTCAATGGCCAGACACCAGCTGCTAAATACTCTTCGACAAGATCCCGAGTTGATTGCTGAGAAATAACTCTCTTGAAAGCCTTCAAACATTCAGAGCACGACTTAGGCTGCGAAGGCTGGGGCTTACACTCAAAACGTTGCCGATGCATGCGCGAAGCCAAAGGATAAGTCTTAACAATTCCACCTTTTCTACCCTTGTTCTCTTCAACTAAGGGAACTTTGTGGTAAAACCAATATCCGGTCCATCCATCCGCCCACTTGTTCTTCATGGCGGGAGAAATCTGCTTTTTGACCTCGAGCGCTTTTTAAAACGCAACACCCAAAGTACAACTTCATCATGACGTTTGTCAATTTTCTTCGTCTTAAACCGAGTATGAAGCTCATACATTGAACAGAAAGCGTCAATATCTGGTTTCACATTTTGACTCCGCACAGCCCACAAGAAAACAGACAATTTGACCACTGCATTGGGAGTTAAGTGATGCATCTCAATGTTGAATTTCTTGAAAACATCTTCGAGAAAATTCGAGGGGGCATACGAAGACCCGCAGTGAAAAAGATCCTTAAAAACTATGCACTCATCAGGCTTCGGTTTAGGAACCTTAGCATCCGGCTCCGCTGGCCTATACTGCCCCTCTCTAAGGATTCCATCCTTGACCATTTCCTTCAAATCCTCTTCGGTCATCTTGCTAAGACCAAACGTAAATGAAATCCGATCATCAGGTAACAACTCCGATTCAGATGCAGAAACTTGTGATAGGTCCTCATCTGAGTCATCTAGTTGCGAAGTTAGTCTCTTCTTCCATATCTTGACCCTTGAGACTCAATTGGAACATCTTCGACAAGTGCCATTCTAAACCAAATTGAAAAATAATAAACAAACTAAACTTCAAAAAACAAAAAGTATTAGACTTCAATAGAAAATATACCTGACTCAGGAAAAAATGCAAAAACCCGCTTCTCCGCTCCAAGCTTCCAATCTTCGCTGAAAAAACCAACTTCGCAAATTTGACTTCGCGATAGCAGGAAAAAATTCAAAAAGGTGGCCCCTCTTGAAAAAGATGAAGAAAACAAGGGGGGATGCTTCGCTATTTATAGACCCCCCGGTCAAGCGGTCAAACTAGCCGTTAAAAAAAAAAAAAGAAGAAAAGAAGAATCGAAGATGTTGTTGGGTTACAATCGAAAGTCCAACTTCAAAGTCCGGGACGACGTTTTTGGATCGAAACAAAGTTTTGAGAAAACATTTGATTCGTGGGTTTCATGCCTTTGAAGTCGGCCTTCGCCCACGAGGGGCTTTGTTGGGATCTAACTTTGATTTCCGTTTAAACTTTTCGTCCCAAACTTTGAAGATTTCAGGATGACACAGATCGGGAACAAAGTTCCACTTCAAAGATGGCTTCGCTAAATGTTGGCTTTCGCAAATGAGCGGTTTGAGCTAAAGATAAAAGCAAAAGTCGAAGATCCAAGCGAAGATAGCCTCGGTGACTTCGCCGCGAAGCTAAAGAATCATCGCCCGGAGGAAATGAAAAACGTTGCGAAGATGAAAGAAAAGAGTAAAAGAAGCGCGAAGTTGAAGATTGCATCTTGGCGTGGGAGAAGATATCATTTCAGGATCCTTAATGTTTTTTTTTGTACAAATCGCGAAGATAAAAGTTGACCTCAAGAAGACCGCGAAGATAGAAAGTATGTCTTCGCGGAGAGAAGCTCTTCATAGAGAAACTTTTCAGAATTCTTAACATTTTTTGTACAACTATGAAGCCGGGGGGCCTATAAATACCCCCCGACATCCTTTGTATTCGCTATGTTGAATGGCCACTTTGTAAACCATATCATCATCAATAACATGTTGTGTTGAGCAGTCACCCAACAAGCACCGTCGGTTGCTTAGCCAACTTCTATGCCTTCAAAGTGGTGGAAATGGCCCATACCCTTAGCAAGGGGATATCAGCCAGGAAGGGCGCCATGGAGGAGGTGAAGGACTATGTCCTTTTTTTATTTTTGTCAATATATATTTGTATGTTTTATATATTTATGTTTTAATATAGTGGAACCAACAATTATTATATACTAGGTGAGTACCAGTGCGTTGCGACGGGATAAAAATCATGTATGGGTGACAAATGCAAAGAATCAACCCTAACCAAAAACAATTCATTACTGCCATAAAACAATGCAATTCAAAAACGGAGTTTTTATAAGCCCCAAGTGCTCAGTTCCGTTGGGGAGGTGGATTCGCGGACGAGGTGCCCGGATCCATGGTGGTTGTCTGGATGCAGCGAACAGCTCCTCTGAATCGAGTTCCTCTGGAGGCGGCGACGAGCAGGAGAGTCGGCGGCGAGGCCCAGATCTAGGCTTGGATAGGGCTAGGTAGCAAGCTTTTTGTTTTTATACGCTCAGATCCAGTGCCATTACATTCTTTTTAGGATAATATTTGAAATGCTAAAATGCAGGATTATGTTTTTTTTTTTTTTTTTTGGAGTACGTAGGTACTCCCTCTATATGCAAAAAAAAGCTTGACGCTTAGAACAATGACACGGTCTCAACACAACTTTGACCTATTGTTATTATAAAAATATTTATCAAAGAGTGATATATGTATACTTTTATGAAAGTATTTTTCAAGATAAATCTATTCATATATGTTTCACATTTGTAAACTCAACAACGTAATAGTTATTGATTATTTATATTCTCAATGCTTGACGCAAGCCTTCTTCTAACGTAAGTTTTTGGGTATGGAGGAGTACTCCAATCCAGCCTCTTGTCCGTGTCTCCGAAGCTGCTGAACAAAAACGACATATCCATCCACGTACCACACCCGCCACAGCCAGTAATGATCTTTGGACATTTTTCCTCTTATCCAAGGAGCCGCCGGATGATTCCTCCGGCTGCCGGTGGAATATCGGGCCCATGCGTCGCATTGCAATAAAAGCTCGTGCAGCCGCCGCCCGCAACATCAGCCGCGGGTCGTCCTGTATACCGACCGCCGCCGCTGTCGTCCCCGTTGGTCTGCCGGCGCTGTGTGCCGTCGCTTTGGTTCGTGAGTGCTTCGTGGATGGTTGGCGAGCAGACTGTATTAATTACAGCCGCCAGGAGCGTCGACTGCTCACACACCTTCCTGCACGTGTGCTGACCTGATGACGACTGGGCGCTGTAGCTACACCAGAGGTCCCTGGCTGAGAGGATCACGTCTCTGAATATACTCCCGGGTCCCGGCGTCCCTAAAATAATCAATTTCTAGTGCAGAAATTGTCCACAAATAAATTGATTTATAGAGGATGACGTGGTCCACCAGACCCAGCCTCACATCTTCAATCATCTCCCGTTCTCCCATCTAGCACCTAAACCAAACATCTCCATACATCGGGTCAGCACCCGGCAGCTGTGGCGCGACTTTTGTTATGATTTGCCGCCACCAGACAATATTGTCAAATCCAGGATGAGCTCTCGTAAAGTCTTATGACAGCGCCAGTAATTACTACCATCTGCTCTCCATCCGACGAATGGTATATGACGAGCCACAGAAGAACAATGCGGTCTTCTTTTTTTAGGAAAACGTCACCCTTATTTATTCATCAGCATAACTTGTACAAACTCCATCAGGAGGATCAACAAACCAAACATATCTTCCTAATGACTGGTTTACAGAGCTTCTAGCTAGAGAATGAATATCAACACTGGAGCGTCTACCATCATGAACAAACTGCACTCCAGTGAAGCTTCCTGTCCGGGACTTGATTTCCAAGACGATTGGACCGTACCTCCCAAAACCCTCACCATGGATGTTTCGAACTGCATTGACACTTGCCACCCGGAGCGTTTGGAGCTAAGCCTGCCTGTCACGCAAACACCTCTGTTGTTTCTGGGTTAAATTACGCTTTGATTTTGGGTTTTCCCAAATTGGCAAACCCAATAGCTATAGAAATCTAATCAAGAGAAAAATAATATAGAAATTGGTCGAATAAGTTTTAACACTATACTCTTTATGTCATAGATGTTTGTGCTCTTTTGCATAAATTTGGTCAGAGTAAAAAAAAATATCTACAAATTTGTTTATTCGACGGAGACGATCCAAAGGGACCGCACATAGCGCGGGCAGACAGGGACGACAGCGGCGGCGGTCGGTACGCGATGCAAACGGGCTTTCCTTGGAAACATGTACCTCACCATGGCAACGGCCCCTGCCATATACTACTCGGAGATGTTTGTGTTGTTTTGCATAAACATGTCTTTGGATGGATGTAACTGCCAAAGGACAACTCGTGGTACGACGACTCATTCTGGGCATGGTCCGTGGATGGATGTGTCTTTTTGTTCAGCAGCCTCGGAGACACCGACAACAAGCTGGATTATTCGTCCAATACTTTGCAACAGCGCACATCAGGTCAGCACACGTGCAGGAAGATCATCGCTTGCGGGCGGAAATGCTTTGGAAAGACCCCTATATGTGACTGCCCCTGCCCGTGTATCCAATAGTAGGACCATCCACTAATGAATTTCTTGTGAAGAAAGCAGTTCAAAGAAAAGAAGACCTCACCAACTTACTAAAATCAGGTCAAATTAATTCCCAACGTATACAGTAAGAGCAGGAAATGCTTTTGGAAATTGCAAGGTGTTTACAAATGAAAATTTATTGTGACATTTCCATTCAAATTACAATCCAGTTGTCAAGTCACGAAACCTCTAAACAAAAGCACTCACCTATGAACAACAAGCAATATGGATATTGGAACCGAGGATCAAGCCCGCATGGCTGACACATGGCACTATTAGAGAGACAAGTGGTTGAGCATACTGAAGGCACTTCTGTTCAAAGTAAACCGCAAATCATAAGTGCACGAAAGACCCCTTTATAAAGACGAGACATCCGGACGTCACCAATAATTACTCTGAATTTTAAGTGAAGCGCACGGCAAAACCCCTCTAAAGTTTTTGTGATTGGAAGGGCACTCAAGAACTACTATGTCTGTTCCAAATTATAAATCATTTCAAATTTCTTAAAGAGCCATAACATCTTATATTTGATCAAATTATAGAGAGACATACAAAAGATTTATGACATCAAATAGTTGTACCATATAAAAATATAATTAAACAAAGATCACAATCCAAAGAGTTAGCATAACCAAATTGATAGCAACCAGGTGTATGTCCCGTGTCGGATACGGCCCCTGTGACCCCACACCTTATCCCATCGGCATCGTCTCGTGACCCACTATCGGTACTTCTTAGTGTTAGTTAAAAACCGCGCAAGCGCATGAAAGTACCATTGTAGCACTTCACCAAGAAGTATTTAGGGTATCATATTTTCTCAAAGAAACAGATGTGAAATTCTCTTGAACTAGATGCCTAGAGAAAGATGAAGAAGGATAACTAGGGTATCATGGATTGTATAGGAGTAGAAACCATAAATGAAGATAACCTTGCTACTACTCACTTACTTTGGGCACCAGATCGCACCTTATGCTGTCGGGTGATGTCGGCCTGTCACCACTTGTCGCCTACCCCCTCAACCTTGGGATATGAGGCAAACAAAGGTAACGTGTAGCATAGACACCACGTCTACACTAACCATTACTACTACAACATTGTCCAGGACCATCCATGTTTATCGGTTGTCCTCCGCTAGTCCATCAGTCACAAGGGACGAACAATGAACCCGCAAGTAAAAGCGTAAAAAGAGATAACTTAGCATAATGATTCAAACCAAAGATGAAAAACAAACTTCTTAATTACTTCAAGTAGAAAGATAATCATATAGGTACATGGTGTAGGGGGAGCCAACAAATCCGGCTCTCCGTCTGCTCGTGGTACAAAGCTTGCCAGTACCTGGAGGTAGAGCTACCGCTGTTCCACTATTTTCTCGAACTCTTTCCCTCTCTCACTCCCTACTCAAATCAAGCTACAAGCTAATGGAATTTGCCTCTTCTTCTTCTCCAAAATGTGTATGATTTCCATGGATGTGTAGAGTGATTCTTCTTATATATTGAGGGAGAGGTTGGTTTTCTTGTATTTTTAGGAAAGCACCACATGCAAACACCTTCCCGCCTCCTAGAGAAAGGTGGGCTGAGCCAAGCTGGCGGTGGTGCGGCCCCACACATTGGTCGGCCCGCTAGCCATGCCTTTCTCACGGTGGTCTCTTTGGATGCGCCTAGATGCCTTCCCCTACTGGTGTTTGGGCCAATTTGAGAAGCATATTCTGGTGTTTTCCATGTATATATGTCCACACAAAACATACATATATACCTAAACTTTTGGAAATGTTAGTCATAAATACCAATCTCTAGGTTTTGGTGATCATATTTCAATTATTTTGTTGAAATGTTGATGATATAGATGTGCGTTGTGGACCGCCAACACCCACCCCACTCCCCTTGCACCCACTCATTTCTTCTCGCTGTGTCGTGACCCAAATACTCTCAAACTTGTCTCCTCCTCCAACTCCACTAGATCTAAGCGCTACCCATCCTCTAGATTTTGAGCCTGCTCCTCATCCTCCTCTAGATCTTAGGGACCAGCGGTGGCTAGGGTTGTTGGCGTCGTTAAAGTACACTTTTAACCACCAACATTTACATAAAAAACCACACCAAACTTAATTAGTGAATAGGCTTTTACACAAACATATTCCACAAGTTTCGGTGATTCACCATTTTCAGGAGTGCTTGGGTGGAAATGCACATAAAATGCTCAGAATTTACAAAGTAACAAATCGTAGATACCATTTTATGTAATCAAAGAGAAGACCTCCCACTACTTTGTAGGGATTGAAGATGACTGGAACAAAAGCCCATAATCAAAGAAAATCACCTCAACGTACCTAGAGGATGGTTTGGAGAGGTGGTTTAGCCCTTTGTGAGGAATATTCCACGGAACATCCCCACCACTCCACCTCTAAAAGGAGGCCTCCCTCTCTTCACTCAATAACAATAAACCAAGGACAAAAGAGCCATACTACTTGAATAAGAGCTTCATTCCATAGGCTTAGACCCTTGCTAGCTAGTAGACTTGGTTTGGAGAGATGTGAGGGAAGAGAGCGAGGAATTGCTTATTGGTAGTGCTTAGCATCACTACCAAAGGTGGAGTTAATCTCACCCTTGATATGGCTAAGTACGACATTCCATAACATCTCCATAATACTAGGTTGTCATCCCAAGCAGCAATGCTAGAAATGTGTGGATGGTATTTGTAATATGCCACTTGAATCTTTGATGTAATATATAAATAATATCCACAAGCGCCTGGAGATAAAAATTCCATTGTAGCATTTCACTAGGAATCGTTATTTATATTTTACCACAGGGAAGGGATGGCTTAGGAAAATGAACCGTTAGATAACTCATAGCAAAACATATCAAATATAGCTACTCATGACAGGGATCGGTCACATAATAAATGTATACATATGATAAACGCCAGTCAATGATCATGATATATCACTCAAAGTGTTCCATAGAGGAGTATTAGCATGGTACACTACTAACTTCTAACCCATCCGCAACGATGAAAAAATGTTGCAATAAGCCCAATTTGGTTACAAAAGGTAGATGTTGTAACCAAATAGTGTTCATTGCCAATGGTTACAAAACGTCATGTTGCAAAACGGTATTGCAAGCATTGCTAGTTTGGCATTGCAATTGTATGGGTTTTCGCAACCATAATTGTTAGATTTGCCAATCGTGGCAATTGGACGTTGTCTGGCGTGCACCGTCGCGGGCAAAACTACCACGTGCCACCTTTGTTAGATTCCGGCTAGATTGGGCCGGAATTGACACCGATTCTTGATCGTCGGGTGGTGAGGATGGCGAGGGAGCCATGACGGAGGGGCGGCGGCGGCAAGAAGCATTGCCGTGCGGGCGGCGGCGGCGCGTCGGCCGGAGGGCGGCGAAGTTGGTGTAGATGACGTAGCCTGACGTTGAACGGCGAGGTAGGAGATGATGTTGATGACGCATGCCAGCCGTGATGACGTAGATGAGCGATGAGGTGACGGAGGGGGGTTGGGAGCGCCGGGCGCCAGGGGTAAGTGCGTGGCGGCATGAAACAGCGGCGGCGGCTTTGGGGTCAGCGGTAACGTGCGCGAGAGAGAGAGAGATTGAGAGCTGGAGAGTTTTTTGGGTGTTACCCCTTTAATTTTTCGATTAAAAATCCAAAGCGATTACAGCTCCCTTGTATTTATAGTCCGGGGAAGACTTGCACGCTAAGCAATCTCTAGGAGGTTTCCTTATAGATTGGAATACCTCTCTCACAAGCAACCTATTTATTCCCTATTTTATTCTTATCTTTATTCCCTAAATATCTATTACTTAATGACGTGAAGCAAATAACGTGGCAAGTCATGGCGGATGACGGCGGTGGCCGGCCATGAGCCGCGGCTTGTACAACAGGCCTTAGGCCTTATGCGGCCGGGTCATGACATTTCTCCCCCTTTCGTGACGGCGCGTCCGCCGCTGTCGTTTAATCTTGTTGTCGTTGTTGATGAGTTGGGCGAAGATGGATATCCTGACCTTTGCTGATTGGAGAATATCCCGTAGCACCGTTGATAAGGCCATGACGTAGTAGCGATGGTTGTTGAGTAAGACAATCTCCATTGCTGGCGCCCAAGTTGTTGCCCCTAGCTGGGGCTTGATGGTTCCGTCAATGCGAAGTAGGTTGTTGCCAATTCGTGTTGCCAGGTGATGAAGGATGGGAGCCTCCGGGGTAGTGACGAAGCCGATGAGGTAATAGGTGGATGTGGGTGGTATGTACCTCTTGTCGTCGTCCGGCCAAACTCACAAGTCGAGGCTTCATCTGAAGATGGAAGCCGTCAAACTCCCGGGCCGAGTTGTTTTCGTAGTGCTCCCTATGTAAGGCGCCTCCTCGGTGCGGTGCAGCCCACGGTATGTTGGCGTAGTCGCATCGGGCGATGTCGTTGAGGAACATTGTGGCCCACTATTTTAGCTCTATAGTCGCCCGGCTGCCATGGTGAGTAGTCGACGTTGCGATAGTTGTTGGTGTCGTCGTTGAAGGACGTCCCAAAACCGCGAATGGGGCACCATGGTATGTTGTCTCCATTCTCCCGTGGCGCCATCTTGGTGATGCAGAGGAGCCAAAGAAAGAGGAGTGTTGTTCTCTTTAGGTGTGCAACTGTGTACTCGATGCTCCACTTGCGTGGTGCCGATGGTGTCGCCTTTGCCGGAGTTGGAGCTGCGGCTTGAGTGATGGTGTTTTCCACCATTGTTGATGCGGCGGATGTCCGGCGGGTGTGATAGATCGCCGTCGTCGAAGGTCGGCGAAAGTGAACGACCTTCTCCTTGGTGGCGCCTGGGGGGGGGGGGGCGTCGGTGTTCTCGTTGGCCATGGCTCCCATGTGGGGAACATTGTGGTTGCCAATGTCGAGGTTGGCCGTAAGAGGGTCGTCGTTGTTCATGCCTTTGTAGTTGTTGTCGATGGTAGGCATGGCGAAGACGTAGTCGACATCAGTGGGCTCGTCATCGGCGTTGGCGTCCTTGAGGTCGTCGTTGACGTTCATAGTGCCCACGGTAGCATCGTCGTCGTTGTCGATGTCGTCGATGGTGCCGGTGTCGAAGACGTCATGGTTGACGCGTCGTCAAAGCGCATCGTTGTAGCATGGGTGGTAGAGATAGAAGCTCCTTGTTGATTCGGATGTACTTGCCCCGGTGACTATGGGCGTGTGATGACCTGGTCGGCGAAGGTGTTGTCCGGGATGCTAAGATCAGCGACGTCGATGTTCACGCGTCGGTTGGCGTTGATGTGTCACCCATAGTGACGTTGGTGTTGTCGTTCATGCCGAGGGCGTCAAGGTTGGCTACGTCGTGGTCGTAGGCGATGTTGTTGGTGCCGCCTTTGGAGGAAGTGTCGATGTCGAGGGCGTCGGGGTTGAGACCGATGACGTCGTGTCGACGTCGAGGCGATATCATTGAGTTGTTGTTGATGGTAATGAGGTGGATACTTCCGTGTTCCCGGTGTCGAGAGGATGTTTGTGGCATAGGAACTTATCGCACTATCGTTGGAGCCTCCACGATGTTGGCCTAGTTGGGTAGGCTTTTTCGTCGGCGGTGATGGATGTCGGTGGTAGTCTCCTAATCCGATCGATCGGTCGCGGCGGTGGGGGCATCCTTGGGGTAGGCGTGTTCGTTGCTTGCGGCATCGATGATCTTGGAGGGGTGACGTAGGGCGGCGCCTGTGAGAGCGACGCCGCCCGTCGGTGGCGCCCATGGCGGGCGGCGATGGCGGGGATGACGCCGTCGCGCGCACGCCGGGCAGGTTGGCATACTTATCTGATGATGAGGCCGATTTTGCCTCCATAGCTGCGATGTAGTTGTCGATGATCTTTGTTGGCGGTGCCCGTAGGGGAGGCAATGGCCAGTGATGCATACCGCTTGCTTTTTTTCATGTCGGTCATCAAATATGTGGGCCTCATCCACTGTTCTACAACAATTGGGTCCAATAACTCAAGCTAATGGCAAATAGTGGATAATCAATATATATGGATGATGTTATTGATCATCCACATTCATATGCTGAGGCCTTTACAATAACAAGGAAAATCCTTACTAGACCAGTTGAGATGTTACTGATCATTATTCACACCTTGATATGCTTGGATTTTTATAGCACAGGTACTACAAATGAGGAAATGGCCTTCTGATCCTGATGTTTGTCATGGCTATCATGGAACCGTTGGGAAACATCCATTTTCCAGGCAACACTAAACAAATATAAGTGATGGCATGGGATGGATGTCGCCACGGCTTTCATGGCTGTCATGAGTTGGTTCTATTAGCCCACAGATTCAGGTTTTAGTAAAGTAGCAAACCATTATTTTGTCCTATGATATACCATTTTCCATCTTTAATCTAAATTTGCAATGATCTATGATAATGTGAATTCACTTACTAAACATTACCAATTATCTCTGATATTTTGAATTCACTTAGTAAACCTTATCAATGTTGTGTGTTGGTTATTCACTTACTAACATTTCATGTTTTTCAGCCTTTTGTGATCACTCGAACTGTACTAATGAGCGACATCGAAGATGTTGTGACAAGATGCCGGTGTTGTGACAAGACGCCTGTTGCAGAGCATCACCAAGCTCACTTGGAAGGTGGATGATCTCACTGAAATAGTCAAGAAGAAGCACCGCAAGAACCAGTTGGAGGAGCTTGGGTGGGACCTTGAGGCTGTCACAGCCAAGGATGACCACTTGATGAAGATGTTGAATGATGCCAGCCTCGGCATGAAGAGCAAGTGATGATGATGCTTGTTTCTAACTTTTGCTAGTCCCAATGGGCTTTTATAATGTAATATATGGATGCATGCCCAGGTGGGCTTTTAATGATGAACATATGGCTGTGATCGGCCACGCTAGCAGGATGAACAACTACTCATAGTATATGCATGGACAACTAATTATATATGTATTTTATATATGGTTTGTCAAAATAAATCTATGTTTGTCGAAAAGAATCTATGTATGGACAACTAATAATATATGTATTTTATATATGCACGGACAACTAATTATATATGTATGTTAAATTTTAAAAGTAATCAAACAAATTCATATGAAACAATGGCCAACATCATAATTATAGGTTTCAAAGACTTCTACAATTTTGTTGTTGCTCACTTATACATTTTACTATGTCAAATCTTAAATTGAATCTATCAAAAATATAAATATAAATTTTAAAAGTACTCTAAAGAAATTCTGATGAAAAAATCACCAACATCAAAATTGTAGGTCTCAAAAGTTCTACAATTTTGTTGTTTACAAGTTTTGGGACTCGGGAACCGCTTGAAAACCGTTGTCGAGCTACAGGATCCAAGGGACATGGAGACGGCTATGTCACTCGCCAAAGCCTACGGCGCCGCCACTCCACCCTCTACAACACCGGCGGAACAACACAAAGCCGGGGCGGGCGCCCGGCGCCTTACCCCTTCCCGCGACACCGGCGTCTCCTACATCGGCAGCAGTAGCGACATCGGCTCGGCCTTTTAAATGGTCGACACGGAGGAGACGGCGGAGCGATGCAAGCCGGGACTGTGCTTCAACTATGATGAGCCGTTCTCACGGGGTCACAAGTGCAAGCACCTGTTCGACATCATGATCTTCAACGACTACGGCGATGACAAGGCCAGCGCCAGGCCCCCCTCGGCTGTGCCCGCCTCAAGGTCCCGTTTCGAGGATCCTAACTCCCCGGTGCGTGGTGCACATTCTCTCTACCTCGTCGGCATGATCTCGGGCGCGGCGCGTCAACATCGTCACCGGCACCGGGCACCACGCGACAACTACATTGACCCTCGTGTGGTGACCACGGCGGGACGGCAGATTTCGGCTAGTGTGTGTGCTCATCACCGCGGCACCGGCGCGACTTCGACGAAGCCGCCACCTTCGACGTCCGCTCTGCATTGGCGTGGACATCTTCGACATCGACACCTATGTCATGCATGGGGAAACGGCGTCGACATCATCCTGGCATGCCCAGGCGACAAACTGCGGAGGGTGACATGGGACTTCTCCTCCAATGAGCTATAATACTACCACACGACGGACACGCCCGCGGCGTTCGCGTGCGACACCGGGATGCCGGACTGGACTCCTCGGTCCGGCATCTTCGCGGCATTTAGGACTTCGCCCCCGGCCGGGGAAGCATCCCACGGCATGCGGTGCCTTGGACCTGCGACACACGGCCGGATGTCGCCCGTCCGGCTCCGGCAAGCGACACTGGAGGACTAGCACTTCGCGGTGGATCGCCCTCGGCGTCACCATGGCGCCACGGCACCGGCCCTTCGACGGTGGAGGAGCGGTCTCCTTCTCTTTGACGGCCGCTTCTACCGCCGCCTTCTTCACCACTACCTGCAGAACTTGCCGGATGAACGCTTCATGGAGGGATTAGAGGGACAAACTACATCACCCTAGGCCTCCATCGACGACGGCAGCACCGACCGACCATACTGCTGGGCGGCATATGGCATATACTGCGCGCTCCACATGGGTCTGCTCGCGTTGTCTTCCTCGATGGCATGGGACTGACTCTTCCTCACCATCGACAACGTCCACATCGCCTACACGACGCGGAAAGAGGAACACATCGCTCTGTCCATCCATGTTCGACGTCGGCTCCTTCATGTGCGGTATGAGGCTGAATATGGCTACAACACCCACTACAACACGTCATTGAATTAAAGGCATTTTTCTTAAATTGCCTCAATTTCATTTTGCTTAAAGGCATTTTTATGAAAAAAGCCTTTAAAACTATATTTTTGGAGGCATTTTTAAAAATGCCTCTTTATTAACTCTAGCATCTGAGGCATTTTTATAAAAATGCCTTAAATACCTCTAGTATTGGAGGCATTTTGAAAATGTCTTCTATTGTCGAATGGAATCCAGCCAGACACGGATGTCCATTGCATGCAACCACGGCTGCTAGGCTTGCGCACACGCCACCGCAGGGTTTCTTTCTTCAAAAAAAAAAAAAAAAAAACAAAACAAAATCTCTATCGCATCGTGCCCAGACGCCGCCGCCCGCCCGCCTCCTTCCAGTCCAGACGCCGCCGCCCACATCCGCATGCGCCGTCCGCTCGCCCACCGCACCTTAGCGCCACCCCCGACGCTCGCCATCATCCTCGCGAGCTCAGTGCGACCCAGTGGCACGGCGGCCCCGACGAAGTAGGCCCTCCTCCTGGATCTAGGGTTCCGGTGAGCTTTTCTGCTCTCTTCCAACTCCGATCCAGTGCAGGGTGGACGACGCAGGGAGGCAGACGGGACCGTCGGGAGGTGGCGACTGGATCCGGCTCCTGGATGGCGAGAGGTGGTGAGTGCCGAGTTATTTGATCTCAGTTAACCATCTCCCCGCTGCCGGACCATCGTCCCGGGAAGCTCGTCGACGCCCCTATACTCCCCTACTCATCCGCATGCCGCTGCAATGGTGGTACCTCCTCCTACTGTTATCTATCCAGCTGAGTTATTCGATCCCCCTCCCCCACAGCCCGCTTGATTCGTGTGTGGTCTGCAGGTTTGCTGTCGCTCCTGCTGCTGCTTGATTTGCGTTGGCTCTACAGGTACGCTCTCGCTCCTGCCACTGCTATTGATTCACTGCCTATTTCCCTGAGTCTGCTACATGCTACATGGAATCTGATCTTCATGATTGCTAGCTTGATTTCAGGCCAACATATCTAGGTCCTTCTCCTTTGGATTCTAATTTGACAATGGGTACCTAGAAATAGGATAGACTAAACACCGTGTCAGCTTTAACTTTGGTCTATTTTTCCTTCTTCTGAATTCTCTCTGTTCCTTACCGCTTCACATGATCTAGGACCAAATTGTTTTGTTCTCTATATAGGTACGATCATGTATAAATTATCACTGGACAGCTCATGTATCATAATAGCATCAGGTTAAAAAATAGAAGATGTCTGACCTTGGCTTATTAGTGATAGACTGATAGCATGTTGTTTGATAATAGCATTAGGTTATGAAAAGAATCTATCTACTACCTGTTCATTTAGACATCAGCGCACAGAAAATTTGTATGATTCATAAGTTAACTTTGGACCTCATGTAGCCGTAGCGTTAGCACGGGCAGTATATTATTTTAATAGGTGTCCTTGTTTTCTTCATTTCAGCACTAGGAAACTCCACTCCAAATGCATGCTTCAATGGTCTACCTGTGCTATTCCTTTTATTCCTAAATTGATTGCCTGCATCGTTTTGGCTGCAGCTCCATTTCATAGACCACTAGAAAAACAAGGTTGGGTCAAGGGTATAGGCTCCTTTGCAGCTTTAGATGTAGTAACCCTTTTGATAAAGATAATTGTTTACTATGGTTCATTATATTAGGATTTTAGATATCCACATACTTTTTACCCTTTTGGAACCATAGTCTAATTATTTGGTAATTCTATCAGGCCTACGTACCAGAAGCACATTGAAGTCGTTGTGCATGATGTTAGCCTAAGCATATTCACAGAAGCATCTTGGTAAGTCTACATATTATTGTCTCCAATCTTTCTATGCTGGTGGTCCACAAAAAGAGCAGCTGCCAACAACTGTTGTCACGCTATTAAATATAGTATATGCTGCCAAGTTAACCACTAAGCTTTGTAGTCATGCAGTATTCAGGAGTTTTCCTTTCTCTCTCTCTGAATTGTGCCATGCATTCATGTATGGTACAAGTTTGCTGCAAAAAGATAGCAGTTCATGTAATTACGTAGTTTCTACTGCTATGTGTACATGTGGATTCTTGGAGATGATCTGAATATATTCATCTATTTTTAGCGTTGAACATGTGTTTGCTGCTTTGTACAACAAGGTTTCAAGCTAACACCTTGTACAGCAAGGTTTTTCCAATAATGTCATTGTTTACGCCTATGTACACTTGCAGTGTCAACATTTAGGCCATTTCGAGTTTTTAAATATGAAAACTCATTACACAAGTTAGGCCTTGATAGAATAAGGCCAATGAAAATAACATGAGTTGGGAGACCTTGTAACAGTTACAACAAGTTATAGAGACAAGGGGATTTAAATTAGATAGAGGACTTAAACAGTTTTAGGCCTCTGATCAATTAGTACTTAAGAATTCAGGTTATGTGATGGACTATGAATATCTTTCACAGTACAACTTTGTTTAGTGTTTGTGCTTTGGCACTTAAAATTTGATGCCCCTACAGTTTCACATATATGCAGCCATGCGCCCATGCCATGAGAGGATGTCGCTTCGAAGCAGAAGAGCGGATGGCCCACCGAGAAGAATAGGAGGGAGCGGCAAAAGTAGGAATGCAGCACACCAATCTGTAGAATCTGTACTGCTCAAATGCGATGTAACTAGAATTGAACCTGCTGAGTACTCTCCTAGGACCACTTTTATGTTTGTTTACAACTTTACATCTTCCAATGTGTGATACTATGCAATGTTATTCAAATTTGTAACTGGATCATGTTTACTTCTCTGTTTGATGAATTTTTGGAGATAGAACTTGTCCCTATGAATGGTTTTAATATTTCTTTTCGATATATTATTAATTTTGCTCACATTGGTTCATTCTCAAACGGATTGTACTAATTTACCTTGGGTTTGGAGGCATTTTTAATAATGCCTTCATTAATGTTTTAAGGCTTTTTACAAAATGCCTTTAAAATGCATTATAGGCATCTAGAAAATGCCTTTAAATATTGACATTAAAAGGCATTTTGAAAAAATGCCTCAAAAAGACCTTTTGAGTCTAGCTTATAGCCGGCATTTCAATAATGCCTAAAAAGGTCTATGAAGGCATTTTTATCACTTTTGAAGGCATTTTTAAATGCCTTGTATTAAGGGTCATGTTGTAGTGACCCCCTACTCGCTGCGACATCACCATTTGGCGCCTCCTACCTCTCTTCGTCACCCCTCTAGCCAACGACCGCTTCCTGTTCCTGGAGAGTCTGCCTCGCGACATGGTGCACCAACACCTTGAGGCGGGGTCCTGAGGGAGATCTTGCTTGAGGCACGTTGACAGACAGCGACACAGCAGGGATGCGCCGTCCACCGGTACATCTACCACGGCTACATCGGCAACGTCCACTATCTCTTGGAGTTCACACCTCTACGCACCCGAGAGAACATCATCCTGAGGAACCCCGTACATGGGAAGTTGGATCTACAGGTAGAGCTCATCGTACCAGGTGCTACAAATCTTTCTATAGGCATCACCGAATAGACATTCATCTAGCGCGCGGACGCCGCCGCCGGAGGGAAGGGGGAGATGTGATGTGCCAGGAGATAGGGCCTAGGACGACAGGCCCACGAGGCCAACGAGGGGGGCGAGGGCGCCACCAGGGGGACAGGGGTGCGCGTGTTGCCGCCACCTCCTCCCCCAGCGGCTTCTTACGTAATTAATGCGAGAAATAAAGAAAGAGTTTGGTTAGTATTATTTTAGGACTTTTTGGTGTGCAAGGGGATATTCAATCTATAAGGAAGATCCTTATTAGGAAAATAAATAGGATTGCTTGTAAAAGGTATTTCATCTCTATGAGGAAACCATTAGAGTGGTTGCTTGGTTTTACAAGTCTCATTAGTCGGGCTATAAAAGTAAAGGGGTCTGTAATCTCTTAAGTCAACAAACAATAAAGAAAATCAATTTCCCTTCTCTTCCTCTCCCACGCTCCTCCGTCGCTCCCTGCCCCGCGCCCCCTGCCCCCGGCGGCGGCGCTGCCGCCGCGCGCCGCCCCCATCCCGGGCGCACTGGACCACGTGTCGCCCGGAATTGATCCGATGCCCCGTGACACTCCGCGGGTCAGTTTTCTTTTTAGGACTTGTTTGGTTCCCACGGGACTAGAGAGTAGGGACTAATTTTTAGTCTCATTTAGTCTCTAAATTACTAAACATGAGGACTAGAGACTAATTTTTAGTTCCAATTAGTCCCTATTTTAATAGACTCTTGGGAGAGACTAAGGACCAATCTTTAGTCTCATTTAGTCTCTAGTCCCCAGTCCCATGAACCAAACAGGCCCTTAATCTTGATATTAGGTGTGCGGCCTTGTTTAGATCCCTTCAAATTTCCAAAAGTTTTTTGAAATTTCGCCACTCTTTTGATGAGTAGATCTAAACAGGCACCGTGAAGTTTTGGGATTTTGAGTATCAAAATTTTTAGGGTGTAAATTTTAAAGAAGTTGGCCACTTTTTTTTTGAAACTTTGGCACCCATCTAAACCACCTGTAAATAAATTTGTAAAGCTTTACAGCCAAAAGTTTGGGATGTAAATTTTTAAGAATCTAGTGGATCATAGTTTTTCTCCGTCTCAATCAAACGGTTAAATTCTGACTAAAATGATATGAGTAATACTGATAAAATAAAATCAATACCACTAGATTAGTTATGGAATAGAATATGTTTTCATATTAAATTTACTTTAAATCGTCTTTCATAAAAAAATACCACAGCAGAGCTTTCGCAGAGCGGTTCATGACATCACTGCGCTCCTATAAGAAGGCACGGTGAAGGCACGTTACGGCACCACCTCCACTCACTCGACAATTCTCTCGATCTAGCCCGACTGTTGGTACCAATGGAGCTTCCAACATGGGCATCGTTCCTCGGTGTGGTGCTCGCCACCGTGATGCTTTTGAAGGCCTTCCTCGGCCGCCGCAGCCGCCACCGCGTCTACAACCTCCCCGCCTGGCCCCAAGCCGTGGCCGATTATCGGCAACCTCAACTTGATGGGCGAGCTCCCACATCGCTCCATCCACGAACTGTCCAGGAAGTACGGCCCGCTGATGCACCTCCGGTTCGGGTCGTTCCCCGTGGTGGTGGGCTCGTCGGTAGACATGGCCAAGTTCTTCCTCAAGACCCACGACGTGGTGTTCACGGACCGGCCAAAGATGGCCGCCGGCAAGTACACCACCTACAACTACCGCGACATCACCTGGTCGTCCTACGGCGCGTACTGGCGGCAGGCGCGTAAGATCTGCCTCACCGAGCTATTCAGCGCCAAGCGGATCGAGTCGTACGAGTATATCCGCGTCGCCGAGGGGCGTGCGCTGCTGCACGACCTGCATGCAGCGTGCGGCTCCGGCCATGCCGTCATGCTCAGGGACTACCTGTACACGGCGAGCCTGAACGTGATCACGCGCATGGTGCTTGGCAAGAAGTACCTGGACAAGGAGGAGGGCGCTGGGACCACCCGCGAGGAGTTCAGGAGGATGCTGGACGAGCTGTTCCTGCTCAACGGCGTGCTCAACATCGGCGACTACATCCCATGGCTCGACTGGATGGACTTGCAGGGGTACATCAAGAGGATGAAGAAGATCAGCAAGAAGTTCGACCGGTTCCTGGAGCACGTCGTGGAGGAGCACAACCAGCGGCGGCTGCGCGACGGCAAGGACTTCGTAGCCAAGGACATGGTTGACGTGCTGCTGGAAACCGCTGACGACCCTACCCTTGAGGTCGAGTTCGACAGGGAAAGTGTCAAAGGTTTTACTCAGGTGAGCTAACCAGCTAGTCAAGCAATTTTAAAAATCAATTGGAAATTTGGCTTTTCTGAAATATAATGGCACGTGAGTCGATGAACAGTGCAAGAGTCTCACTTGACCGTGGATCCTCCGGAATATAATGGCACGTGCAGGACCTCATCGCTGGCGGCACCGAGAGCTCAGCGGCCACAGTGGAGTGGGCTATGTCGGCGGTCCTCAAGAAGCCGGAGACCATCGCCAAGGCCACGGAGGAGCTGGACCGAGTCATTGGCCGCGGCCGCTGGGTGACGGAGAAGGACATGCCCAGCCTACCCTACATCGAAGCTATCGTCAAGGAGACCATGCGCCTGCACCCGGTCGGACCGCTGCTGACGCCCCGCCTTTCGCGCGAGGACACGACCGTGGACGGCTACGACATCCCCGCCGGCACGCTCGTGTTCGTCAGCATGTGGTCCATCGGCCGCGACCCCGCGGTGTGGGACGCGCCGTTGGAGTTCAAGCCGGAACGATTCCTCGGCAGCAAGGTGGACGTGAAGGGGCAGGACTACGAGCTGCTGCCGTTCGGGTCCGGCCGCCGGATGTGCCCCGCGTACAACCTCGGCCTCAAGGTCATCCAGTTGACCCTTGCCAACCTGCTGCACGGCTTCACGTGGAGTCTTCCCGGTGGCATGACCAAGGAGAAGCTCAGTATGGAGGAGATGTTTGGCCTGACCACGCCACGCAAGTTCCCGCTCGAGGCCGTCGTGGAGGCCAAGCTGCCGGCGCACCTCTACGCCGAACCTTGATCGATGATGCGTGTGTGATTCTGGACTATTTGCCTCCATTAGCTTTATAGCCCTAAAAAAATTGTGCCGCTATTTGTGATAGCCCGCTTATTTAAAATAAGGGTCTCGTAACACGTGACTGTCTGATGCTCTTGTTGTCGTTGTCATTACTTCTATGTCTGTATCTATATATTTGTATCTACATATCAATATTCAATATATCAATAAAGAGGCAAGATTTCTCCCTGCCTTTTTTTTTTGTCTGTCCATTTTTTGGCTTGTTTTTCCTCTAACTGCCAGACAATGGTAATTTCTTCCCTATCTTATCTTATACTTTTACGAATTAGAAACTCTAGGAAAGCCTACATGTTAATCCGCACTAGAAGAGCTAGAAAAAATAGGGTCACGTTGGCGCTCGGATGTCCAATGGGATAGGATTCCATCGGACGCCCACTTCCCCTTGCCCCAAAGGACCGGGAGGCCCAGGCTTCCCTCCTCCTGCCACACTGCCTCTGCTGAGGATCCCACGCGCATGAATCCGCCCTCTTTCCACCCCAACGCGCATGAATTTGCACCGGCCTCCAACCTCGCCGGAGCCCAGCACCTCCGTCCACCGACAGCTCGGGCCTCCACGTGCACAAATCCGCCCCCAGCCGGCCAGCTGCAGTCCTCACCGGATTCGAGCACCTCTGCCCACCGTCCCACGGAACAAGCCTATTGGAACATCGAAAAAAACGTCTAACGAAATAAAAAAAAATATGAACTGAAACATTAAAAACAATCTATCGCAACATTGAAAACGTTCACTACAACATCGGAAAAAGCATGTTGCAACATCGAAAAAGACATGTCGCAACATCTTGAAAAATCGACTATTGCAACATCCGGAAACATGTATTACAACAACAATAAAGCAACAGATGCAACATTGGGATGAAGAGGTCAAAAACAACATATGAAACAAATAAGCTGAACAACAGCGGAAAACAACTGAAACAATAGGGTCAAGTAGTTGAAACACCAATAATATACTATTGCAAACAATACCAACAATCTGCTGAAACAAACATTGAACAACTACTACAACAAGGGATTAAAGAGAAAGAGCTAGATGGATGGACGAGGAGCAGAGCTTGGATCTACCATCTGCGTGGCACGATGAACACAAGGCCCCCGGGTCTGCGCGGCGATCATGGAAGGCACCATGCCAGGAGAACCCTTGTGTGCGGAGACCTAGCCATGTTCCCCATATCCGGATCCGAGCCATGGAGTAGGGTAAGGGTCCACAACAGCTGCACTTCTTCATTGGAGCCATGCAGTTGAGGGTTGTAGGGGAAGGAGGAGGGTGTGGGCTCGACGAGAGCCGCACCCGTCGAGGCAGGGATGGAGGAAGAGCGTCTTTCGCCGGCCGAAGCTTCGTTGTCATGGTGTGGAGGCGACGCGAGGTGGGAAGGCAACGCCAGCGGAGTGAGTGGAGTGCAAGCGGGGAGGAGCAGAGTGGACTACCATGCGCAGCCAGCCGATAAGGATGGGCAGAGCGAGCGGAGGAGCGCAAGCGGATATTAGGGCGCTCTAAGTAGATCATTACCAAAAAAAATACTAGAAATTATCACATTAATCGAAACATGGCCATCAAATCAAAGGACTCTATCTATCAAAACCATTAGATCTGCTTTTAATCTATTTTCCACAAAATTACCCACCACCGCCACGCGTCCAATTAGATTAGGGACGCTCTAAGTAGATTATTAAGAAAAAATATAAATTCTAGAAATTACCACATTAATCGTAAAACATGGCCATCAAATCAAAGGACTCTATCTATCAAAACCATTAGATCTGTTTTAATTTGTTTTTCCACAAAATTACCCACCACTGCCATTATACATATAAAATAGCCTTTATTAATTTAAATGGTTTTGGAGAAAAAAATTGGCTAACAACTCCGGTGGTGGGGAAAGAATACATCGAGCTAACCAGGTTCGGTTGGTTAATAAAATATGTTTTTGACGTGTTGCTAACTAAAATATTATCAGCCACGTTTAGTTTGTTTTTAATTAATGAATTTTGCTATTTGTCTGTCAACAGATTTTGTTGACCCTTTATCTGTCAAATTCTGGTACGTCGATTTTGCTCTAAGATTCGTGTTTCATTTTGTATTTTTTTTTGTAATCCTGGGTTGTTGACGGGCTCGCAATGCAGCTGGCAACGCAAACGGGCTCGCAACAAAATGGGGCTGGTAACATTTGTAGACCCGCTATTTTTGAAACCCGCGTCCATCGTTATCTTCTCAACGCAAATTGTTTGGGCTTCTCATTTCGAACTCGCACGCGTTCACCTCGCACGCAGGCGGCTGCTGCGCCGCACGGGGCTGCGCCGCCCCTCGCCTCCGTCCCCTGCGCAGCCTTGCAGCCGCGCCGCGCAGTGCACGGGGCTGCGCCGCCCTCACCGCCCTCCCGTGCGCAGCCTTGCCGGCGGCCGCCGCCTCGACGGGCCATCCCGCCTACTCTCGCCGCCCGTCTCCCACGCATCCTTACAACCGTGTCGCCGTGCTCTCCTGTGCCGAGCCCGCGCAAGAGCTCTAGTTCGCCCTCTTGCCAACGGCAGTAGAGGAGCCCCCTGTTCTATCAATTTTTGTAAGTATTTTTGTTCTTCATTATCGATTTTGCTTTTGTTTGAGGAATGAGGAGCTATTTTTGTGTTTGTGGGCGAGGGGCGGAGCGTCGGGGTGAGGTTGGGCCACGGGTGTGCACAACCGGATGCGCCGGCGAGGCGGGGACGGCAGTGCGATGCGGGAGCCGGGGCACCGGTGCGGCCTGCCGACTATGGGGGGGGGGGGGCGCTGGGGCCAGGGCCAGCGACGCGGCGGCAAGGGCTCTGGGTCGTTTGCGGCCGTGCGCAGGGGACGGGCGATGGCGCCGCGGGGCAGTTGCCACATTTTGCTTCTCTGTTTTTTTTTTTTTTTGCTTTTTGCTATTTGCTATGAGGACTGTTGAGTACTGAATTCTTGCTTCTTTCTAAGTGAATTGGTTGAAATCTGATGCTAGCTATGTTGTCATGGTTTAATATATGTTTGTCGATTGTTATGTTCTTTATATGTTGAGAGACAAGGGTTACTTGTCATGCAAACTCTGTTTGTTCAAAATTAATATCAATGCAAAGCTATTTTTATGGTTGAAATTATCGGTGCACATCCATTTTTCTGTAATGTGTGAGTAAGCCCTTTGTGTTTGTTTCTGTAGTAGCAAGAATATATCATGCTGTTTATAGGTAAGACCTCACGCAACCAAGGTCTGGGAGCTCACTGATTTTTAGAAGCTATCTTTTTTGGGTATCTTCTTGTGAATACACTTTAGTTTAGACATATTGAGACACATATGCATAGTCTTAGCTTTTTGTTGATGGCGAATCGCGGTTTTCCATCAATGGGAAGCCTATCTACCATTTCGTTGTGACTTCCACCTTCAGTGAGTACACTGTGATGCATGTTGGTTGTGTTGCAAAGATCAACCCTTAGGCCCCCCTTGGACAAAGTTTTGTGTTCTTAGTTGTGGTGTCTCTACTGGTAATTTGATTTTGTACATTTGGGTATGCATTTACATATTTGATGATGCTGGATGGCTTACCAAATTTATTTCTGAAGGTCTTTGGTGCATCAATCAATGTTGCAAAACCGCAAAGGGTTCGACAGTTGCTAATTTTTGGTCTAGGAGCTGTTGGCCTTGCTGTAATTATTGAAATGTTTTTCTATTATCCTAATCCCTTTCAACTCTAATTTTTGTTGGGGTCCTGCATATTTGCCTGAGTAGGCTGCAGAAGGTGCAAGGATTGCTGGAGCATCAAGGATCATTGATGTTGATCTGAACGCCAATAGATTTGAAGAAGGTATCCCTTTGATTGAACTGAATCCTCATTTTATTCTGTTAGTTTCGGTAAGTCTGTAAGCTCATCTGTTTACCCATTTTCAGCTAAGAAATTTGGTTGCACTGAATTTGTGAACCCGAAAAGACCATAGAAAGCTAGTGCAGGAGGTCTGTTTCTTTACCTGAGCCAAAGCCAATCTGTAAACACCTTATGCAAAACTGGCCCATAATATCCAATTTCCTGATGCTTTAGGTACTTGCTGAGATGACCAATGGAGGGGTTGATCGTAGTCTGGAGTGCACTGGTAACATCAATGCTATGATCCAGGCATTTGAATGTGTTGCTGCAAGGCCTAAATAAAGATTGTCTTTTCCTGCTATCACTTGCAGTCTCTGTTCTATTTAGATTGAATTTTAAAAGCTGTACTCTAAATCCAGATGTGGGGTGTTGCTATGCTTTTTGGAAGGTAATAAGCTTTGTGTCCCCTGGACACCATGTAAATATTGCTTTGCCGGTTGTTGACTTGACCCTTGTCTTGAAATAAGAGTTTGCTCTAACATGGACATTACCTTGCATGTGCTAGTGGATTTTAGTTGTGTATGGTAGTGTATTGCTTAGTTGGACAACTTGCATATTGAGATAAATAGCTAATGGAGTTTTGCTTAGTGGATGTTAATTGTTTGTAACTGTGGATTGCCTTGTTTGATAGCTTGCATCTTTGGAGAAATAGCTAGTGGATTTTATCTTTAAAGGACTATAAGATAAGATATAAGATTAACATCCACATTTAGCGTGTTATTAATTAATGAAAAATCACGTGAGACCACTTAGTTATTAAGGTATATATTAATAAAATATATCATCTGCATTTATGTCATGAAGGGATTGAAGAAACATGTGAGCATTTGTTTTTAATTGCCCATCGGCTGTCAGTTGATGGTTTGCTCTAGGGATCTCTTGGTATCCCTAGCCAAGCAGTCCATACAAAATCTAGTCCTTCATAGAAATTTTTTTTGGTGGGTGCTTGGTGCCGATGGAATGAATGTAATGCTCTTATTTTCAATGGAAGGTCACCAAGTCTTGCAGCGTGGAAATCGGCATTCAATGAAGAAGTTAATGATCACTTGATTAAGATTAAACCAAGTCTACATCAGTCAATCCTTTGTTGGCTTTTGGCCTTGTAATTTGTTGTTGATCATTGTGTTGTTTTGTAGATTTTATCCCGTAATTACCTAGATAGTTACCCTCCTGTTACAGCTAGTCGAACCCGGTCAACCTTGGCGGATGACGAGGAACGTGATGCGGCTGGTGGGGGGAGGGGGGGGGCAGGCGACCAGGTGCATGCCTGGCGGCGGCGGCGACGGCGACGCAAGAGACAGAGGCAAAGGGATAAAACATGAATTATTATTTCTTACTTGTTCTTAAGAATTCGCCCTCATATATACATGAGCGGGTTCACAATTGCTAACGATCCAAGGCTCATTAGTGTTTTCTCAACTCTCTAATTTAATTAAGAATAGAAATATCTGATAAACGCTAATTAATTTTCAGTTAGTCAGCCACTTTTTTACTTTTGGCAACTTGTTGGTGAGTGTGACATCCCTCCTCATCCGGAGATTCAGCTCGCCCTCGAGATGGAATTCAGGATAGATCTGTGGAACATTTCGGCGTCCTCCCATGAAGCTTACGCTACTATGCGATTCTTCCATCCGATCAAAACTTGTAGCTTCCCGGCGCGGTCGAGATTTCAAAATTAATTCTGCGAGGGGACATGTGTACATTCGTGGATGCGTGGTAGCTCGGTGGCTCGGTGGGAGCGGGTCCTCGGCGGTTTTTAGTGTGCTCACATGAAAAGTGTTGTGGATCAGTACCGGCTTGAAGGTCAAGGCTATATGTCACCTGGGTGTAATTACCTTGTTGACTTGGAAGGGACCAAAATATTTTGGTGAAACTTTGCCTTTATGGCTGGTGGAGATAGTCGCCGCTGATCACGGATGGTAACTTCAACCAAACATAATCACCAACATTGAATTGGTGCTCGGTGTGCTTAGCAACAAAATGCTTTTGGTAGTAGTCTTGAGCCAACGAGAAGGTGAGCCTTAGTTTCTTTGAAGAATGGCGTTGTGCTAAGAGAGCATGTCATCAACAGATGGTAGAGTGATGTCACCTAGGCTGTAGCTCTTGATGGGGGTCGGTCACGCCCATAGACCAGTTTGAACGGTGTTGTTCTAGTAGATGGATGGTATGATGAATTGTAACAAAATTCTACCCAAGGTAGCCATCTGACCCAGTCCTATGGTTTATCACCTATTAAGCAACGTAGATACATGGTAATTACCTTATTGACCACCTCTGATTAATCATCTGATTGATGGTGATAGGCGATGTTTTCTTTAAGCGAACATCGATAATCGAAGAGCTCTTGCCACAATTGGCTAGTAAACAAGACATCTCTATCGCCGACAATCGAACAAGGATGTCCATGTAGTCTCACAATTTATAAGAAGAAACTCTAGGCCACAGAATTGCCGAGTATGGATGTGATAGAGGAATAAAGTGGGCATACTTTGATAGGCGGTCAACCCTTTATTAGTATTACTGATTTAGTTCCCACCTTTGGTAGTGCCTCGACGAAATCCATAGATACTTCCTCCTAGATCTATTCGGTATGTGTGAAGGTTGAAGGAGGCAAGCTTGATATAAGTGTTCTGTTTTGTTTTTTCGACATACCAAGCATTCATTGAAAAACTCCTAGATAATTCTCTTATCATTATTCATAAATAAGGTCTCACGCGAACCGGTGTAGTGTTTTTTCTAAGACCTCATGTGTAGGGTCATGGATGGTGTGGAGCATAGTTGGAAGGTGGATTGAATCTTTGGGAAGGCATACCGTTTTTGTTAAACAATATGAGACCATCGTGAACTTCGCCATCTTTGAATCTTTATCATTATTGATTGAGTCAATGAGTTGGATGGCTGTTGGCATTTGTTAAGTGCTAAAAGAATATGAAGGATTACGCAAGCGCCTGAGAACACCTACCATTGTAGCTTTTCCCTAGGATGAGTATTCTAGAGTATCGTATCCACAGGGGAAGCTTTGGCTAAAGAATTCTAATAAGTCACAATCATGTATCCACTAACTTAGCAAACCACTAGACTAAAGTGAGGAGGTAATTGATAAAGGTTAAGTAAATAATAAAGCATAAAATAATAGCATACCTAAAGAATAACTAAAGTAATCAAGAGGTCAAAGGAAGAGATCAAGGTTCACGGGTATCTCTATTACTTCGGGTTCTATGATAGCAATTACACTAATGCACTTTGGAGCAACAGTTCCTTTCCAACTCTCGAGAAAGACTGGGAAGAAGGTAGTTGGGAGAAGGCTGCCAAAAAGCTCTACGAACACCAAACCATACGTGGTGGACTATAAAGACGACAATTTTGTCACCCCTGGGGCTACCACAACTATCCGTAGGTTTGGGCGCAACCTCAGGTAACCTATAGCCTAGACACCATGTCTATACTATAGATTACTACTCTAGCTACCATGAATAACTAGAGCACTCAATACGAGCGGAGATCCCATGCAATAATATAACAACTATACTTAACCATATATGGAAAGAATAAAGTAATAGAGAAGATAAATATATGAATCATAAGTCTTGTAGAGAAGATACAAAGACATACCATACTCGAAGACATCTCTAGAACAGGAGTTTAGCTCCACTCTCCTTTACTCTTGATTAGATCTAAGTTAGATCTAATCTAGTTCTAATTACATGGCTAATCTATCTCTAATTACATGACTAATCTACTTCTAATCTACTTCTAATTCACTAATCCCGAGAGAGAGGTTATCCTTACATTGGGACACCTCTACAGCGAGAGAGATAATGAATAGAATGAGATAGAATGAATTAGGTTTCACCACAGGGTCGGGGGTCTTCTTATATAGGCCTTGGCGATGAACGATGACCATTGGATCAAACTCACCTTGGCAACGGTGTAGATACAACCCTCAAAGTCGGTTACAAACCGACATAAAAAGACTAATCGATTGGCCAAAAATGCCCGGCGGCGGCATAAAATTGCCCGGTGGCCGCCGGTCATGTTCTCCTCTCTCGGTTCTCGTTTGTTCCGGTGTCCTCCGGTACCTTCTAGAATGTTTTAGTCCACTTTTCGGGTTGAGTTACTTCACGGTCAAGTCTTGTCATCGTATGGGATGTATATTCGAAACTTTCTCCATTCTTCTCGGTGTTTATCTGTTAAGTCCACGAAAAGATATAAATCACCAAAGCTCATGGAATTATGTTAGTTAGACCCCTAGTCTATGTTGATATTCATTTTACGCCCTTATTTCATGTTTAGTTGACTATTAATATTATGCTATAAGGTGTCAACAATGGCTTCATCATTGTTGACGATTTCATCACTAAGTTGATGAAACAATTCGAATTCAATTTCTAAGACAGCCATTAAAGAGTCATCATAAGCATGTTGACAATATAGAGCATCTGCTACCATGCTGCTCTTCCTGGTTAAATTCAACTATGAAGTCAGATCCTAATAACTTCCTAACCCATTGATCTAGGATATATTTCAAGTTGTAGTGATCCGACCGATGAACAATGGGCGTCCCTAGAGCTAAGGCCTCCGAAGCTTTTTCTTTGTGGTGACTAATCCAATGAGCACCCTCTCATACGCTACCAATTTTTGTATCGTGAGGCGATCATTTCCATGAAGAAGCGATTGGTCCATTCTCCTAGTTCGAGGACACAACACCTATGCCTATGCCACGAGGTGTCGCACTCAACGATTTAATGGTTTGTTGAAATCCAAAGAATCAAGGGACCGTGCCGATGGTAGAGCTCTCTTTAAATATTCAAAGGCAATGGTGGCCAAAGGAGTCTAGTGAAATGAATCTTTCTTGAGAACATCGGTTAATGGTCGAGCAATCATAAAGTAATTTTTGATAAATTTTCTATAGTAACCTGCAAGTCCCAAGAATCCTCTATGTTCCATGACGGTTGTAGGCTGTGACCAAACCACGATTGATTCAATTTTTCTGGGTCCACTACAACTCCTTTGTTAGATATGATGTGTCTGAGGTAGCCTAGTTTTGATTGCCTAAATAGACTTTTAGATCTCTTGAGGAAGATACTGTGAGACAGAAGAACACTGAATACCTCCTCAATATGCTGTAAGTGATTAGCCCAATTTTTACTATAAATCAGAATATCATCAAAGAAAATCAGAACAAATGCTTGGAGATACGGTCCCAATATATCATTCATCAATGCTTGGAACGTGGAAGGTGTGTTGCATAATCCAAAAGGCATGACGAGAAATTCAAAGTGACCATGGTGTGTTGTGAAAGCCGTTTTCTCAATGTCAGATGGATGGATCTGTACCTGGTGGTAACCTGAATGGAGGTCCAGCTTGTTCAAAAATTGAACCCCTTGTAGCTCATCCAGCAACTCAGCAATGATAGGTATAGGGAATTTATCGTTGAGTGTATTGTCATTGAGCGCTCTGTAGTCGACACAGAAGCGCCAAGTTTGGTCCTCTTTTTGACTAGGATTACGGGGAGATGAGACGGGTGAGGTGTTGTATCGATTATACCTTGGGACAACAAGGAGTTGCTTTGTCGTTCTAACTCATTTTTAGGTATCCGAGGGTAGCGGTAAAGGTCGGACGATTGTCGGCTAAGTGCGATCTTTGAGGTGGATATGGTGGGTATAGCGTCGTTGGGGGGGGTAGTCGAGGGGTAAGAGCTCCTAAAAATTTTCCAAGATGGGGTCTAGTGGTATGTCGAGAGGAAAGCACATGAATATTTGGTGGAAGTCGCCCCGATTTGGATAAGCCGATCCGGATGATTGGTCAACATTTCTCTAGAACTTCATTTTTAATTTATTAAAATCCCAAACAATTGAGCCAAGAGACACTAGTACCGAAATCTTTTTTTGGTGACGGGCGCATACAGGTTTTCCGGGCGGGCATATGCGCCCGTCACCAAATGAAAAGGTCACCAGAATCGAAGGTTTATCCGTGTGGCGCCACTTGACCGCCACGTTTAATAGATGAACCCGTGGCGGGCGCATTAGATGCCCGCCACGCGGTAAAGATTTCGAAAAAAAATAAAAAATGCAAAACCCCGGACAGCCCGCGAAAGCCCATCCATGGGCCCGCCGAGCCTATCTAGGGTTGGGGATCCGCCAGGCAGCCGCCGCCTCCGCCGCATGGATCCGCCGCCGCCGGGCCAATCCGGGAGGAGGCCGCCGCGCCGCCGACCTGGGGGGGGGGAGGTCGGGCCGGGCGAATCCGTGGGAGGAGGAGGTCGGGGGGGTCGCGGATCCGTGGAGGAGGAGGAGGCCGCCGCCGCCGGATCCACCTGGGAGGAGGTCGCGGGCGGCGAATCCGTGGAGGAGGAGGGTCGGGGTCGCCGGATCCGTGGAGGAGGAGGCCGCCGCCGCCGGATCCGGTGGAGGAGGAGGCCGCCGGGCCGGCGAATCCGTGGAGGAGGAGGTCGGGTCGCCGGATCCGCGTGGAGGAGGAGGCCGCCGCCGCCGGATCCACGGGGAGGAGGTCTTGGCCGGCGAATCCATGGAGGAGGAGGTCGGGTCGCCGGATCCGCGGAGGAGGAGGCCGCCGCCGATCCACGGGGAAGAGGTCGGGGTCGCCAGGACGCCGCTCGCCACCGGATCCCCGCCGAGGGAGCCTTGCTGCCTCGCGCCGCCGCCGCCCGCGGCCTCGCCATGGAGCCTTGCCGGCCTCGCCCGCCGCCGTCCGTGGAGCCGCCGGCATGGAGGGGGGAAGAGGAGAGGAGGGGGTGGGGGCGGCGGGATGGGGGGCGGTTCGACGGGGAATGAGGGGAGAGCTCGACCGCTTGGAGAGAATGGTTTTCGAGTGAGTGAGGGTGGGAATGGTTTCGAAAGTGCCAAACCCTAACTCTAAGTATTTATATATCGATTTAAAATCGGGCCACGTTTTGGGCTGTTGGGCCTCTCCATCTCGCGGGCGGGCCTTTTAAGATGCCGCCACGGAAAGATTTTATGCGTGGCGGGCACCTTAACTCGCCCGCCACGCTTAAAAAGATTTTATTTTGCGCGTGGCGCGTGTTAAGGTGCCCGCCACGCAAAAAATCTTTTCCGTGACGGCAAAAAAACGCCCGCCACAAAAAAAAGCTAGACGTGGCGGGATCTTTTTCCGTGACGGGCAAAAAAAGTGCCGCCACGGAAAAGATTTTACAAGTGCTCGTAAAATCATTTCGTTACTAGTGAGAACTATGCAAATCTAATCCAAAGTACCACATCATAGCCTCCCAGTTCGATGCTGTAAAAATTTGCTATAAATTCTTCATTAGCAATGAGAAAATTGATGTCATTATATCTACCCACATTAGAGATGTGCTCTCCTTTTGCAACTTCCAACCGAAGTGCCAAAAAATTGTTCCCACCGATAGAGATTGTGACATGCATTGTTGGGCTAGTTGTGAAACCTGTCAATCCATGATATTTTAATTCCCATGCTGTGGCTGAGGGCTACCTGATGTCCTCATCATCGACGTCTTGAGAGGGATAAACATTTGGCGAGTGCCACTGCAGTCTCCAGGTCCGTGGGTTTTGCTATTGTACCTCAATCTGTAATAAGGGAGGCAATCCAACAATATATAGCATGACCTGCTGCTACAGTAATTATTGTGTTGAGGAATTTATTTGTGTATACCTCCAATTCACCCAGTTGTCGTGTGTCAATAAGATCTCCAAGATGGTTGCGATCTGCAGGAGGACCAAAACGGCCGGCAATTCATATGCAAATTGAGGCCAAATTGGATTCTCTAGTTCTTTTTCCTAGCAGATGAACCAAGCGAGGGTGTCCCTTGTAGGTGGAATGCCATGAGCTACATCTGATCATCCTCTCTTGTTACCTGGGCAAGAAAAAAATTGTTGCATTTATGCAGCCAATGAGTAGGATCACTCTTACCATCATATTCTGGGAATATCAACTTGAATGTGGTGTGCTAGCGGCTGGGTTGATCCATGGGTTGTTCTGGTGCATATGCTGACTAAGAAATTGACACATCCGGAACTGCAGCGTGGCGGATGGTGAACTCATCGATGACCGCGGAGGTTGAGGAACGCTTAGATGGCGGCACATGCTTTTTTCGACGGGCATAGACGAAGCGGGATCTGGCCTCCACGGCTGCTATGTATTCGATTGATCATGCTATGCACCTCAGCCATTAATTCCCTTGCTCTAGTCGGAAGCCATTTGATTGTCCGGTCTCTGGATACCAATCTATCATAGCTCGTCAAACCAGCCAACGGATGATGATGTAACACCCCAATTTTCGGCTGTTTTGAAAATCCACTAAAAAAATTTGAACTTTTAAAAAATCAAAATTTGATTCGGCACTTTGATAATTTTGCAACCCAAAATTTCCACCTTGATTTTATTCATGCACTTTGGTAAGACCTAAAAATTGGAGTTACTAAATAATAAAATAATAAAGGAGTAAAAGAATAAGAGAGAAAAGGGGAAAGGAAAAAGAAAAGAAAAGAGAAAGGAAGGAGAACTAGAAATCGGCCTAGCCCACACCTACTCTTCTCTCCTCTCTCCTTTTCTTTTTCCCTCCCCGCACGGGCGCCCCAAGTCACCGAGCCCACCGGGCCACTTCCCTCCTCCCTTCTTTTCTCCCACCAACGAGCGGGCCCCTCCCCTTCTTCTTCGACGCACCGCGGCGATGCAGCGTGGTGTAACACCCTAGGTGTTAAGCACCTTGAAAGCATAACCATTTGCATAGCATAATCATCATTTCAAGCATGATCATGTTGCTAGTAGCATTCATTTTGATTTAACTTCATTTTATGCTTGTTTGATCTAGCTACTATAAGATCTTTGCTATAATGTGGTTTTGGACCTAGATTGTGCCTAGATATATTTTTGGCATAATTTAGGACCATGTTTGAGCTTGAGTTTCAATTTAGAAAATTTTTATAAGTCTGCCCTAGAGCTTCAAACCTAGTTGAGTCATTTTGAAACTCTTTTCAAAAGTGCTTGATAGAGTTGTTTCTAGCAAAAGTTTTCTATAGATGAAGTGTAGTACTTTTTATATAGATCAAAAGGTCTTTGATGAGTTTCTTGTGAAAAGGCTTGCAAGTGGTTCAATTTGTGCCCAGCAGTTTGGGTCAAATTTGATTTGAATTCAAACTCTGTTTTTCAAGTTGATGTGATGACCTTGCTGTTTTTAATTTTTATCTCCTAATCTAGGCCGAATTAGAAAAAGTTCATATTGAGAGTTTTGTAGCTTATGAAATTCTCTACAAAATCGGTGTTTTGAGTTTTTCCAAATTCCACACGAATCTCGAGCTACAGGCCAAAAACCAGGACTGTGCCGTAAAAAGGGAGGGAACCTATCGGCCGGCTCCCGGCCAACGGCGCCGACGTCGGCGTGGTCGACACGCGCGTGGACGCCGATATACGCCCGGATCGCGCGCGTCCATGCCTCGCGCCAGCGTATGAAGGGCGGCCCACGCCCGTGCCCTAACCCCTAGCTCCACTCCACCGCCGCCGCCCGCCCGCTCCGCCGAAAAAACGCCGCCGCCGCCATCGCCCGTCGATCCCGAGCTCCGCCCGCCACGCCAAATCGCGCCAAAAGCGAATCCCTAAGCGCCGCCATGAGCTGCTCTACCTAAAGCCATCATCGAGAGTAGGTAAAAGTCGGGGTAAGGACCTCATTCCACCTTCCCGCTTTTCCCGGCGAGTCCGGGCTGTTGGCATTTCTTAACGCAATCAAAGGAAAAGGTATAAAACCCATCCCCAATAAGAGCGCCGAAATGCGCCGGCCCGACATTCCCATGTAAACCACCATGTCGGTGATCCGAAATGGAAGCATCAACGGGATAGATCTTGCCATCTTAGATATTCATCCGCAAGCGCACGGATCTATCATTGTAGCATTTCACCCGGAAGTATTGAGTGGTATCGTTATTTATATTTTCCCAAAGGAAGGCATGTGATTAATAAATTAGCATGGCATCCGAATAGAGGAACATGTGTTTGCTTAGACCAAAATGTTCATAATAGGGGTAAGCAATAACGGTTCATGGATAGTGTGACACACACTTAAGAATCCACCAAAGAAAAAGGATAAAGAAAATAGATAAAGAATAAATGAATAAATGAATAACCTAATGGAGTAGTTCTAATGTATCTAGTCATGGCCATACAAATGAATAGTTAGGATCATATGCAAACTGATTTAATCATGGTTAGGTCTAGGATAGCGGGGAGACTCCCGGATACCATACTGGCCCGATAGGAAGCATTTACGAACTCCTACGTAACATACGAACGTGGGGGATTTCAAGGGATGGTCAAGGCTTGTCACGACCAAGCCGCCTACCCCTCAACCGTGGCATGCCCTCATATCCGCCGGTGTCGTAATACTCGGGCACCATGCCCGCATATTAGAGCACTACTCTTGTCCCCGGGATCCCCACTCGTCGAATGGGCCGGACTAGAACAAGAGCAAACCCGAAGGAACAACGAACCGATATCCCACCTCTAATCAAGTTAGGCATATGATGATCGATGATGAACTGTAATGAACAAGTCAAGATTATGATATGTAAACTATATGCTAGTTCATATACCAACACAAGAACATGAACAAAACTATACTCTAGTTCATAAGTTAGGCCAAGAACATAAATATAAGACTTGCAAATAGAAGAATGCTCCATAGAGTGGATGTATTACCAAAGCACTTTCTTCTAGGAGACAAGCCCTCCTTGTAGCTCTTCTACTCCAAGTGTTAACTAAGAAAGAATAAAGAAGAAAGAAGAAGAAGAAAGAAGAAGAAGAAGAGAGAGAGGTAGAGGTGGTAGAGAGAGAGATTCTTTGGTTTTTTGGACTCCAAGTGGTGTGTGTTGAGAGAGGGAGAGAGGGGGCCTACTTATACACTTGGAGGAGGGGCCTAAGTGCTAATTTACATCAAAACCGACTGGTAAACCTTCCTTGTATGCGCAAATCGGCAAACGCGAGGGGGAAACCCCGTTTGGAAAGTGCATGAACCGCCTCCCCGAGGTCGGGCGAAACCGCCTCGGTGAGGGTGCGGCCGCACCAGGTGGTGGGTGCTTGGCGCACCCCTAGGCTCGGCTTTGGCCGGGTCTCGGTGGGGTGTCGTCTTTCGCCCGAAAAGTTGTGGGCCGGGCTGTGCTCGCCCCGGCTTTGATGTTTTGGGTCGATTTGCTCTTGGGCTTGGGTTTTGCAATAATGCTTTCTCGGAAGGCGTACTTTGGTCGATTTTCCACTTGCTTTTATTATAAATCTGCAAAATAAAATACAAGACACTACAAGTGGAATTTATTCGTGATAAAAGTATATGAGTATAAAAAGGTTTAATTTTACTCCCTTTATGGTAGTAAGTTGCCAGGGAAAAAATATGTCGTTGGTTACCGTCAACAAACTCCCCCAAGCTTACCCTTTTTGCCCGTCCTCGAGCAAAAGAGATAAGTACTTGGTTGTTGATCGAGTTGCTACTATGCCGATTACGTTTTTACAAGTGCGGGGTTATAATAAGAGTGTCTACTAGAGTTTGAATAAAATGGCACATCTTTTTTCCCACCCTTTTATTAGCTTTCATCGTAGCGGGGCTTTCGGCTTTTCTCAAAGCCTTGGCGGTTGCGAGATAGAACGGTTATAACAGAGGTGCTTATCATTCATCCTTTTGATCAACTGTTTATCCGGGATTTTATTTAGATAATATTTATTTCTTTTCGAGAAAGCATGGGCTTTATTGCTATATATATATATATATATATATTTTTTTGGAGAGGTGGGCTCTGCTCGCCCTAGACTTTTTGTCTTTTATTTCCTCTCTTTTTTTTTTCTTTTTTTTTTTTAGAGATGTGGGCTCTACTCGCCCTCGGACACTTGTCCATTTTTCATCTCTTTTTTTTTTTAGCATAGCCCAAAAACATTTCTCTTTTTTTATTTTTTTTTAAAGCATAGATTCCGGATGTCAAGTTTCTCTTTTTGGACGAAGTCATAGCAAATCCATTTGTACCATATCATATTTGGCAACAACTTAGACTAGATAGAGCATATGCAACCCACATGAATCGTTTTTTTTTTTCGGGATGAGTTTTAGAATTAGCCACTAAACCCAAACTTTAGAGAACTTGAATTATAAACTAGGCCTGAGGCAAAGCATAAGACAGAGCAACTATTCATCACTTCAACAAGGGACTAAGACTAAACATTTTTATAGCTCATATATATAAGCATTAAGGCACAAAGAAGAGCTACTTATTCTATTTTTGGATTTTTTTTTTTCAATGCAATATTGCTGAAATGTAAACATGCTAAAATAAAATAAAATTTGATGGAATTAAATATGCAATGCAATGATACACGTGGGGGGTCCTCCCCAAGCTATCACGGAGGCCTATTGATCGGGATCGAAGCCTTGGTACCTCCAGAATGCTTCCTCGCGTCTTGGTGCGAGTAGCCATGTTGGACTCCAATTGGGTCCATCTCTGGCGACTCGCCGCTCCCAGTTCTGCCGCCAGCATGCGGTATTTTGCACATGGGTATTGAGCGTGTGCTCAATGTTCCTAGTGCGGACGTCGAGGTCTTTGCGGTTTGGACACCGATAGCCTCCACCCCTTGTGGTGGTTGCTTTGTCTTTTTGGCGGGGGCATATCGTCGGAGCCGTCGTCAAAGTCAAACTGTTGGCCCTCCATCTTTTTGCATCTCCTTGAGCCACTCGATGGTGCGATTATGCGAGGCGGCTCCCACCTAGGATCATACCAGGGTATTACCCCGGGGTCCCCATAGGGTGAGGCCATCTTTGCACGGAACACTAGTGTAGGCCGTGGGCGTCTTTGTGGCGTGAAGTAGGGCTCGTGGGAGGAGGATCCGACCTGCGGTCTCCTAATGCTGCGTGAAGAACCGATGGGGGTATCTTTCTGCGCGCGCAAGCTATCGCCGATCTCGAGCTCAAATGTTAGTGCTTTTCGGCTTTTATACAACCGTAAGTCCCTGGTTAGGTAACGAACTATAGTTGCATAGCCGGGAAAAAAGATGACCAAGCTCGCCCGGATGGTAAAACCTTAATTAAGTGCCCCGCACTAGGCGCAACTTGAGTCCAAAGGTCCACAGGGTGTAGAAATGTACTCTATACGCTGATTTTCCAAAGCCCCAATCGCTTGAGCGAGGCGTGTGATAAGAGATGTGCGGTGGCGGGAACAACAACTTTTGTGATAATATGTAAAAAGTTCCCGCACATCTCCACCACTTTGGAGCTACCTTAATCTTGTGAACAACGGCATAGAGTAATTTTAATTCAATCTCATTCACCCATCTAACACCGTGTCTAGGAAACAAAGTCAATGAGACCGATGGATAAATCTAAGTGATGGGTCTTTGGATGCGTGAGTGGCGAGGTTTGAAAGTACCGGCCTCATGTGCACCGGATATCTCCTCCCAAAAGTGGTTTTCGACAAAGCCGGGGAGAGCAAGTATCTATATTTATTGCACATCTACAATTGAAACCCCGAAGAACGAGCTAGGTCCACCCATGTAACGTGATAAAGTGTACCAAAGAGGCGGAAAGAAATTCCTAGCCGATCCTCTACTAGTGTGCATAAAACCCGAATTGTTAGGAGGCGAGAACCTTCCTCCTCGAGAGGGGGAATGTCACGCCACCCGACCGCTCTCCAAAGGATAAGAAGTTCATCGTCCATACCCATGCGATCGAGGAGGTGGGGTCGATTCCGGCGTGTGTTGGAACACACGATCCTTGAGTAGGAGATATGCTTGCATCTCCCCGTCCTTCCCGAAGGTCGAGGTACGGCGGCGTCGGCCGTCGATTGTCGGGGAGCTTGAGCTTCTTCCTCCCCGGCCCGGTGCGGCATCTTCTTGCATAGGAGAGTCTTCCGGGTTGTCGGTTGAGGGCGGAGCTTGTGCTTGTATGTCGTGAGCTCTGTCTTGACGACCGCCTCAAACCCGAAGATCCTCGGCTTTCTTCATGGCTCTTTGCAAAAACGATCGAGCGAGACCTCGGGTGTGCAAGGGTTAGTTGAAAGTATGAACTTTCACACCCGAAATCTTGCTTTCGGCACAATGTTTTTGGTGGAGAAAATGGAGTGTGGAACAAGCGGGAGAGAGTGTGAGAGTGAGAGAGAGTGAAAATGAGGGGTGGGAGTTCTCACACCGGTGCTCGGGCTATTTATAGCCGAGCCCACCGAGGGCTGCCTCACACAACGGTTAGGAGTCGTTATGGTTGGCCGGCCCCGGCGCGCAAGACGTGCGGCCGCACCTGGGGGTGCACAAGCACCACTCGCCCGAGGCCGGCCGCCGCTTTCGGCTTTAGGCGTGTCCAACGTTCACGAAAAGTTCGTGGTCGTTGTGTCCTCATGCCGGTTCGCCGTTTTCTCCCCTTTTTGAATTTCTCCAAAAATTTTCAAATATAAATTTATTTTTAAATAGAAAAATTGTTTTAAAAATATTTTTGTATATACTTTTTATGTAGAAAATATTTTTCTTTATTTTTCATGTAAAGACTTATTTTATTTATAAAGATTTTTTATTTTAGTTTTCCAAAATATTTTGTTAATAAAAATATTTTATGAAACACATAAATATATAAAAATATATATATAGAATTTTTTTTTTTAATATACCCCATTTTTTTTTTTTTTTTGGATATACCCCATTTTTTTTTTTTTTTTTCTTTTTGGATATACCCCATTTTTTTTTTTTTGAGCAGGTTATTTATAGTCACTGTCGACTTTCCCCTTCTTCTTGGCGGGAGGTACACGCTCTCGGGGGTCTCGAGCCGGATCCTTCAACTTTCCACACCGGTCTTGATGACGATAATTGCAGGGTGTGTTGTTGCTTGTACCCAATGAATGGGCACTTTACCGCCTTATCCTTGATATGGAAGACGATGAAGCCCTTCCCGCACCGATGTCGGCCTTGGCAAGATAAAGAAATGGTCTCCCGGGAGGAGAGACACATCCTCCTTTGGGCCCATGTCCAAGACCACAAAGTCTGCAGGGGATGTATTCATCTTGGATCTTAATCGGCATGTCCTCCAAAGTATTCCCTCGGGCCGCCTTGTTGATTGATCACGCCATTTGGAGGACAATTTGGCGAGAGTAAGCGTCCCTCCATGGATTTTGTTGAAGGTGGTCTTGGACATCACATTAATACCGGCCCCGTGTCACAAAATGCATTAGCAAAATTGTGGGGGCCAATGGCACGGTGATGATCGGGACGCCCGGGATCTCCCTTCTTGGCAATGAATGGCGAGTCCACGAGGGGATCTTTTCAGCTCTGCGGGTTGGTCGAGCCTCGGAGATATCATGTTAAGCCCGACTCGTGTGGGACCTCGGGGTTGCCCAGGATCCTTCCCGAAGTCGTTAAGCGGCACTTGGGCTGCAATCTGGGCTATTTGTGTCTCTATCATCTTGTTGAAGCCGAAGTTGGTTCTTCACGGCCCGACGTCAACCCCTTCAAGCTTGTTATTCACACCTTCCAAGATCTTGTCTTGGTGGCTCATCTTTTGGTGAGATTTTCGTTGATTTTCGCCCGCCCCAAAGACAGGTCCTTTAGTGATGGGTGACCGGGGTTATAGTTGGAGTTGTACCCCTAGTTGCCTTGGAATGGTGGCACGAATTTGGTTGTTCCGCCCACCTGCTTTGCGGTTGGCGATACCCGTTCTTTTGTTGTTGATGAAGGCGGCTTCTTCACGGGTCTCAGGCGATTATCCCCCCAGTGGCCAACCTCACCACACGTCTCACAGGTCATGTGAGCGTCGTGGCGTAGACTGGGCGCGGGCTGGGTAGTAGCATACGTCTTGCTGCGCTCCTCCGGCCTCTTTAGCGGCGGAGTCCATTTTTGCGGCAAGCATATCCGCCTCCCTTCACGGTATGCATGCCTTTTTGTGTTTTGGCTAGGGCTCGTCTTCGCCCCCGGCTCGATTTGCCACCATTTTATCAATCGTGGCATTTGCACGATCGATGGTGGCGATAGAAATGCGCCACCGGCAGCGGCGTCGAGGTGCCCCCGATATGGCCGTGAGACCATTGTAGAAGTTCTGGAGCACCAGCCCGTTTTTCCATCCGTGGTGCGGGCATGCGGGAAATGTATTCTGCAGCCTCTCCCATGCCTCGGGGATAGGTTCCATTGATGTCTGGCTGGAAATTGACGATTCTTCCCCTCAAGGCATTGGTTTTGCCCATGGGGAAGAACTTGGCGAAGGAACGCCCACGAGCACTTTGGCCCACGCATCGGCGACTTCCTTGTCCTTGTAGAACCCTTGTTTCGCCTTCCCCACGAGGGAGAAGGGAAACAGACGGAGCCCGATGACGTCTGGCTGCGACATCTTTGATGACGATAGTATCACATAGCTCCGTGAAGTGTTGGAGATGAGCATTTGCGTCCTCGCCGGCGATCCACAGAATGGATCGCCCGCACCATGGTGATCAGCCCAAGACGAAGCTCAAAGTTTTTGTCCGCCACGTTCACCGCCGGCCCGGTGGGCACGTTGGTGACTGATGGGAGTTGAGAAATCGCTTGGCGACAAAGGCCATGGCTTGAGTTGCGGTTGGTGCAGGGGATGTCGGTCTCGATTGTCGGGGTTCCTACCGAAGAAGAAGCGCACGAGACCGGTTCTTCCTTAGGAGTGCCTCCGGATCGGAGATGAAGTTTTTTCGGCAAGAGGAAACCCCGACATACACTATCCTTGTTTTCATCCACAACAGAGAGAAAACATAAAGATTAGCCTGTATGAGCAAATGGTATCCACGCACACGGAGTTCATATTCATAGCTAGCTATTTATTATATTTTTTTCACAATGCCTTCCCGCAAGAGCGGCGCCGAGAAATGCTTGTTGGCATTTCTTAACGCAATCAAAGGAAACAGTATAAAACCCATCCCCAATAAGAGCGTCGAGAAATGCGCCGCCGACATTCCCATGTAAACCACCATGTCGGTGATCCGAAATGGAACTGTCAACGGGATAGATCTTGCCATCTTAGATATTCATCCAAGTTTAACGGATCTATCATTGTAGCATTTCACCCAGGAAGTATTCAGGGTATCGTTATTTATATTTTCCCAAAGGAAGGCATGTGATTAATAAATTAGCATGGCATCTCGAATAGAGGAACATATGTTTGCTTAGACCAAAATGTTCATAACGAGGGTAAGCAATAACGGTTCATGGATAGTGTGACACACACTTAAGAATCCACCAAAGAAAAGGATAAAGAAAATAGATAAAGAATAAATGAATAAATGAATAACCTAATGGAGTAGTTCTAATGTATCTAGTCATGGCCATACAAATGAATAGTTAGGATCATATGCAAACTGATTTAATCATGGTTAGGTCTAGGATAGCGGGGAGACTCCCTGGATACCATACGCCCGATAGGAAGCATTTACTTAACTCCTACGTAACATACTAACGTGGGGGGATTTCAAGGGACGGTCAAGGCTTGTCACGACCAAGCCGCCTACCCCCAACAACCGTGGCATGCCCTCATATCCGTAGGTGTCGTAATACCCGGGCACCATGCCCGCATATTAGAGCACTACTCTTGTCCCCCCAGGATCCCCACTCGTCGAATGGACGGACTAGAATAAGAGCAAACCCGAAGGAACAACGAACCGATATCCCACCTCTAATCAAGTTAGGCATATGATGATCGATGGTGAACTGTAATGAACATGTCAAGATTATGATATGTAAACTATATGCTAGTTCATATACCAACACAAGAACATGAACAAAACTATACTCTAGTTCATAAGTTAGGCAAAAGAACATAAATATTAGACTTGCAATAGAAGAATGCTCCATAGAGTGGATGTATTACCAAAGCACTTTCTTCTAGGAGACAAGCCCTCCTTGTAGCTCTTCTACTCCAAGTGTTAACTAAGAAAGAATAAAGAAGAAAGAAGAAGAAGAAAGAAGAAGTAGAAGAGAGAGAGGTAGAGGTGGTAGAGAGAGAGAGATTGCTGGTTTGTTTGGACTCCAAGTGGTGTGTGTTGAGAGAGGGAGAGAGGGGGGCCTACTTATACACTTAGAGGAGGGGCCTAAGTGCTAATTTACATCAAAACCGACCTGGTAAACCTTCCTTGTATGCGCAAACCGACCAACGCAGGGCGGAAACCCCGTTTGGAAAGTGCACGAACCGCCTCCCCGAGGGGCCGAAACCGCCTCGGTGAGGGTGCGGCCGCGACGAGGTGGTGCGCCAAGCCCCCCAGGCTCGGCTGGCCCGGTCTCGGTGGGTGTCGTCTTTTCGCCCTGAAAAGTTGTGGGCCGGGCTGTGCTCGCCCAAATTTTGATGTTTTGGGTCGATTTGCTCTTGGGCTTGGGTTTTGCAATAATGCGCTTTCTCGGAAGGCGTATTTTTGGTCGATTTTCCACTTGCTTTTATTATAAATCTGCAAAATAAAATACAAGACACTACAAGTGGAATTTATTAGTGATAAAAGTATATGAGTATAAAAAGGTTTAATTTTACTCCCTTTATGGTAGTAAGTTGACGGGAAAAATATGTCGTTGGTTACCGGTCAACATCCGCCATGGCGGCCGCCGCGGGCAAGCTGGCGCCCCGAGCTCGTAGAATGCGTTTAGGTTGTTCTTTTGGCGTGTTCTAACCCGCCTAGATGTGCTTGAGCTTTAGAGCTAGATGGATGAGTAGATCCCGCCGCCGTTTTCGGGACGCATTGCCGCCGCGGGCGCCCGCGGACCGCCGCTGGCCTTCGCGTTCGATTTGTCGCCGCCGTTGTTCGTTGAGCTTCTAACCATCTTGCATGTCTTAGTTATGTGTCGTAGAGTCGAGAACGGGTTTGGTTCGCTCGCCGAAAGCACCGACACGGCCGAGCGCCGCCGTCCGCCGCCGCCCGCGGCCCGTCGTCGCCGCCGTTTTTGTACATTCCAAAGGTGCAAACCAAGGGCACCATCGTGTTTGTCTCATCGAAAGTAGCGTCGATTAGAGTAGCCTGGTTGCATGTTTTGGTCATCGCCGGCGAAAATCCGTCGCCGATCCGCCGCCGCACCGTCGTGCCTCTTTTGGGTCACCGACGGGGGACGCCGCGCGCGTTTTTCTTTTTCTTTTATCTTTTCTCGTTTTTTTCGGTTTTGCTTGAAAAGCTTAGAAAATTCATAACTTGGTCATTTTGAGGTGTTTTTTGAGTGAGACAAATTTTGCCATGCTTGTTAGATGATAAGCTACAGTATAAAATTATGAAATCTTATTTTCTGGTAACTTTTATATAGAGTTTTATTTATGGCCATAAATGCATGGAAAATGAGGAAAACCATATCTTTTAATTGGTGCGAGATAAAAATATGCTTCCTGCACAAAATGTTCTTGGTTTTGTGAGTAGAATCCAGGAAAAATAGCATGCATGGTATGTTCTGTAGAAGAAATGTGATTTTCTATTTTTGTGCCTTTTTCAATGTGATCTTGGGAAAATCATAGAAAAAAATAATTACTAGGGTTTTGGATGTGAGTCTTGGTATGTTTGCTTTTGATAGGTGTTAGAAGCTTATCATACTCAGAAATCTGTTGTCCGACACTTTTCATAGTGCAAAAAGTATTTTCATGCCTAGATTTAGTGCTAGCTTGCCATTTTTGTGTAGGGCTGTGTGTGCATGATCTTGCCATGAAATTTTTATGGTAGCCTTGTTAGATCAGTAAGAAGATGCTCTCGTAATTTTTGTAGAATTTTCTCAAGTATTTATGTATTTACCATATTTATGTTGCATGGAAAATAGCCGAGAAATACATGTGTATAGTAGGGTAATGTGTATTGATAATTTTATTGTATGTTCTTAGCATGAATAAGATTTGTTGGTAAGCATAGTTTGATAAGCTTGGCAGTGTGCATGTGTAGTGATTGCTAGGGCATATCATTTTATGTGCTTTAGATTATCTTTTGAAATGTTCAATAGGTGTATTTGGTAGTTTATAGCTTGCCATGCTTGCTGGAAAAAGTTCTAGATAAAGTGCATGCTTGAATGAGTTATTTGGAATGCCCTAAGTGATGAGTTGTGGGGAAAACAGAGCCTCTGTTTTTCTCTGTTTTCGAGGCTGTTGATGACAGAATTAGGTCAGGGTGATACGGAATGTTTTGTAGGAAATTTCGTTAGCTTTCCATAGAGTATTTGTTCACTGAATTTGGAGTTGTAGAACTCTCTCGTAGGATCGTTTTAGTGACAGCATGTCTAGCTGCCATCTTTCTAGTGATTAGTGAGTTAGGGTGTTTGCTTGATGTAGATCATCAAGGTTTCTTGTGTAGATTTAATTGTGTTTCTACGGAAGAGATATCCACATACTAGTAACATACATCATGAAGCATCCATTCATCCTTCACCTTTTATTTTGAGCAAGTTGAAATTTAGGTAATTGTCATAATCTTTTCTCCATCATATGCATCATCTCGGGATCGGGGAAGTGATAGAGGAACCGATCGAGGAGCCGGCGTGGGAGCTTCATCATCCGGGAGTGCAGCTGGGAGAAGCCATCGAAGGAGAAGAGTCGACCATCGAAGTTGCCCTCGAGTGCCCCGAGCAGCACGCTACCGTTGGTATTTCTAACGCCACTATAACATAAGGTGGAGTTAATCTCACCTTAGGCCATATGTTTGTCGTAAAACACTCGGTGTGGTTCATCTCTTAACACTACTATGTGCTAGGTTGTCATCCCCAAAGCAACAATGCTAGGAAATGCAAAGGTGATATTCGTGGAATGTGTTGTTTGCAATCTATAGGAAATAAATATAAAAAGGTCTATCCGCAAAAGCGCACATATATAAAAACAACTTTGTAGCATTTCAAGGGAGTAATCCAGGTTTTGTCATTTATATTCCATCACAGGGAGGAATAATTAAAGGTGGGCTCATATATAATTAATAAGTGGCATACTTATGAGAGATTCTATCACTAGTGCTAACTTTAGTAGGGGTAAGCCAATAATGATAATAATATGATAATGATGAATAAAGGCAGAGGCATCATACACGTAGACAGGGGAATAACTATTATAAGTTAGACTTAACATTGGACTACTTTAAGAGACGTAATTCTTCTATAGCATTTAATCTACTAAGTCATTACATCTACTCTAAGGCATATGTTATCATATATAGCATAGTAAACTCTAGATCATGTATCCGGACGACTACCAAGGAAAACCAAGAGCAAAACAAGATATTCCCCTGTACTCATTGTCCACTAGTCTTATAGACGGAGGGTGGATTCTGAGAGGACTCAACAGATCTGTCACTCCCGCGATCTACCACACGACTCGAATATAAGGTGCACTCAAGCAGTAAATCATATATAAGCACCACGCTTACATAAATATCTCTACCACCTAACCCACTCGAGTATTGAATTAGGCTCTACTAATAGATACATTAATCTATCATAAACTACATCTATATCAAGCATACTATTAGAATAAAGTAAGAACATAGCAAACAAACACATATTATTAATAAAGAGCAAAGTCATAGATACAAGATAATATCCGTACCGTTGAACTTGAAGATCTAGAACTCTGGGTAGGCACACCCAACTCTACTTGAATCGACTTGCTAATCAAATTAGACAAACTAGAACTAGATGAACTAGAACTAGAACAAGTAGCTAAGCCTAATCTCTGGTGGAGATACTCTCTTCTACTTCTGCCTGACTTGGCTGGTGATGACTAATAATGAATTACAATGAATTAGGGTTTAACCCTGGGGGCAGAGGTCTTTCTTATATAGGCCTTGGCGATGAACGATGACCATTGGATCAAACCGACCTTCAATAACGGTGTAGATACAACCTCAAAGTCGGTTACAAACCGACCTAGAAAGCTGAGGCTGACAGGTGGGTCCCACCTAGCGGCGGCCGCTAGGGGTTGACCTCCCCTCGGCCTCTGGTTCCTTCTGGTGTTCTCTGGTACCTTCTAGAGTGTTTTAGTCCACTTTTCGGATTGTTGACGGTAGAAATACCCTGTTTTTACATAGTCAAACCGTCAACAAAGTACTCCTTTTGGAAGCTAACATACATATAAACAATGATTTCTTATGCAAATAACCTAGTTCCACATGTAGATGTCATTCTTTGTATACAGATGTGAAACTAGTGGAACTCTGGCTGAAATGACACATTTGGTCACCATCCAGTCAACACCCCAAGTATGGCCATTGGACAATTTGACATCACCATCATGATCTCCATGTCCTATGAAGCTTCCACACAAGATTTGAAGTCATTTGGCCACAAGACCTACATCGGCCGATGCATGACCATTTCATCCTGACATGTGGGACACCTCCTAGAAGAGCTGGAATAGGCCAAGGCCCAATGGACGACATCGGCCGACCAATGACCATTGGCCCAAACTCTTTCAATGTGTCCCGCCACGTCACCAATCCATGGGAAACCAAGAGAAGGCACCCGATTGGTCCGCCAAGGCGCCCCATGGATCGTGTGGGTACAAAAAATGTATGTCACGGCAAAAGTTTCGGAATCAAGACGCTTGTAAAACCGACGGTGGGGCCAACATCTCCAAAGACGGGGATGGCCCACACATGTGTCATGGACCATGGTCGGCCAACCATAGCCCATTTGGCCACCGACATCCCCCCATGCCTACCACATTGTCCACGTGATTATTTCATCCGGTAGTTGATTCTAAGGCGGTTTATCCAAGGGCTACAAGGTGGGATCACGCGGATCGATGACATGGCTACCGAGTAGCCCCTACTCCACCTTGGGCTATAAATACCCCCCTTACCCCCTCACTTCCAAGGCATGACCACAAGGAGAACTCCACTCCAATGTAGTAGGCGAAGCCCCTGTTCCTTTAGTGTAGTAGTAGAGTGAGAGAGGGAAGTCTTCGGAGGAAGCCCCTGCCCCGGGAATCTCCTCCGAGGTGTACCCTGCGGGTGTACTTCTTCTAGTGAGTAATACATCCGAAGTTCTTTTATACTTTGCATATCTGGTTTAGTATAGTAGCTATTCACTGTTCTTCATTGGTACATTGCTTTGCTTTAGTAGAGTGTTCTAGCCTAGCTAAGTACAGGGTTAGAATAGTAAGAGTTAGCGTAGACGTGGTGTCTAGGCTATACCTTACCGTATGTATGCCGCTTGTTGCACGGATGGATTGTGATAGCCAAGAAGGTAGTGACAGCCCTTCTGGTCTCTCAGATAGATCACCACGTGTTTAGGCAAGTTCTTAAAAGGTAAGGCTCCAAGTAAAATAGTAGTTTGGTAGTGGTGACTTTATTCACCGATTATCACCTACCGCCTCCAAGTGTCCGAGGGTCGATAAAGCCACGTTTAGCTACCTAGCCTATCCGGATATCATAGCTATAGAAAACCTCTCAACTCAACTACCAAATACACACCTTGTGTCATCATAGGACGAGTCTTGATTCTTTGTTAGTTCACTTCACGTTCCTCGTCGAAATCGATACCTGAATACTCCCCGGTGAAAAGCTACACCGACACCGTGCGCTTGCGGTTTTACCGTTGCCATACTTTAGTGTATCGGTCCTTTAGTGGTAACACTAAAGAACTGTCAACACGGATTGAGTTACTTCACGGTCAAGTCTTGTCATCATATGTGATGTATATTCGAACTTTCTCCATTCGTCTCGCATTTATCCGTTAAGTCCCCGGAAATACATAAATCACCAAAACTCGTGGAACTTATTAGTATAAGCCTCTAATCTAAGTATTTATTCAATTTACGTCCTTATTTCATCTCTTGTTGACATATAAAAGTATATGATAACAGGTGTCAACAAGCTCCCCCAAGCTTAACCTTTGCTAGTCTCTTAGCAAAGCTTTTCACCGAGAGTGGATCAGAGTTGCTACAATGGATTATCTTCTCACAAATACACATGTCATCAATGTAGAATTCTCCTCCAAAGAAAAGTGAAACATTCTAATCTTCCAACTTACTTATATTACCTGAAAAATATGGGGCTTTTACCTGCACTTAGATCTTGGGTAATTGAAAGATAGAACAATCAAGTCAAGCACTATGTCTCAAACTCTTTATTTCACCTCTGTTCGAGTTTTTATAAATTTTTTCAAAATAAAACTTCGAGCTTCCATTGTATGACCCTTTCATGTCTCTCATATGTGGTATTTTTGGATCCTTACCAAGGCAATGATGTTATGCCTTCTCTCATGATATATGTAATAATTGTGGGAACATAGCAAGTGTATCATACCTTCTCTCAACCTATCTACTAAGGCTTATAACTGGAGCTCATAGATGGAAGACAACATATACATACTTGCAAAGCATATATTGTAAAGTCAAACAATGGATCCAAAGGAACAAGTCATACAATATGAATGTATGGGATGTATTTGTGAGGTGGAAATATGGTGGTAATGGGATATAGTGATCCTAATTCTACTATGCTCCTTCTTGAAGAAATTGATCTCTCTCTTTTGAAATTTTTCAAAGACATAGAAGAGAACTTGGGCTAGCTTTTCTTTCTTTCATTTTTCAGAGAGGCGGGCATCTAAGTACCCATTGTTTTCATTTGGACACTTGTCCATTTTTTACTCTCTTTTCTTTTTCTTCTTTTTTTTTAGGGAGGTAGGTTCTACTCGCCAGTAGGACACTTGCCCATTTTTCATCTCCTTTTTTTTCTTTCTTCTTGCATTGCCCCAAGTTTCTTCTTTTGTCAAACGGATATCCGAGAGATAATAAATAAAACACATGGAGCATAAATGGGGTTTTGAGAATAGAGATGAGAAAATATTTTTGGTGTTTTCTCCCAGGGTAGGAGTAAAACATTTTTGATGGCTAGCAAATGGATGAAGGATTTGTCGTGGTGTATGTATGGTGTGGAGATATATGTGGAATTGTATGACAAGCTTCCAAGGGTCTCAAAGGTTGACCAAACTCAACACTAAGCAAGTAGTAAATAAAAGAGTTTTCCTATTCTAGAACATGTATATGGCTGTGGTAGGAATTTCAAAACTCTCTATCATATAGGAAACTCATCATGCAATTTTCAAATTTTCACAAATCAAATCTCCGTAATTTAGTGCAACTAGGAGTAAGATAAATAGCAGCTCAAACCATCTCATATCATATCTGTCAATTACCTAGATTAGCTTAGATATATGCTCCCACAGAATTTCAAGCTCAAAGCAAATTTTCAAGTGTAATTTTATTTATAACATGGGAGAATCCTAAACCAATGATAGGTACTTGTAAGAAAATAAAAACAGAGCAACTATTCATCATCTCCAAACACAAGAGATAGCTACTATTTTATTTAAACAAACTAATTATACACACTCTTTTTATTTGATTTTTCATGATTATTCATTTTTTTAGCAAACAAAGCAAAGCAAATTTAAACAAACTATATATATATAAATACAAATATAATAAATAGATAAATAATCGCCAAGTCGGGACAACTCCCCAAGCCGGTGTTGATTCAGAGTTCAACGATGCCGCGACGGCAAGGCCCAAACATGGCAATCGATCTCATCTGACTGGTTTTCAATGGTCTCTCTCATATCGGTGATGTTACGTTTCGCTCGAGCATTCCAATTTCTCCGGTCTTGATAATAGTTAACCCGGGTCATACCTCATGTCCTGGATGGTGTTGTCTACGTCCTTGGAACGAGTACGGTCTTGTCTGCCCATAACCCGCAAAAGAATTGCGAAGCTGGTTCGGGAGTTGGTTGTGAAGTACTGGTGTATCATGGAAGTAGCCACTTCCATGATAAGGTTCTCGATTTAATATGTGCATCATTGCCCCCGCTCACTTGGGCCTCCTTGTTCAAACTCCGGGTGGACCGGGTCGGTACCGACCGAATCCGCTTGTGAAGGTGGGGGTAGGTCCATGGTTGGTACCCTTGTTGCGCTTCCTAAGCACAAGTGCCAAAAAGGCAAGAGCACTGGGAACCATTGTGTTGACTCCCCACAACGACTTCGCCGAATTTTTACATTCCGCCTACCATCGCCACGGGATGTCGTGGCATTCTCAGTAGCATTTACGTAACAAGTCCGCAAGCGCACGGAAATACCGTTGTAGCATTTCACCCGGAGATATTGTGGTATCGTTATTTATATTTTCCCAAAGGAAGGCATGGTGTAGGACTCTAGCTTGGGGGCATGAACAAGACGACATGTCTATGCAGCTTGACCAATACTCAATACAGGGGTAAGTGATGATATTTTAAGATAGTGTGACACACACTTGGGCCAACCTCAAGGATAAAAGGAAAATAAAGAATAAAGAATATTCCTAAGTGGAGCAGGCATTCTAAAGTAGTCGTGCAAAGAACCAGTTAATAATCATGCAAACATAGATGACTAGAGTTTTAGGTCGAGAGTGAGATGGACGGGGAGACCTCCCGTGACACCCCGGCTCGTGGCTTAATAAGGTTGATAGAATACTCATACCAACAAGTTGCAACTTCTTTTCCGAAGCCCATCTCTTAAAAACTCCAAAGTTAAGCGTGCTTGGCCCGGAGCGACAGACCGACGGAAGTCCCTTCCCGGGTGCGCATGAGTGAGTACAAAGTGCGTAAAAAGACCGGTGTTGGTCCGTGAAGGCAGTCTTGATCCTTAGAGAGTCGCCGATGTAAGTGGGCCCGGCCTCGAGGAGGCGGACGTTACAAATGGTATCGAGCCGACCCTTTGCGGTTTCACGGGCGCGTGTGTGTCGCTTGCGCAGCATGGTGCGCATGGGCGGTGTGTGATCCAACATGGCACATGCGCTTGGCACCGAACACCCGGACGGGGCCAAGAGGGGACGGTCTTGGCTCGGGGTTGACCGACGAGGACGTCGGTCTCCTAAGGGGGTGAGTATGTGACACCCCGGGCGAGTGGCTTAATAAGGTTGATAGAATACTCATACCAACAAGTTGAAACTTCTTTTCCGAAGCCCATCTCTTAAAAACTCCAAAGTTAAGCGTGCTTGGCCGGAGCGATGGGTGACCGACCGAAGTCCTTTCCGGTGCGCATGAGTGAGTACAAAGTGCGCAGAAAAGACCGGGTGTTGGTCCTGTGGAAGGCGCCTTGATCCTTAGAGAGTCAAGTCGGATGTAAGCGGCCCGGCCTCGAGGAGGCGGGACGTTACACCTCCCGAGCATCCGCCCCGAAGGAAGGCATTTACTTAACTCCTACAAAGACACACGAACGTGGGGGGGATTTCAAGGGACGGTCAAGGCTTTGTCACGACCAAGCCGCCTACCCCCTCAACCGTGGCATGCACTCATATTCGAAGGATACCGCATCCTGACACCACGCCCCGCATACTAGGACACTACCATGTCCCCATGGCCCCCCACCCTACGGATGGACGGAATAGGACACGAGCAAGCCCCGAAGGACACAACGAACCGCCACCTCAAAGACAACTCTTACTCTACTCAAATACATGGCATGAATGGTTAGGCCCTAAGTTCTATACGACTAACCACGACATAGGAACTATAGTCTAGTTCTTCTATCATGATCGTGTCGAGAACAACATGTCAAGAATATAACATGTAAATACTCTAGCTCTATTGCACAAGCATATGAGATCAAGACTTGAGGATAAACCATAAATGTATTCATACCGAATATTCCTTCTCCCAAGTACAAGCTCTCCAATGAAGCTTAGCCTTGCTCCAAATACTACTAAAGACTAAAAGAACTAGAGAAGTGGAGGAGTAGAGAGGAGAGGAGAAGAAGAGTAGAAAGTGAGGAGGCTCCAAATGGTGTGTGTTACAATGGTGGGAGATGGCCTCCTTTTATAGGTGGAGGAGGGGGGGCTCTTTGGAAGATGGCCATCCCCACTTGGAAAGAGCCAAACCGACACAGGAACGCCTTCCTTCAGGCGCAAACCGACCAACTAAGGGTGGAAACCCCGCTTGGAAGGTGCACGAACCGCCCCCGAGGCTGGGCCGAAACCGCCTCGGGAGGGTGCGGCCGCGCCACCGGTGCGCTACACCACCACCCGGGCTTCGCCCGGCCCGGTCTTGGGTGTCGTCTTTCGCCCCGAAAAGTTGTGGGCCGGGCTTTGCTCGGCCGCATTTGAAGTTTTGGGTCGATTTGCTCTCGGGCTTGAGTTTTGCAATAATGCGCTTTCCCGTAAGGCGTACTTTTGGTCGATTTTCCACTTGCTTTTATTATAAAATCGCAAAAAATAAAGTACACGACACTACAAGTGGAATTTATTAGTGACAAATGCATATGAGTATAAAAAGGTTTAATTTTACTCCCTTTATGGTAGTAAGTTGACGGGAAAAATATGTCGTTGGTTACCGTCAACAAACTCCCCAAGCTTACCCTTTGCGCCCCCTCGAGCAAAAGAGATAAGTACTTGGTTGTTGATCGTGAGTTGCTACTATGCCGATTACGTTTTTCAAGTGCCGTGGTTATAATAAGATTTTCTACTAGAGTTTAAATAAAATGGCACATCTTTTTCCCACCCTTTATTACCTTTCATCGTAGCGGGGCTTTCCGGCTTTTCTCAAAGCCTTGGGCGGTTGGCGAGATAGAACGGTTATAACAGAGGTGCTTATCATTCATCCTTTTGATCAACTTTTTATCCGGGTTTTTATTTAGATAATATTTTATTTTTTTTATATATATATATATATATATTTTTGCCGAGAAAGCATGGGCTTTATTGCTATATATTTTTTTTAGAGAGGTGGGCTCGCTCGCCCTAGACTTTGTCTTTTTTTCCTCTTTTTTTTTTTTTTTTTTTTTAGAGATGTGGGCTCTACTCGCCCTCGGACACTTGTCCATTTTTCATCTCATTTTTTTTTAGCATAGCCCAAAACATTTCTCTTTTCAAAATATAGATTCCCGGATGTCAAGTTTTCTCTTTCGGGCGAAGTCATAGCAAATCCATTTGTACCATATCATACTTGGCAACAACTTAGACTAGATAGAGCCTATGCAACCCACATGAATCGAGGCTTTTTTTCGGGATGAGTTTTTTAGAATTAGCCACTAAACCCAAACTTTAGAGAAATTCGAATTATAAACTAGGCAATGTGCAAAGCATAAGACGAGCAACTATTCATCATTTCAACAAGGGACTAAGACTAAACATTTTTATAACTCATATATATAGGAATGAAGTTTGTCTTTTAGCGTAACTCAACATTTCATAAGATAGAGAATATGATCAAAATGTGAGATACAAGTTACCTTTCTTGGAGTCCTCCCCAAGCTAGCCTTTTGCTTACCTTTTTATGGTTCTCGCTTAGCTTGAGCACGCAATGATCCGAAGTTGTGCCCGGTGGCGTGGTTAGAGGCTCCCCCCCAAGCTTGTCTTTTGATGTCGTCAAAGTAACAGGACAAATTCTTGGGGTTGAAAGGTTTATCTCCTCTCTTCTTCTTCTCTTCTCTACCCTCTTTTTATTATTATTATATATTTTTTTTTTCTCTTTTCTTTTTTTTTTTTTTTTTTTTTCTTGTTAACCTGTTGTCATCTTCAAGACTTACCCTTATGGATTTTGATAAATTCCGCAGGGGTTAGTCCATATGATCGACCAAAATCTACACCAAAGCAATTTTAGGTTCAATAACCGACTCGACTCCATGTCTAATCGATCAAGGTAGACTTTTTGACCTAAGCACCATGCTCAATTCAAAACGCCTATGGAAGTATGATCATATGTATGACCAAAACTTCCAAACCAAGACATGCCAAAATAGAAAGAGGAAGCATGCATTGATAAACAAGATTCTTGCAAATGAGGTAAACAATTTTATTTCTATTTATTATTTTTATTGTAAGCATCATGGAGTTATTCTTTGGGAGATTATTATTGTAAAATAAAAAAGATAACTACCGATTTACCTTCGGCAAGGGCTCACCTTTTTAAAGTCCGACGAGCGGGGGACTCTTCTCCATTCATTTAGTGCTTGACGAAGTGTTACCCGTATCAGGAGAAGTGGATACGGATGTCATCCTTCGCATCTACCATGCCCTTAACACTTTGTGGCTTTACCTTCTTGGGCTGCTTGTTTTTAGCATTCTTATGCTTGTTGAACCCATTGAATGGGCATCTCATTGTTTGGCCCCCGCATATGGAAGCTAGCATGCCCCGATCCCACGTGCAAAACTGCATTTGTAGTGTTAAGAAATGGTCTCCCAAGGATTGGGGCAGCTCTCTCGTTGTGGCCCATGTCTAGGATGACAAAGTCCGTCCGGGATGTATGCTTCTCGGATTTTTACTATAACGCCCCCGAGCTACTCCCTCCGGTTTCCTTAGTGATAGGTCCGCCCATCTGCAGTTCAAAATGTACATGGGACAAAGGTCCACCTAATATTTCATCATATGTTACCTTGGACATGATGTTTATGCTTGATCCAAGGTCGCTGAAGGCATCCTTGAAGACATGCGGCCAACCGAGCATGTGATTGTCGGGCGGCCGGGGTCCTCCTTCTTGATAATGAGTGGTGGCTCGGTAGGAGACTTGCTTGTCTTCCCGACATAGAGGCTTACCGGACCTCGTTGAGACCATTTTAACAGATTCAAGAGAAATTTTGGGTTGCCCCAAAACTTTTCCCCGAACCGACAACAGTAAAAGCAAAGTGAGAAAAACCGAGCTAATTGGGTTTCTATCATTTTATTAAAGCTCAGTTGTCTTTCATAAGAAGAGGTTAAACTTTTAATTTTGAAAATCATGTTTTCAATTATTTTATCATTAAGCATCAACTTCTTTGAAAGTTCTTCAATTATTTTTGCTTGGTCTAAGACCAAGTCTTCCAAGGAGAGATGATTCAAATTGTACCTTGAGTTTGAATTACCTCCTTGGTTTTGTGGGCGTGATTGGTTGTTCCACCCATTATGGTCTCCTTGCCGTGAAACCCGTTGTTGATGTGAGTAACGTCTTTTACGGGTTTCGTGGCGCTTGTTCCCTCGAATGGCCAACATTGCCCACAGACTTCACATGTTACGTGTGAGTTTATGGCCTTGACAAAGGCCGTAAGTTTCTTCTTCTTTGGTGGTACACTTGTCAAGTTCTTTCAATAGGAGATCCATTGTAGTAGGCATGTCCGTCTCCTCCTCCGCCTGCATGCTATCTTCTTGTTTGCCAAGACTTTCCTCCCCAAGCTTGATTGGACACTATTTTCTCCATAAGAGCCGTTGCTCTATCAATGGTGAGGGAGAGGAAGGCTCCTCCAAAGAAGATGGCATCAATGTGCTCTTTTGACATGGGTGTTAACCCATTGTAGAAGTTCTCGCATCACGAGCCATTTTTCCATCCCATGGTGCGGGCATGCTTGAATGTACTCTTGTAGCCTTTCCCATGCCACGGGTATGGGTTCCATAGGATTCTTTGGAAGTTGGCAATTCTTCCCCTCAAGGTGTGAGTTTTTTCCATGGGGAAGAATTTAGTGAGGAACGCCGTGGAACATTTGTCCCACGTGTTGACAACTTCCGTCTCTTTATAGAACCATCGCCGCCTTCCCCGTGATGGAGAAGGGAAACAGGACGGATTCTAATGGCTTCCGGTGTGACACCTTGGATGACAACGGGTCACCGAGCTCAAGGAAGTGTTGCGGATGTGCACTTGCGTCCTCACTTGGCAAACCATAAAATTGGTTTTGCGCACCATCTTGATTAGGCCAGGCCGGAGCTCAAAGTTCTCTGTTCCCATGTTGTGAGAGGGCCCAACGGGCACGTTGGCAAAAAGAGGGGATGGAGTGGTCACGAATCGACTTGGCCATGAGTGGAATACGAGATGATGCAAGGGTGATTGGTTTGTTTGTCGGCGGAGTAGCGGGGAGAAGAATTGATATGAGCCGGGTTCTTCCTTAGGAGTGCCTCCGGATCTGCGATGTAGTTGTTCAACAGGACAAACCAATCGAACACTATCCCCGTCTTCATCCACAACAGAGAAAACATGAAAGATTAGCCTCGCATGAGTAATGGCTACTTACACATGCACATCATAATGAACATGTCTTTCTAGAATCTTTATAACCAATGCCTCCCAAGAACGGCGCCAGAAATGCTTGTTGCGCGTTTCCTAAGCGCAAGTGCCAAAAAGGCAAGAGCACCGGGAACCACAAAGTTGACTCCCCCACAACGACTTCGCCGGAATTTTTACATTCCAACTACCATCACCACGGGATGTCGTGGCATTCTCAGTAGCATTTACGTAACAAGTCCGCAAGCGCACGGAAATACCGTTGTAGCATTTCACGGGAGATATTCAGGGGTATCGTTATTTATATTTTCCCAAAGGAAGGCATGGTGTAGGACTCTAGCGGGGGCATGAACAAGACGACATGTCTATGCGGTTGACCAATACTCAATACGGGGGTAAGTGATGATATTTTAAGATAGTGTGACACACACTTAGGCCAACCTCAAGGATAAAAGGAAAATAAAGAATAAAGAATATTCCTATGTGGAGCGAGGCATTCTAAAGTAGTTGTGCAAAGAACCGTTAATAATCATGCAAACATAGATGACTAGAGTTTTAGGGTCGAGATTGAGATGGGCGGGGAGACCTCCCGGAGCATCCGCCCCGAAGGAAGGCATTTACGAACTCCTACAAAGACACACGAACGTGGGGGGATTTCAAGGGGCGGTCAAGGCTTTGTCACGCCCAAGCCGCCTACCCCCTCAACCGTGGCATGCACTCATATTCGAAGGATACGGCATCAGGACACCACGTCCCGCATACTAGGACACTACTCATGTCCCCATGGCCCCCACCCTACGGATGGACGGAATAGGACACGAGCAAGCCCCGAAGGACACAACGAACCGCCACCTCAAAGACAACTCTTACTCTACTCAAATACATGGCATGAATGGTTAGGCCCTAAGTTCTATACGACTAACCACGACATAGGAACTATAGTCTAGTTCTTCTATCATGATCGTGTCGAGAACAACATGTCAAGAATATAACATGTAAATACTCTAGCTCTATTGCACAAGCATATGAGATCAAGACTTGAGGATAAACCATAAATGTATTCATACCGAATATTCCTTCTCCCAAGTACAAGCTCTCCAATGAAGCTTAGCCTTGCTCCAAATACTACTAAAGACTAAAAGAACTAGAGAAGTGGAGGAGTAGAGAGGAGAGGAGAAGAAGAGTAGAAAGTGAGGAGGCTCCAAATGGTGTGTGTTACAATGGTGGGAGATGGCCTCCTTTTATAGGTGGAGGAGAGGGGGCTCTTTGGAAGATGGCCATCCCCACTTGGAAAGAGCCAAACCGACTGGGAACGCTTTCCTTCATCGTGAGCAAACCGACCAACTAAGGGGGGAAACCCCGTTTGGAAGGTGCACGAACCGCCTCCCCGAGGCCGGGCCGAAATCGCTCGAGGGGAGGGTGCGCCGCACGGTGTGCGCTTGCAAGCACCCCCCCCGGGCTCGGCTTTGGCCCGGTCTTGGCGGGTGTCGTCTTTTCGCCTCGAAAAGTTGTGGGTCGGGCTTTGCTCGCCCGCATTTGAAGTTTTGGGTCGATTTGCTCCTCGGGCTTGAGTTTTGCAATAATGCGCTTTCCTAGAAGGCGTACTTTGGTCGATTTTCCACTTGCTTTTTATTATAAATCTGCAAAATAAAGTACAAGACACTACAAGTGGAATTTATTAGTGACAAATGCATATGAGTATAAAAAGGTTTAATTTTACTCCCTTTATGGTAGTAAGTTGACGGGGAAAAAAATATGTCGTTGGTTACCGTCAACAAACCTCCAAATCTTTGGCTCTTGTGGTCTTGGGTGCACTTTTGCCCAAATTGGATCATGGGCACATGTCCGACGAGTTGGCATGGCTCTCTCGAGATGTTAATTGGTTGTGCCTCGCACATTCAACGTATAAGAGCGCACCACGATATATGGAGAGATCGGGGTTAGGCAACCGAATCTCCCCAATAGTAGCATGAGTCATGACATAAGTGCTTCCTATTTTCTTCAAAATATGCCCCTTACTAAAGAAATCAAAACATATAACAGGTCTATCTTCCCTTAGATAGGCAACATGAGCCTTATTATCCAAGAGTCCTAAGTGGTTAGCAATTCTTTTAATAAGTGGTGTGCAATTAATGTTTCCTAGGAGGGTTGGCACAGCTATCCAATGTTGAACTAACATATATATCGGTGAAACTTTCCTTCTCTTTATAGCTGCATAGATCAACTATAACTCTCCTACTCTAACATTGTGCCCATCATTCTTAGGAAAAAGAGTGAAAAGCATCCATTTATGGAAGAAACGAAAGGTGGGTAAGTGTAAGTCTCTCGGCTTTTGCATCCAAAAATGCATCTACATTGGTCAAGTCTTTCCAAACAGTTGCTTGATTGAAATCGTCTAGAGCTACGTCTAAGTCCATGACACAAGAGTGTAGAAAACCAAGTGCATCACTTAGATTTCTCCAAGTGAGAGAATACTGTTGTTGGAAGAATCTAAATGTGACTCCTTCATTAGTGCAACGAAGGGTGCAAAGAAATTCTATGGTTAAAAATTTAGAACCTTCTTTCGTGATTTTCGCAAACGCGTTTCCCAGCCCAAAACGCGGAAAATATGAGCAAATTCAATATCCATACCGTTTGGTCTAGAAGATCGTGGTCAATCACAGGAGTGTGAGTGAACTTACGGTTCTTCAACCTGATTGTGTCTTGCTCTCTCGTATTGTCCATGAAATTTGAGATGTGAATCGAGGTTAACCTTCTTCAGCTTAGGTGGGCCGGATGTGGTGGCACATCTTGCTCTAGCTCATAGCTCATTTCTGATGGGGCTCTAGAAGATGACTCTCCCTGTTGTTGGAGACGTCTTGATCTTCTGCTGCTAAACGATTTCCAAAAGCTCATCCTGCAAAATGTTAGTACACAAACAAAAACAAGAGACTAATGAAGGGATTAGAATAAAAAGTTAGAAATTAGCTGTCCAAAGTTAGTCGTCCATGGGTTAGTCGTTCGAAAAAGAAAGATTACAAGGTTGTTTTTATTTTGACGTAACTTCCCTTAGCAAAATTTTATCTTGATTACTCCATTGGACAGCAGCTCCACTAATCACTCTTGATTATTCTACTACTCTCAAAATCTTCTCCTCTCTCAAGAAATCTTTCTATTACTACTAAGAACTTCCTTCCTCCTTCTCACTTCTCCTTCTCTCTACTACAAAGCCCAAAGCTTTCTCGGATACTAGAACTTCGAAGTTTCAATTTGAAATGTTGAGCAAAGCAATGTGGGTGTGAAGAAGAAGCGAGGAGTGAAGGGGCTTTTTAGAGGAGGTGAGAGCTTGGCGCCAGAAGTGAAGGCCGCCATGGTGGTGGGCCCTCCCACTCACCTTCATGCCGCATATTGCTCACTCCAATGTCATGGTAATAGGTGGGTTTTTTCGGTGGAAAAGAATGGCAGAGAGTGGTGCATGGTGGTAGGTGAGGTTTGAGTGGTATATGTCTTGTCCAAGTTAGGTGAAATATGGCAATTAGTGTATGACATGTAGGACCCATCATATAGTGACTCTATTTTTGTATTTTCAATATATAAATGCAGGAGTAAAAATAATAATGCAAGAATAAATATTTTTGAGCCTCCACAATAAATATTTATATGGGGCATAGATTTTTACGTAAGTAAATTAAATAATTACCGACTTACCTTCCGATAAATGTCCGTAGTTAAAGTCCTCGAACTGGACTTCCCAAAGTTTATTAATTATCGGATGGATTCTGGATTTTAGGAGATGTTACCGATGATGTCTCTTCTTCAATTTCGATTCAATTTTATTTGTTGTCAAGCTAAGCTCGACCGGGTTTGAATGCGAACTTCTCTTCCTTTCCATTCCAGTTGAATGTAATCTCTCCAGCTATGACATTGATATGTGCATTAGCTGTGCTTTTTAGGAAAGGTCGTCCGAGAATGATTCATACTCGAGTCCGGTGGCATATCCAAAACTACAAAATCCACGTGTATAAAGAATCCCTCGATATTAACCGGTAACGTTCTCTACAATTAGGAGGGGTATCTCGATGGATTTGTCCGCCAATTGTAATGATATTGAAGTTGGCTCTGTGGTTGTATGCTTAAGTTTGTTGAAGACAGACTTGGGCATTACACTAACACTTGCTCCAAGGTCACAAAGTGCTGTAAAATGATGATCTCCAATTGAGCAATTCATTACGGGGTATCCTGGATCTGTCATCCTATGTGGCAATATATTAAGGATAGCCGCACCGCATTCTTCTGTTAACTTGATCACCTCCATAGTGGGTAGTGGTCTTTTCTTATTCAAGATATCTCTCGAGATACTTTGCATAGGTAGGGACTTGAATGGCGTCAAGTAGAGGTATGTTGATGTATAATTTCTGAATCACCTCCACAAACTTTCCAAACCGATCATCCACTTGGGGTCCACATTTTCTTCTTGGATATGGTAAGAGATTTGTATCATGAAAATCTTGCGTCATCTGAGGTTCTTGAGTCAAATCTTCTATGTTATCATTTTCTTCTTGTCTAATTGGTTGTACCACGTGTCTTGTTGTTGTTGCTAGTGCCGCAGTGCCGTAATTGGTGTCCTCGCCGGCCGTTTCTATTATCCTTCTTGGATCAACGGGATCACGTGTAGATTTACCTCTTCTTGTAGTAACATTATGTACCTGCTCAAGGTTAGTGGCAATAGATTTTTGCAAGCAGATAACTTTGCTATTTGAGTTTCTATCTTTTTTATTAAAAGCAAGTTGATCTTTAAAAGCAAATGAGAGAAATTATCCATCTTAAGAGTTATATCTTCTAAAATTTTATCATTAGCAACAAGCTTCTTAGAAAGGGTATGATTTAACTTAGCTTGCTCCTCAATTAACTCTCTTAAAATGGGTTTCTAGGAATATTACCTCGATACTTACGGGTAGTTGCATAGCATTTGTAAACTTCGTTCTTGTGATTGAGTTGATGTTGAATTGCTAATGACCATGCTTGAATTTGATGTAGAATCAATATAGTCTTGTAAATCTTGTCGTTCCTCGCTTATCTTTGGCTCTTTGTTCAAGCCAATTCAATAACACATCCATCCGGGTTGATATTGCTTTTACTTCTTACGGAACTTCTTCAATCGATGGTAGTGTTGAGTGTCTTGAATCCCAGCTTTGATTTTTTCGATATTTTGTTCATGAGTGCTTCAGCTTTGTCAAGAGTGAGTGATAAAAATGATCCTTCAGCAGCTTGCATCTAGTTGCTCTCGTGCTCTTTGTGTTAATCCATGATAAAATCCTTGCATATGCAACCAATCTTCTATTCCATGATGAGGGCAATCTGATATGTATTCTTGCAAACGTTCCCAAGCACTTGGAATTGATTCTCCTTTTCGCTATTGGAAATTGGTGATTTTTCCTCATAGGGCATTGGTTTTACCCGTGGGAAAGAACTTTGATAGGAAGGTTGTAGAATATTCATCCCATGTCTTGATTTCTTCTTTGTTGGCGTAGAACCATAACTTCGCTTTTTTTCCTTCAATGAGAATGGGAATAGGCGGAGTAATATGATATCTTTGGGGAATATTCTTGGGTGAGAAGGTGTTGGCAATCTCTAGAAAATTTCTGCGAGATGTAAGCGTGCATCTTCGTGAATCCTTCCACCGAATGGAGTAGCTTGTACCATGTTGATGAGGCTTGGCTTGATCTCAAACTCAAGATTATTAAGTTGAAGTGTTGGTCTGTCGTGCGAATGTTCTCATTGCTTGGAGCAGAGAACTCGTAGGGATTTTTTCCACCATAGCTTCAAAAGCGATGTATGCTCTCTTGATTGATTTGATTCGATGAATGAAGTGGAGTGAATCACAATCAATTTCCAATTTGATAAACCCCGTATAAAATAAACAAAAGACAAACAAAGGGTAAGCCTGCTAAAAGCGACTTCCTAGTTTTAGATTCTCATCATAAGTTTCCATTTATCAATATATCTAGCTAACTTTTATTTCCTCCAAGAACGGCACCGTAAATGCTTGTTGGTATTTCTAACGTCACTATAACATAAGGTGGAGTTAATCTCACCTTAGGCCATGTCTTTGTCGAGAGACACTCGGTGTGGTTCATCTCTTAACACTACTATGTGCTAGGTTGTCATCCCAGCCAAAGAATGCTAGGAAATGCATAGGTGATATTCGCGAATGTGTTGTTTGCAATCTATAGGAAATAAATATAAAAAGGTCTATCCCAAGAAGTTTACGATATATAAATACCACTTTGTAGCATTTTCAGGGAGTAATCCGGGTTTTGTCATTTATATTCTACCACAGGGAGGAATAATTAAAGGTGGGCTCATATATAATTAATAAGTGGCATACTTATGAGAGATTCTATCACTAGTGCTAACTTTAGAGGGTAAGCCAATAATGATAATAATATGATAATGATGAATAAAGGCGAGAGGCATCATACGAGAGACGAGGGAATAAATACTATAAGTTAGACTTAACATTGGACTACTTTAAGAGACGTAATTCTTCTATAGCATTTAATCTACTAAGTCATTACATCTACTCTAAGGCATATGTTATCATATATAGCATAGTAAACTCTAGATCATGTATCCGGACGACTACCAAGGAAAACCAAGAGCAAAACAAGATATTCCCGTACTCATTGTCCACTAGTCTTATAGACGGAGGGTGGATTACAAAGGACTCAACAGATCTGTCACTCCCGCGATCTACCACACCTAACCGGAATATAAGGTGCACTCACCCAAGTAAATCATATATAAGCACCACGCTTACATAAATATCTCTACCACCTAACCCACTCGAGTATTGAATTAGGCGCTCTACAAATAGATACATTAATCTATCATAAGCTACATCTATATCAAGCATACAATTAGAATAAAGTAAGAACATAGCAAACAAACACATATTATTAATAAAGAGCAAAGTCATAGATACAAGATAATATCCGCATAGTTGAACTTGAAGATCTAGAACTCACGGGTAGGCACACCCAGCTCTACTTGAATCGACTTGCTAATCAACTTAGGCGAACTAGAACTAGATGAACTAGAACTAGAACAAGTAGCTAAGCCTAATCTCCGGTGGAGATACTCTCTTCTACTTCTGCCTGACTTGGCTGGTGATGACTAATAATGAATTACAATGAATGGGGGTTTAACCCCAGGGGCGAGAGGTCTTTCTTATATAGGCCTTGGCGATGAACGATAACCATTGGATCAAACCGACCTTCAATAGCGGTGTAGATACAACCTCAACGTCGATTTACAAACCGACCTAGAAAGCCGAGGTCGACGGTGGGTCCCACCGGCGGGCGGCCAAAATGAGCTTTGGCGGCCGCCGGTGGGACACCCCCCCCGGCCTCTGGTTCCTTCCCGGTGTTCTCTCGGTACCTTCTAGAGTGTTTTTAGTCCACTTTTCGGATTGAGTTACTTTCACGGTCAAGTCTTGTCATCATATGTGATGTATATTCGGAACTTTCTCCATTCTTCTCTGCATTTATCTGTTAAGTCCCTGGAAATACATAAATCACCAAAACTCGTGGAACTTATTAGTGTAAACCTCTAATCTAAGTATTTATTCAATTTATGTCCTTATTTCATCTCTTTGCGACATATAAAAGTATATGATAACAGGTGTCAACACCGACGTTCTGCGAGGCAAGCCCCGGAGCATTACGCGCTTTCCTATTTTCTCCAATTAACTTGACTTGCGTCTTTTATATGTTTCATGCATTAAGTTTAGGGAAATGGTTGAGACCGTTGATGCATTGAGATCCTTGTTGAAAGTTGCCCCATCCTATGTAGAGGTCTAGGTTAATGCTCAAGTATCTTGATTGCGTAGATAGTGATTAGGTCACTTGAGGAGATGTTGTGAACAATCACATGGGTGATTGTCAAGCTGCTGCTGATATTTGGTTAATAAAACATGTGAGATTGGATGGATATTGTGGTCTTTCCATCCAATCAATTAAGGACTTACTCTTTATCGGAATGTGGTCGGAAGTTGAACGTACGTCATATAGTAGGCTCGCTGGGTCGTGAGCCATGGCTCGTGGGAATGCTAGGGGCCGGCTTTGCTCGCTTTATCGCTACCCCTTTGGTGTGGTAGGTTGGGATTTATTGGGCGCAAGAAGATGCGCATTTGGCGTCGTCTTCGTTGCTTTCGCTCACTTGGTGGCCCGGAAGGAGGGGGTAGCCGGCAGACCGAGACTTTACGTCCCCTAACATCCCGGGAGTGATCGGTCCGCCTTTGCAAAGTAGATCTGGTTTATGTCGTGGTATTCGCCATTTGGTTTGTCAAATCGATTCGAATCGCCATCTCTCCCTGGTTAGTGAGAACCCGGGTTGCGCCCACGACATCGTAGTCTTAATTACTACAATATATGTTATATTATCATGTTCTTTGTTGTTCTAATAATGATCAAGTTACTTATGTTGTTATTTATTCTCTTGAGCAATGTTCTCTTCGAGCAATGTTTAATCTTGACTATACATGATATATGGTTATATATATAAATAAGTAACCTTTTAACTCGGAGAAATACAAGTAGTATGCATAGGCTCACTAATCAACCTTTATTTTGGAAATTTAATTTGAGTCGGTTGAACCCCGGATAAAGCCTAGCATGTTCCTTGGAGTCTTTTATTTTATCTTGGGACGGGTAAGTCTAGCCGAGTATTTTGTACTCAAGGTTTTATTCCGTTGTTGCGGTGAGCATGTGTACCCACGGGTGCATTGTAAGACTTGTTTGTTTCCTATGGATGAAGAGTAAGGCCGGGGCAAGGCATTTCTATATTCTGTCTCATCTTCATGTCAAGGGGGATGACTATCTACTCGGCACTATCTTATATTTGTTTTCGCTAAAGACTATTTGGTTTGCAAAAACTACCGCTTCGCAGTACTTGAACCCGAGTTTGTAATAAATTATACATCGCACTCTCGATATTTAATATATGTCAAATTTGGTTTGAAATACCGCGGATTTTACTACCGAGCTCAACTTGATCTGTTGTGTTGTTGATGAGTTTGAAATCACTCACGAGATTTCGAATACCGGGTTTATATGGACTCAAGTGTAGACTGCGATTGCTTGAAGAATTGCGAATTATACTTGATTTCTTATAAATTGGTCGGCTCTGTCACATCCGCATCGAGCTTAGTTCGGTAATGACAAATCTGATCCGGTATTTAAATTAAAATGAACCACTAATCTTTTACGAAAAGTTTGCGAAATTAGTAGTGCCATGGTCATACCCTTTATGCCCAATTATGACGGTCGGTGCCTTGGCTAAGCGGGAATGGGTCAATGCATCATATTTTGTTGTTTGTGTTTGGTTGTCGTGGCGGCCCGGTGAGTACGGGGCTACTCACTTGAGTGGTCATGAATGGATCGAAATACCTCTACGCCCCAGGTAAATGGTGTTCAAATGCCTCTACGCCCAAGGTAATGGTGTGAGCTGTGAGAGCATGATCGGACAAACGCCGGTCTAGGGGGAAATAAAATATTTTGAGAGCTCCTTAGTCGGGTAGTGCCCCCGTAGACTTGTGTATGGGTACACAGTGTCTTTGGGTGTAAAATGTGTTTTTCCGCATGGTATCCGATGTCGTCGGGTGGACTGGAAGTAGGTATATGCAATTTAATTTCTTGCATTGCATAAATATATTGTGGGTGAGATGAAATTGCGGGGTACACTAGCAACAAGAAAAACGTGTAGATCGATTAGACACGTCTTATTTTCTTTTTGAGAGATCGTTGGATGCCACCATTAATACGAGTAGAAACTTATCTTTCCTAAATCCGTGAGATACGTAGGGAAACGTTCATGCATCACGTTTAAAATTTTACATCATGTCATTCATGCATCTTTCCATCTTTTCCCCTAATTAGTACTTGCCCTCTTTGGTTAAAACTGGACTGTTATTTCTCAATCTCACTTTATCTTCTAAATCTTGCTCTGGATGGCCCACTACTTGATCCCTACTCACCCCCGATGATCAGGGGAGACACCGGCTTCTTTGTGGGAGGCGACGCGATCGGTTGGGTACAGCGAGCCCATCTACCGATGGAGGCGGACCCATGGCAAAGGAGAGGTGCCATGGATTTCGATTGAGGTGACAGTCGCGGCCACATCTAGTGGACCCTTTTTTGCCCACTGGCGGTGCATTGGGCAAGGACCTAATGCATGGACAGCCGCCCAAAGTTGCGACCATGGGAGTGTTGGACCGGATGGCGCGAGACCATGGGGGCAGACTTGGCTGCAGCCCCCGCTGCGGTGTTTCCACGAGACGTACCGCCAGAGGAGAATGCACGCCTTGGTGTTGCTTTGGTATGGCGGCGATGAGGGCTATGTTCTTTGTGGCGAAGCTGAATGGAGCACTTATGACCCCGCGGCGAGATGCTACCGCTGAGAGGCCACACGTGTTAGGGAGGAGCCGCATGAGACACAAAGCTAGTCTAAAGAAGCCGCAGAAGCGTACGAGCTACCCGGATGAGCGTCTCTCTATCACCATTGGGGAGCGCAACAGAGCGGTGGATGATTTCACCAACGCACGCCGTCGCATCGAGAGCTTATGGGTGACCACGGTGAGGACTAGAGGGTGCTACAAAGCGGCGCTAGCTGGAGAGGACCACCGGGATGACGGGATGGAGACCCCACTTCCGTACTTTACAGGAGTAGATGACTGTGATGCCACGTTCTAGATTCATGCTAGATGTTAGCACGTAGACCTTGATCTAGATGACACACCCTTGTAGCCGAGCGGTGTAGTGCCACTATTACCATGTAATTTCCCTTTTATTCACGAAGTTGTCGGCATGTAAGACTTGAACTGTAATATTCTCGAGACCTTATTTGTATCGGTTGAGACCTTAATTTAGTTGCAACCTATATTTGTGTTTGGTTTCATGGTGATTGTGACGTGTGCGTCGATTTGCTAAATTCATGCCGATTGTGCAACATTTTATTGCCCGTTGTTGTGAAATCCTGGTACACATATTGTGTTAACATAACCGTGATGTTGATAAAAGGCGTATTGAGTTTATTGTTGTTTGTTATTGTGGATGAATTTATTCTCTCAATAAATTCAGCGTAACTTAAATTCAATATCTACACTTTGGACAACATCATCGATGGTTATTGTTGATTCAATTGTCGATGCCGCATAAACTTCGATCAGTCTTTGGGGAGATCGGCAACAACCACCTCCAGCGAACCGGGGGGCGGTTCTTTGACCAGTTCACGGGAGGGGCTGGCGTAACATCTCACGCAACACCGGCGAGGGGAGGAGGCCGAGGTGATGTGGCTAGGGATGGATTCGGTCGTACAAGGACTTTAAAGGCCTGAGAACGCCAAAGTTCAGCGTGGCAAATGAACCTATGGAGGTGAAGAATGGCTTACTTGAGTAGAGGAGAAGTTTCGTCTAGTGAACCATGTCGACACTACGAGAATCACGAGAATATGCAGCACACTTGCTAGAGGGACCTGTAGGGATATGGTGGAAGAACCACCGTGCCAACTTTCCTGCCAATGTTCCTATCACTTGGTTCCGGTTTACTTGACTTTTCGTGACACCTACATACCTGCTTTGGTGCTATGGCAAAGAAGTTGGGAGAGTTCATTAAGCTCGGTCGGGATAACAAGACCATGAATGAGTACCTCTGGTGGCTTTTAATAGTTTGTCTAGGTATGCTCCTAACATGGTTGACACTGAGGCTAAGAAGTTGGCTAGCTTCAAGAGAGGGTTGAACCCCAAAATGCAGAAAACCATGGGAAATTCCACCGGGGATACTTTCCGGGCCTTTGTGAGTGATTGTATTCATCGGGAGGCGATAATGCTCGTATGTTGCATCCAAAGGCAAGAAGAGAACGTTTGAGGGAAATCCGGGATATAGGCGGGGTTGCTTTTGGACGCCGTCGAACTACACAGATCCCCACTGCGCCGCACCTTCGCGGTATGCACCGCCTGAGAACAAGAATCAAGCCGGGAAACCCGCGCTTCGGGGAAGGTGATGATGACACTGCATGCGAGAAAGGGAAAGCTTGCATAGGGGAATGCTTCACGCCCAATTCCTTCAACCACAACAATTGCTACAATTGCGGTAAGCGGGCATTTCTCCAGGTTTTGCCCGCAGCCGGGAAAGAATTACAAGCAGCATGTGGGGACAGGCACACTTTGCCAGTGTTGAGGAGGTTCCTGAGGGTGAGACCGTGACAGCCGGTACGTGTTTAGTTAACAATCGTCGTGCTGTTGTTTTGTTTGATTCTGGATCATCGCATTCATTCATTAGTCAAGAGTTTACAATAAGGAATAGTGAACGGATATCCGATTTAGGGTTTGGTTATCGGATTAGTTCAGCGAGGGGGTGACCAATTGACTAAGCAAAGGGTCAATGATGTGAAGATTATGATGGGGGACTGTCGATGTTTTTACGACCGAGAGCACGCCACGGGGTGAACAAGGCAGTTTGTTCGGCCTCGGCGAACCCTGGAGCCCGGCGGTTTGTTTGCGCGGTGACATGGAGAGGGGGTTTTTATATTTGGTTCGGGCCCTCGATCGGGGATCGAGTAAAGACCTTTACGTCCAGTCGGCGTGAGCCTGTTTTTGATTGATGGGGTTAGCCGGAAATTGGCTATGAAGCTTACAGCGCTTGGTCGTAGCCAAGCTCGTGTTCAGACGTTCGTACCTACCCTTCCTCACGAGGTGTTCCTTGGCGCTTTTTTATAGTCCAAGGGGCCAAGGAACTTCGCTACGATCCTAGTCGGATGAGAGAGGGTTGTGCGTAGAGGAACCGAACACCCAAACCCTTTACAAGGTAACCCGACTAGTGTTCTATCCTAGTTACCACAGAAGTCACCGTAGCTATGCTTCCATTGCCTTCTGGGAGTTGTTTGTGGCCGCAGGCTTGGATAGAACCCTGCGTACAACTCGGTAGAGTTCTTTGGTTATCCTGTATCCACAAGCCCCCGAGCATCTCAAGGTCGAGTCTTGAGGGTTGTCTTTGCTTTTTCGGGCGAGGCCTTGATATGGTCTTCAAGATCATCTTACGGTGCAATTTTTTTTGAAAAAAGTGCACCCGTAGGGTGTAGCCCCCGAGCTTCTTGCTTTTTGGCACAAAGAGCTGGAAGGTCTTTGAGTTCTTCTCCTCCGTCTTCGAGTTCTTCTCGTCGTCGGAGCTCTTCTTTTTCTTCGAAAGGAGAGCTTTGTTCCGCTAGCCCCCGAGCATCTCGGAATTGAGTTATAAGAGCTGTGCCGCTCTTCTCGGCGCGATCTTGACGCGGTCCTTCTTTGTCTTCATACGGTGTGCACTTTCTTTGGAAAAAGTGCACCCGTAGGTGTAGCCTTGAGCTTCTTGCTTTTTGGTACGAAGAGTGGAAGGTCTTTGAGTTCTTCTCCTCCGTCTTGAGTTCTTCTCGCCGTCGGAGCTCTTTTTTGAAAAATCTCGCCCGGGTATCCTGTAGCCCCCCGAGCATCTAAGAGTTCTTTTTGTATATAGAGCTCTTGGAGGTTCTTCATATTATCCGGGATTTTGACCGTTTCTCTTTTTCGTGCGATCACGGGGGAGTCGGCGGCGCTTTTATCGCACTCGTTTTTCAGAAACGTCGGTGAATGGCGGTCATTGCCATAAATTCCCTTTAGCGTGATTTGAGGTGACAGCTCCTTTTTGGTGGTTGCCTCGTCTTCCGTGGACTTGGTCCATAGGCGTCTTTGGTTGCGCCTATAAATATAGCACATTTTGCTTCGGTGAGGATTGAGTGTCTTTCTTTTTTCTACCTTCTTCTTCCTCTAGGCGATCTCCGTTCTCGTAGAAAAAGCTTCGTTTTAGCCGGATCCATGGCGGTGCCTTTGAGTGAGTTGGATCAGCCCGGCGTCTTCTTTAGCCTTTCAAGGGTTCTTACGTGAGTGAGGATGTTTTGTGAAACGGAGTAGAAGGGGACTACTCCGGCGGTGGTTCCACTCTTGGACGTGGCTAGTGGTGGGAAAGGGATGCCTTGCGATCGAGTTTTCCTTTGCTCCGTCGTCCTATCCCACTTCGCCGGCCTCTGAAGATGAGTGGGGCAGTCTACTTCTAGTTGTTCCTTAGCTTGAGGAGGGCTAAGGTGCTTTCTTGGTCGGCTAGACTGATCTTCATGATTTCCGTCGGCTCGAGTTTCTTGGAGAGGATAGCACCTGCTGTCTAGTTCAAGGGGGTTATCTTTCTCCAGATTCTTGCCTTTGAGTCTTGAGGAGCCCGTGTCCGTACTCTTGTGGTACTTTGCCCCTTTCCGGGGTGTTGTACCGGCGAGGGTTCTTTTTCCCTAAGTCGCAGCTTTGGAACTCTCGTGGTCCGTTGGTTCCCTGTGAATTCTGGGTTCTTCGGGCTTCGGTACTTCGTGGCCGATGCCGATTCCTCCGTGGTCTTCTTAGCGATCTTTGGTGCTTTGAGGTCCCGTGAAAGGGTCTTGACTTTTTGGTCAAGATATGGAGGGATCTTCTTCTTGGCGGTTGAAGTTGGCTTGGTGGAGTTTGGAAACAAGTCCTAGCGCTCTATCTTCGTCGCTCCTGGACACGGACTCCTGCTGCCTTCTTTGAAGTACTCTTCAGAGTTGTTGGGCTTCTGGCCTTCTTTGTATCTTGTACGCGGGAGTTCTTGTTGGGCCCCGTGCATCCGGAGTCTTCTTTGTATCTTGTAGGGAGTTGTTTCCCATGTAACTTGTAATCTTCAAGCCGTTGAATAAAGAGACTGTCCCTTTATCTGTCTTGTACTTTGTACTTTTTTTGTATGACTCGACCGCCTTCGTGTAGACTTCTTGCAGTTTGTCTTCTGCTTGTCATTGCTGTTGTCTTCCGAGTTCTTCTTCTTCGGATGACTTGATGTGATTGCGCCTTTAGAGTTCCTCCATAGGCTTCCGGCTCTTATGTCCTTTATGTAGGTTCGTGACGTCAGTTGTTTGGAGTCCTCATAGTGACATCAAGCGTTGTTCGGTGATGACCCGACTTGCCTTTCGTAGACTTTGTTTGTTCATAGTGTTGAAGTCTTACTTCTAGTTGCCGGGGTTGTTCTCTCCGGTCGCCTTGTCTTCTTGTAGATCCGGCGAGGATAGCGTAGGTTCTTGTCCTTGTGCGTCTTTGGGTTGTTTCTCCTTGATGCGTCGGCCTAGTCTGTTCATAGGTCTTGCCGTAGTAGGTTGGAGCCTTGCCCCGATTGCTTCGAGTTCTTTCTTCCGAAGGGATCGCCTTGCCTATTTTCTCGTAGACTTGGTCGGTGATATTTGCGAGTCTTGCTCCTCGGTTTGTCGGATTATTATTTTCTTCGACAATTGACCGTCTTCTTTTCTCGAGACTTGTCATGATGATTAGAGGTCGTTCTTGAATTCGAGTTCTTCTTTTCGGAGTATCGCCTTGTCTTTTACGTAGATTTGCCGATAATAGTTGTAGAGGCTTGCTCCCGGTCTTGAGTTGTTCTTTCGAACATTCAGCTCGTCCTTTCGTAGGCTTGTCGAAAGTAGTTGTGGAGTCTTGCTCCCGGCCTTCGAGTTGTTCTTCTCGAGGGTTCAGCTCATCCTTCTCGTAGATTTGCTAAAAATAGTTGTGGAGTCTTGCTCCCGGCCTTCGAGAGTTGTTCTTCCCCGAGGGTTCAGCTCATCCTTTTCGTAGATTTCCGAAGGTGATAGAGTCTTGCTCTTGATCTTCGAGAGTTGTTCTTCAAGAATCGGCCGTCTTTGCGGTAGACTTGTCGATGGTTGTTGGGCGTCCCCGTTTTTGCGGGGTTGTTTTCCTCGGCATGTGACTTGGCGTCTTTTTCGAGACTTGTCACGATTGTTCGGAGGGTTACCCAGGCCGTTAGGTTTCTCCTTTTAGGCCCTCTAGCATTTGTCCTTTCTTGAACATGCTAGTGTATTTTGATGGAGTCGTGCTCTCCCGAAAGAGTTGTTCTAACTCGGGGTTGCCTCTTCGGGCTAGGGCTCTCCCATGCAGTCCGGTGGACTATCGCATGACGTCCCTTGAAGGGTTCTCGGTCAGGGCCCATTTAAGTGGCATGATTTGAAGGTCAAGATGGTTGGGTTCCTATTTCATAACACTACAATCCACCTTGCCTGGTTTGGGCTGCTACGCTTTCGAGAGACTTGTGTGAGACGATGGGTTTCTATTTCACAACACTACACCGTTCACGCCCGATTCAAAAGGCCGTCCGCCGTCATTGGACATAGTGGCGCTTTACGGACCCTTGATGGCCTCTCGCGACCTAGGCGGGCCGATCCCAACGTCCTCTTTTTCAAGAGTCGAAGTTCATGATCTTCCGCTAGGATTTAAGGTGTGGACGCTATTCGAGCTAGGACTTGGCGTGGTTCCACCCTTGGAATTTGACCTCCGTTCGGTGGTCGGGTTTGCCTTCGTGGGTCGACTTCTTCTTGCGAAGTGCCAATTCGGGCTGTTTTGTTCTTTCTCCGTAGGAGGCATGCGACTTCACCGTAGGCGGCTTGTTTTACATTAAGGTGCCGGTGGGTCGCGTATGTTGTGACCTCTTTTTATGGTCCGTAGTTCTTTCTCAGGGCTTGATCTTCTTTCTTCTTGGAGTATCGAAGAGTTGTTATTGCGGCTCGCTTCTCTTCTCATTTGCCCCCGAGTTCCTCTCGATTATGGATAGAACCTTCTCGAGCTGGTTTATGTGCCAAGAGTTTCGATTTCTTCTCCTTGCATTGTCATCAACTTGTAGGTTCTCGGTCCCGTACTCCTTTGACGATATATGGTCCTTCCCATGGGCCGAAGCGGTTTGTGCTTGCCTTCCGTCTTTTTGATTTCTCTTGAGTACTTGATCTCCTTGGTTGAGTTTTCTTGGACGTGTGCTCTTGTCATAGTGCCTTTCGAGTCCTTGCGGATATCTTATGCTTCGGGAGGATGGCGCTTGTTTCGACTTCTTCTCGCACGGTCGATTTCTAGTCTTCTTGTTCCGTTTCTCCTTCCCCTTCTTCAAATTGTTCGATCCTTGGAGAGCTCTATATGAGGTCCGCTGGTAGGGACAGACTTCGATCCATAGGTTAGGAAGAAGGGTGAGTATCCTGTTGCTCTGGCGATTTGAGTTCTTAGGCCCCGGACAACTTTTGGGAGTTCTTCAATCCATTTGGCTCCGTAGTCCTTGAGTTCTTCAGATAATCTTGGCTTCGATCCCGCAAGGATGAGTCCGTTTGCTCTCTCGACTTGTCTCGTTAGCTCGCGGGTGTGCTACGGAGGCGTAGTCTATTCGTATGCCACAATCTTGTTCCCAATCTTCGACTCGCCGCGTGAACGGTGATCCGAGGTCGATGATGATCCTGTTGGGCATCCCAAATCTGTGCATGATCTCTTGGATGAACTTGATCGCTTTGGTGGAGCTGAAGGTGACCAATGGCTTGTATTCTATCCACTTGGTGAATTTGTCGATGGCGGCGTAGATGTACTCATATCCTCCCCTTGGCTCTCTTGAGTGGTCCGACTTGATCCAGCCCCCGGCAAGACGAAAGGCCATGATGGTGGTATGCAAATCAGGTTGTGTCTTCGGAACGTGCGCTTGTCTTGCAAACATCCGCATCCTTTGCACTTCTTGACGAGTTCTTTCGCATCTTTGAGGGTCTGTTGGCCGCAGTATCCCGTTCGAATGCTTTTGCCCACGAGGGTTCTTGACAACTGCGTGGTTCCCACAAAGATCCGAGTGTATTTCTTGGAGGATATCCTTTCCTTCTTCGAACTTATGCATTTGAGTAGTACTCCCGATGATGCTTTGCTCTCTTGTACGCTTTTGTCTTTGATGAGCACGTAGTTCTTGCTTCTTCTCAAGATTCGGTTTGCTTCAAAGCTTTGTCTTGGGTAGTGTCTTATTCTTGATGAAGTTTATGATGTCTTCGATCCAGGGAGTTGTTCTTCGACCTAGAGAGATTATCATTACTCCGTTAGAGCTGATTGCTCCATGTTGTTTTCTTCTCGGGTTCTCCTTGATGGATGGTTTCAAGAGTTCTTCGACGAATACTCCGGGGTGGGACTTGGGCTGTCGGATCCGAGTTTGGCTAGCACGTGCGTCGCCACGTTCGCATCTCTCGAGCACGTGTAGGATCTCAAGGCCTTAGAAGTTCTTTTCCGACTTGCGTGCCACCGCGCAATAGAGGCCCATATTGTCCTTTGTGCAGTCCCAGTCCCTTGTTGACTTGATTGATGACAACCGCTGAGTCGCCGTATACTTGTAGTCTCTTGATTCCCGAGTTCTTGCTATCTTGAGGCCATGGATGAGTGCTTCATACTCGCCTCGTTGTTTGTAGCTTGCCACATGATCTGCAAAGACGTACTTGAGTTGTCTTCCTTTCGGAGATATGAATAAAATCCCGGCTCCCGCCTCCCCCTAGCTTCAACGATCCATCAAAGTACATGTTCCAATGTTTCTTGATGTCGTCGGATATGGGTTGTTGGAGCTCATCCATTCTCGCTATGAAATGGGTAGCGCTGGGATTTGATTGCTCTTCTTGGGGTGAACTCTAGATTCATTGCTCGAGTTCTACCGCCCATTTTGATATGCGGCTGTTGAATCTGTTCCTCAGGATGTCGCCTGTGGTGAGTCGATTACCACTTTGTTATCTTGTATTTTGTCAAGTAGTGTCATAGCTTCCTTGATGTGATCAGTATGGTGTAGAGTAGTTTTTTTATGCGTGAGGGTATCGAGCCTTGGACTCGGATAGAACCTCGCTCACGTAATAAACTGGCCTCTGGACCTTGTTTGGTTGCTCGGGCTCTTCTCTTTCCACGATGACCGCCGAGCCGACCTTTGTATTTGTTTCGCTATGTATAGCGGGGAGTTCTTCTTGATCTTTTGGAGGTGTTAGGACTAGAGCTTTGTAAGGTACGCTTGAGTTCTTCAAACGCCTTGTTCGCTTCCTCTCTGTCCACTTGAATTCTCCTTTTGTCTTGATTAGTTTGAAGAAGGGAAGCCCCTTCTCTCCAAGCTTGGATATAAATCGTTGAGTGCCGCCATGCACCCCGTGAGCTTCTCGGGACGCCCTGACGCTTCGGTTGTGTCATCTCGTTGATGGCCTTGATCGCTTGGTGCTGGCTTCAATGCCTCTCGTTGTCGACCAAGAATCCCGGTAGTTGCCCGAAGGTACTCCAAAGACGCATTTTGTTGGATTGAGCTTCCACTTCCACTTATTGAGGTTCTTGAAAGTCTCTTCTAGATCTTGAATCGAGTTTACGGTTCTCTGGTCTTCACCACCACGTCGTCTCATTATGCTTCGCATTTTTTGCCAATCCGCTCTCCCAAACAAGTCTCAGTATTGCTCTTTTTGATACGTTGTTCGGCGTTCTTCATCCGAAGGACATTGTTTTGTAGCAATTAGGCACCGAAGGGGGTGATGAAGGAGGTCTTGCTCGATCTTCTTTCTTAGGTGCAACCGGTGATATCCCCGAGTAGCAATCCAAGAACGATAGTAGAGCAGATCCCCGCCGTGGAGTCCACTATTTGGTCAATCCTTGTAGCCCGAAGGGGTCCTTTGGGCAATGCTTGTTCAGTCCGTGTAGTCACACACATTCGCCGCGCCGGAGGTGTTCTTTTTTTTCGAACGAACGGGTTAGCTAGCGATCGGGATGTAGGATTTTCTCGATGAATCTGCTGCGAGTAGCTTCGCGATCTCCTTTTGATGGCTTCCTTCTTTTCTCGGTGAGAACCTCCTTAGTCTTTGCTTGATGGGTTTGGATCCCATATTGATGTCAATTGCATTGCTTTCGGCCCGCTCCCTTGGTACGCCGGGCATGTCTGGCGGTTTCCAGGCAAATATATCTTTGTGTTGCCTTAAGAGTTTGGTGAGAGCGAATTCCTATTTTGGAGATAGGTGGGCGCCGATGATCGCCGCCTTGGATGGATCGCCCGTTTGTAGGTCAATGTGCTTGACGCGTCGGTTTCTTCGTGGAATCGTAATTGCTTGCTTCTTGGCAGGGTATCTCGAGTTCTTCTCGGATTTGTATCCTCTCGTCATCCGGTTGAGTTCCTTTTCTTCAAGAGCTCTCTGTCTTGTTTGCGATTTCCACGGCTTGTACGTCACACTTTCGAAAGCTTTCTTGATGTCTCCTTTGATGGAAAGAACCCCAAAAGGCGTAGGCATCTTTAGTAGAAGATACGGGTAGTGCGGAATAGCCATGAATTTTGCAATAGCGGGTCTTCCCATAATGGCATGGTATGGTGACTCGAGATCCGCCACTTCGAACTTGATATACTGGCCAGGTAATTTGATGGTGATCCAAATGGCGGCAAGGTGACTTGTCCAACTGGTATGGCTGCTCGTCCGGGTACTATTCCATAGAAAGGGAGTGCTTGAGGGAGCGATTAGCTTGGGAGAGGTCCGCCGCCCCATCTTGTCCAAATGTTTCCGAGAATATGATGTTCACCCGGCTCTCAGGTCGATCAACACTTTGGTAGCGGTCACTCCAGCCTATCGTGGGTTCTAGTACCAAAGGATACAGGTCGGCGTTGCCCACACTTGTCCATTGATCCTCCCCGTGAACCCGAATAGGATATTGGGACCAATTGAGGTAGCGTGGTATGCTGCGGGTTCTGGCTGCCATGATTGATCGGAGTGCCAACTTGTCTTGTCTCTTGCTCTTTGAACTGGGTACCGGAGAATATGACGTTCAAGGATCTCGTTGCTTTCTCGGAAATCCCCTCGTCTTTGGCTCTTCGTTGGCTTCTTCTCTCGTTTTTCTTGGTTGTTTTCCCTTCGAGCAGAGTTGTTTCCTCCCTTGTACTTCTCCCCGAAAGTGGTGCGTTTCCGAGGCGTGTGTGAGCTCCGGTGGTGGTAGATACTGGGGTAGGTCTTCGGCTTGATGTTGCTTACATTCCTGTCGCCATTGTTGTTGTTGTTGAACCCTCTGCTTTTGTAAGGTTTCTTTGACTTCTCCGCCATTGCGACGGTATTGTCCGGTCCCGCTTCTTCTCGTTTGTTGAGAGTGGTTCCGATCTTTCTTTGGGGCTTCGAGTTCTTTCTTTCCGGAAAGCGATCTCGAAGTTCTTTCTTCAGCTCCGATCATCTTCTCAACGATAAGCTTGAACTCGCTTTCGTTAGTCCTCGGGTTGTCCTTGTAGAAATCGAGAACTGCCATCTTGAGAAAATCCCATTGCCGAAGGCGTCTATCACTTCTCTTTCGGTGATGTCATGTACTTGGGATCTCATCTCCCCAAATCTTCGGTAGTAATCTCTCAGGGATTCTCCCGGCTTCTCGCTTGAGGCTTTTTAACTTCGGCTGGGTAATAGGATGGGTGATGATTCCCGTGAAGTTGCCACGTAACGCCTCGTAGGTCTTCCCGCATCGGATTGAGCCCTCTTCGATCTTGTCGAACCATTGAGCGGTAGAGCCTCTAGGGCCATGGGAAAGAAAACGGCTTTTTTGCGTCATCATCTCCTCCGGCCCGGCTCAATGGATTGTGAGTAGACTCGAGCCATTGTCTAGGCCTGTTTTTCCCATCGTATTTTGAGTGGTTTGAAGGCTTGAACTTTGGGGGTAGCTTGACTTCTTGCAATCTTTCGGTGAAGCAAGGGAACCTGTCGTAGCTTTCCGTTGCTCTTTCTTCAAATCCTCCCGAGGTTCTTCCTCCTCTTGGACGAGTTCCAAGATGTCGATATGTTGACTCGCGACTTCTTCTCGCCGGCTTGGTCTTGGTGCGGGCTTTCCCTGGGGGTCTCGGTATTGTCTTCCATCCCTCCGGGCGGCTCGGGAGTTGTTGGAACCCTCCGGCCTTCCCGGCCTTTCAAAAACATTTGATCGACTTCTTGGAGCATGAGAGTCTGTTTGCTTTCGACCGCGATGTCCCGGGATTTCTCTCTCGGATAGCCTTTTTGTAATGCCTCCTTGATGAGTCTCTCCTCATCATTCAGTCGGTAGCTTGATCTTCAGCGGTCAATCAACCCTTGTAGTCTCTCCCGGTTGCTCGTTGATCATCTTCGCCTTCTCTTTCAGATTTGACCTCTCATATTCATGCAGATCGGCTTGGTATTTGTTCGAGGGCTTGCATGCGCCGATTCGCCCGATTCGGCGGCCCCTCCCTTTAGCTTGTTCCTTTTAGCCTTTCTTGACGTTGGTGTTCTCCTTCGTCATCAAGGGTACTTTCGTCCGCCGAGATGTCGGATAAGCCTTCGTCATGGACCCGATGTCCGGGGCTTCGGGCCGGTAAGCGGAGTACGAGCCGTAGCCACCGTGAAGACTTCCTTTTTTTTGTAGCCTTGGGCCGCCACTCCTTCCGCCCTGGGATGGACCTTATGATGATGGACCTCCCCGTTTGTCCCCGTTGTTTGACGATCGGCTTTGCCGAGGGTTCTTGGCCGATGGATGATGCACTCCTCCGGGGTTCTTGTCAACATGAGCCCTCTTTGTGCGCCTCCAAAGGAATCTCCAATCTTCTCTTCATAGTAGTCCCGGCGCCCTTGAATACGCGTGTCTTTCGCGTTGCGTAATCCTGTAGAAAATTGAAAGGTAATCTGGATCGGTGTCCGGGGTTATATCCGAATCCTCGCCTTCTCTCTCCGAGTTGGAGTAGTATTGATTGAAAAAGTTTCCGAAGTTGGAGTAGCTTCCCTTGTCCAAAACCGGAGTTGAGTAGCTTCCTTTGTCCAAGCCGAGTTGAGTCGTACTCTCGAGTTGCCTTGAGTCCGCAGAGACTTGAGACTTGAGCCCTGGTTGTCCACCTTCCCGAGTTGGTTTCGGGTTGAGGGTCCTCCCGTGCTCTGCCCTCGAACATGCTTCGAGTTGTTCTCCTTCTTCGAGGCGGTTTCGCAATCGATTCTTTGGAGCTTCTCGACGAGTTCGCTCTTCGGCTTGGGACTTCCGATGGTGCAACTTCGAGTTTCGGCGTCGTCGCCGTCGATCTCGCAAGCCCCATGATCCCAAGATGATCGTCTTCCTCGCCGAGGTACTCATGATGTCGTGGTCCGCGGACTCGCGGGCCGCCGTCGACGAGCCCCCACCGGGCGCTCAACCGTCAATGTTTTACGACGAGAGCCCATACGGGGTGAACCGGCGGTTGTTCGGGCCTCGACGAACCCGGAGCCCGGCGGTTTGTTGCGCACCGACATGGAGAGCGGGTTTTATATCGGTTGGGCCCTCGATCGGGGATCGAGTAAAGACCTTTACGTCCGGTCGTGAGCCTGTTTTTGATTGATGGGGTTGGCCAGGAACGGGGCTATTTCTGACGCCGCTTGGTCATAGCCAAGCTCATGTCCGCACGTCGCACCGCCCTTCCTCACGAGGTGTTCCTTGGGCCGCCTTTATAGTCCAAGGGGCCAAGGAACTCGCTACGATCCTAGTCGATACGCAGAGGGTTGTCCGTAGAGGAACCGAACAACCAAACCCTTTACAAGGTAACCCCGACTAGTGTTCTATCCTAGTTACAACAGAAGTCACCGTAGCTATGCTTCCATTGCCTTCGGGAGTTGTTTGGCCACGCGGGCTTGGATAGAACCCTGCGCACAACTTCGGTAGAGTTCTTTGGTGATCCCCAGATCCACGAGGGACTTAGAAGTAGTAACTTCCTTGATAGTTCTACCCGGTTTGTGCTTGGATGTCATCCTTGGGATGAATTGGATGAAAAGTTGGGGAGTAATCATAGATACGGTGAATAGAGTAGTACACTTGAAGCACCCTCGTGATCTAACAGAACACCAGATTCTGCTACCCAAAGCCATTGACCTTAACCGTGTTTCAGCCGCTTTGCAAGTAAGTGGTATCTCTGACATACCTGTTGTCTGTGAATTCCCGGATGTGTTTCCAGAGGACCTACCTGGATTGCCACCAGATAGGGATGTTGAGTTTGCAATAGAGCTAATTCCCGGAACTGCCCCTATATCCCGGAGACCCTACCGAATGCCACCCAATGAGTTGGCAGAATTGAAAATACAGATTCAGGAGTTGCTTGGGAAAGGTTTCATTAGACCTAGTTCCTCACCTTGGGGATGTCCAGCCTTGTTTGTGAAGAAGAAGGATCAGACCTTGAGGATGTGTGTGGACTATAGGCCACTCAATCGCGTATGAATCAAAAATAAATATCCTCTACCCCGCATTGACATTCTTTTTGACCAATTGTCCCGAGCCAAAGTTTTCTCAAAGATAGACCTTCGATCTGGGTACCATCAAATTAAAATCAGACCACAGGATATACCCAAGACCGCATTTTCAACGCGGTATGGTTTATACAAGTATCTCGTCATGTCCTTTGGCCTGACGAATGCTCCAGCGCATTTCATGTGCTTGATGAATTCGGTGTTTATGCCTGAACTTGATAAGTTCGTTGTTGTATTGATCGATGACATCTGGGTGTATTCTGAAAATGAGGAAGAACATGCTGAGCACTTGAGGATAGTCTTGGAGAGGCTCAGAATACATAATTTCGTATGCTAAGTTCGTAAGTGTGAGTTTTGGCTAAAGGAAGTGCATTTTTCGGGACATGTGTTATCTCGAGAACGGAATTTCAAAGTAGACCCGCAAGAAGGTGCAAGAGGTGATGGATTGAAGGCACCAAGCCAGCTTTCGAGATACGGAGTTTTCTTGGGTTAGCCGGATACTATCGTAGGTTCATACCTGATTTCTCCAAAATAGCTAAACCCATGACCCGATTATTGCAGAAGGAAGAGAAATTTGTGTGGACACCGGAGTGCGAGGCAGCGTTTCGTACCTTACGAACGTTGTTAACTACCGCTCCTATGCTTGCACAACCCCGACATTGAGAAGCCCTTTGATGTGTATTGTGACGCATGTGGTACGTGATTGGGATGCGTACTGTTGACACCTGTTATAGCATAATTTTATAAGTCAATTAACATGAAATAAGGGCTCAAGTTAAAGACCAAACATAAGTCTAGGGGTCTAACTAACATAATTCCACGAGTTTTGGTATTCTGTGACTTTCCAGGGACTTGATAGATAAATGCCGAGAAGAATGGAGAAAGTTCCGGAATATACAAGACATATGAAGAAAAGACTTGACCGTGAAGTAACTCAACCCGAAAAGTGGACTAAAACATTCTAGAAGATACCGGAGGACACCAAAAAGACGGGATGTCGAGGTGGCAAGCCACCCGGCGTCGCCCGTGCCATAGGCCGGCCGCCAGGTGGGCCACCCCTGTCAGCCTCTCCTTTCTAAGTCAGTTTACTACCGACATTGAGGTTGTATCTACACCGTTGTTGAAGGTCGGTTTGATCCAAGGGTTCACGTTCATCGCCAAGTACTATATAAGAAGACCAGCTGACCCCCGTGGTCGATAACAATTTCATTATCATACTCATTCATCAACTCATACCCATCAAGTTCAGCCAAGTCTAGACCTAAGCCCTAGTTCATACTAGAAGTAGTTAGCTATCTAGCTAGTTCTAGTTGAAGATCAAGTTCATCTTGAGTTCCCGATAGTCAAGAAGTAGCAAGGATCATTGTTCTTGAGACTTCTCTCTTGTATTCAACTGTAAGTACTCTTATATTTAGAATACAATTGTTATGGCTTTGATCTTTATAATTATTATATTCTTATTGATATGTGTTTATGCTTGCTATGATTATATATTTAGTTTAGTAAGATTGCTTTATATTTTATGCATGGAATTGTATAGCATCCATATAGATGATCACTATGTGGGTGATAAGCAATGTGTAAACATGGTGTTTATACAACGTTTATCCGCAATTGCACCCTATATTCCGGGCCGTGTGGTAGATCGCGGGAGTGACAGTCCCTGTTGAGTCCTTTGGAATCCACCCTCCGAATGTAGGACTAGTCGAGCTTATAATTACAAGAATGATCAAGTTTCATCCTTGGTTGTTATTAGTAATGCTTGCCATGTGTAGAAGTAATCCAACCTTGCCATGATAGCTAGATGTATTGCACTAATTGTAGTATTCATTTGACATATATGATTAGGAGTATCTTAGGAATATTCATTCTATTCTTTTCTATAACATGTTAATAGCTCGTATGATACTAGTGGCATATGATGATCTTAGACTTGGGTATTTATCATTTATATAATTATCTTTATCCCGTGACTTATCCCGTTGAGTTATGTTAGACGCATATGGCTACTCCGCATTACACTACTGTAAGGTGGATCTCATAAATAAATCACAATCTAAATCATTAGACATCCTTTTCTCTCTATTTTCCTTAGACTTACCTTCCCGTGGTAAAAATATAAATACGATACCGGATTACTCCCGGTGAAGTGCTACAATCGGTATTTCTATCCGCGGCGCTTGCAGATATCATGTTCATTCTTTTATCAAGGCCTATCAAGAATACCATGCCTCGCATTTCTTTGAGCTGTTATTGCTAGGGTGACAGACTAGTGTATAGGTAATGCCTAGAAATGAGTGGTATACCTTGAGTACATATCCCGGTGAGATTAACTCCACTATGGATAATGATGCTAAGTTTACATCCCACTACTAACACCGCCTAACCTCGCTTTATTGATCATGAGGTTAATCCCATATCCAAGCTAACATGATTAGATAGATATCCCATATATATTTGTTTCGCCTTCCTAATGAGGATCGTGTTAGAAATATCAACATGTACTCATGCGGGAGGGCAGAGTCATTGCATATGCATCTCGACAAACTAAGGAAGCATGAGGTTAATTATCCAACCCATGACTTAGAACTTGCTGCCGTGGTACATGCATTGAAGATTTGGCGTCATTACTTACTTGGTAATGTATGTCATGTCTATACTGATCACAAAAGCTTGAAGTACATTTTCACTCAAGAGGAGTTGAACATGAGGCAGAGGAGATGGTTATAGCTGATAAAGGATTATAATATAGAGTTGCATTACCATCCGGGCAAAGCTAATGTTGTCGCGGATGCTTTGAGCAGGAAATCACATTGTATGCTGGGACGAGTCAAATCTACGGAGGTTTTTCCTCCTATGCATCCGGCTATCCTATGGAATATTCAAGTACGTAATGAGCTTGAGAGCCGAATTGTTGAAGGTCGAGAAGGTGGACGAAAAGAATCTTATTTATCAAGAAGAAATTAGAGAAAGGACCTAGTGATCATTTTTCGAGTTGATGAGAATGGAGTTCTTTGGTATGATGATCGTCTTGTCGTGCCAAAGGATCGAGAGTTGAGAGAACAGATTCTAGCAGAGGCTCACTCATCAAAGATAACAATCCACCCCGGTAGTAACAAGATGTATCGGGACTTGAAAACTAGATTTTGGTGGACTAAAATGAGAAAGGAGATTGTTGCACATGTGGCTAGATGTGACAATTGCTGCAGAGTTAAAGCTATTCATATGAAGACTGCGGGATTGTTGCAACCATTGCCAATTCCCGATTGGAAATGGGATGAGATTACCATGGATCTCGATTGTTGGGTTGCCACTTACCCGTAAGGGATTTGATTCTATCCGGGTGATTGTGGACCGTTTAACCAAAGTTGCTCATTTCATTCCGATTAACATAAGTTATGAGTCCCATCAATATGCGGAGCTATATATTTCACACATACTTCGTTTGCACAGAGTACCTAAATCGATAGTGTCGATCGTGGATCAAGTTGGACCAATCGATTTTGGGAGAGCCTACAGGAAGCTTTAGGAACCAAACTACTTCAGAGTTCTCGCTTGTCACCCACAAAACCACAGGCCCAAACGGTAACGAGTGAACCAAATACTAGAAGACATGTTGAGGGCGTGTGTGTTATTAGCGAAAGGTTCTTGGGACAAATGGTTGCCATATGCAGAGTTTTCATACAATAATAGTTATCAAGCTAGTATTCAGATGGCACCCTTCGAAGCATTGTATGGAAGGAAATGTCGGACACCTCTGAATTGGATTGAAACGAGAGAACGACCCTACTACGGCATTGATCCGATAGATGACGAGGCGTAAAGTAAGAGTGATAAAGCAACATATGAAAGCTGCTCAAGACCGCCTAAAAGAGCTATGCGGACAAGCATAGGAAGCCCATTAGGTTCAGTGTTGGTGACTTTGTGTATTTGAAGGTGTCACCAATGAAACGAGTACAGCGTTTTGGAGTAAAGCGAAAGCTAGCACCTAGATTTGTAGGCCCATATCGGATTATTGCCACTAAGGGAGAAGTAGCATATCAATTACAACTACCACAGGAGATGAGAAATGTTTTCAAGGTCTTTCATGTGTCACAATTGAAGAGATGTTTGAGAGTTCCCGAGGAACAAGTGCCGGTTCGAATATTGAAGTTAATCAAGATTTGACCTATTATGAGAGTCCAATAAAAGTGCTAGACACCAAAGAGAGAGCTACTAGAGGCAAGGTAGTTAAGCAATATAAGATTCTATGGGGAAATCATGGAGAGAACGATGCAACGTGGAGAGGCGATGAGTATCTTTTTGAGAAACTATCCACGTTTTTATCACAAATGGTTAGTTTACCCAAATCTCGGGACGAGATTCTTTTTAGGGGAAAGATTTGTAACACCCTAGGTGTTAAGCACCTTGAAAGCATGACCATTTGCATAGCATAATCATCATTTCATGCATGATCATGTTGCTAGTAGCATTCATTTTGATTTAACTTCATTTTATGCTTGTTTGATCTAGCTACTATAAGATCTTTTGCTATAATGTGGTTTTGGACCTAGATTGTGCCTAGATATATATTTTTGACATAATTTAGGACCATGTTTGAGCTTGAGTTTCAATTTAGAAAACTTTTATAAATCTGCCCTAGAGCTTCAAACCTAGTTGAGTCATTTTGAAACTCTTTTCAAAAGTGCTTGATAGAGTTGTTTCTAGCAAAAGTTTTCTACAGATGAAGTGTGGTACTTTTTATATAGATCAAAAGGTCTTTTATGAGTTTCTTGTGAAAAGGCTTGCAAGTGGTTCAATTTGAATTCAAACTCTGTTTTTCAAGTTGATGTGATGACCTTGCTGTTTTTAATTTTTATCTCCTAATCTAGGCCGAATTAGAAAAAGTTCATATTGAGAGTTTTGTAGCTTATGAAATTCTCTCTACAAAATCGGTGTTTTTGAGTTTTTCCAAATTCCGCACGAATCTCGAGCTACAGGCCAAAACCAGGACTGTGCGTAAAAACGGGCGAGGAACCGATCGGCCCGGCTCCGGCCGATACCGCCGCGTCGACGTGGCCGACGACGGACGCCGATGTGCCGGCCCGGATCGCGGCGTGTCCGTGCCTCGCGCCACAGATAAAGGGCGGCCACGCCATACCCCTAACCCTAGCTCCACTCCACCGCCGCCCGCGCGCCGCTCCGAGGAAAACCGCCGCCGCATCGCCGCCGCCGATCCCGAGCTCCGCCGCGTTCCGGTCGCCGCCGCCACGCCAAATCTCGCCAAAACGAATCCCTAGCTCTACCATGAGCTGCTCTACCTAAAGCCATCGCCGAGGGAGGTAAAAGTCGGGTAAGGACCTCATTCCACCTTCCCGATCGCTCGCCGGCGAAGTCCGCCATGGCGCCGCCGTGGCAAGCTCGCGTCCGAGCTCAGATCGCGTTTAGGTTGTTCTTTTGCGTGTTCTAGCCCGCCTAGATGTGCCTGAGCTTTAGAGCTAGATGGATGAATAGATCCCGCCGTCGTTTCACACCGACGCGCCGCCGCCGCGGTGCCCGCGGACCGCCGCCGCGCCGCCGTTCGGTTTGTCGCCCGCCGTTGCTCGTTGAGCTTCTAACCAGCTTGCATGCCTTAGTTAAGTGTCGTAGAGTCGAGAACGGGGTTTGTTCGCCACGGGTCGAGCACCAGCACGGCCGGACCGCCGCCCGCGCCGCCGGCGAGCCGCCGCCGCCGCCGCCGTTTCGCCCATTCCAGGTGCAAACCAAGGGCACCATCGTGTTTGTCTCATCGAGTAGCGCCGATTAGAGTAGCTGGTTGCATGTTTTGGTCATCGCCGGCAAAATCCTGTTTTGGGTCACCGACGCGTGGGACCCAGCGTTTTTTCTTTTTTTTATCTTTTCGTTTTTCGGTTTTGCTTGAAAAGCTTAAAAATTCATAACTTGGTCATTTTGAGTTGTTTTTGAGTGAGACAAATTTTGCCATGCTTGTTAGATGATAAGCTACAGTATAAAATTATGAAATCTTATTTTTCTGGTAACTTTTATATCGAGTTTTATTTATGGCCATAAATGCATGGAAAATGAGGAAAACCATATCTTTTAATTGGTGCAAGATAAAAATATGCTTCCTGTACAAAAATGTTCTTGGTTTTGTGAGTAGAATCCAGGAAAAATAGCATGCATGGTATGTTCTGTAGAAGAAATGTGATTTTCTATTTTTGTGCCTTTTTCAATGTGATCTTGGGAAAATCATAGAAAAATAATTACTAGAGTTTTGGATGTGAGTCTCGGTATGTTTGCTTTTTGATAGGTGTTAGAAGCTTATCATACTCAGAAATCTGTTGTCTGACACTTTTCATAGTGCAAAAGTATTTTCATGCCTAGATTTAGTGCTAGCTTGCCATTTTGTGTAGGGCTGTGTGTGCATGATCTTGCCATGAAATTTTTATGGTAGCCTTGTTAGATCAGTAAGATGCTCTGGTAATTTTTGTAGAATTTTTCTCAAGTAGTTATATATTTACAATATTTATGTTGCATGGAAAATAGCTGAGAAATACATGTGTATAGTAGGGTAATGTGTATTGATAATTTTATTGTATGTTCTTAGCATGAATAGGATCTGTTGGTAAGTTTAGTTTGATAAGCTTGGCAGTTTGGTAGATTTATTATTCCTAGCTTTTATATAATTATAGTATGCATGTGTAGTGATTGCTAGGGCATATCATTTTATGTGCTTTAGATTATCTTTTGAAATGTTCAGTAGGTGTATTTGGTAGTTTATAGCTTGCCATGCTTGCTGGAAAAGTTCTAGATAAAGTGCATGCTTGAATGAGTTATTTGGAATGCCCTAAGTGACGAGTTGTGGGAAAACAGAGCCTCTGTTTTCTCTGTTTTCGAGGCAGTAGATGACAGAATTAGGTCAGGGTGATACGGAATGTTTTGTAGGAAATTTCGTTAGCTTTCCATAGAGTATTTGTTCACTGAATTTGGAGTTGTAGAACTCTCTGTAGGACTGTTTTAGTGACAGCATGTCTAGCTGCCATCTTTCTAGTGATTAGTGAGTTAGGGTGTTTGCTTGATGTAGATCATTAAGGTTTCTTGTGTAGATTTAATTGTGTTTCTACGGAAGAGATATCCACATACTAGTAACATACATCATGAAGCATCCATTCATCCTTCACCTTTTATTTTGAGCAAGTTGATATTTATGTAATTGTCATAATCTTTTCTCCATCATATGCATCATCTCAGATCGGGGAAGTGATAGAGGAACTGATCGAGGAGCCGACAGGGGAGCTTCATCATCTGGGAGTGCAGCCGGGAGAAGCCATCGAAGGAGAAGAGTCGACCATCGAGTTGCCTGAGTGCCCCGAGCACGTGCCAGCGACGTTCCTGCGAGGCAAGCCCCGAGCATTCTGCCTTTCCTATTTTCTCCAATTAACTTGACTTGCATCTTTTATATGTTTCATGCATTAAGTTTAGGAAATGGTTGAGACCGTTGATGCATTGAGATCCTTGTTGAAAAGTTGCCCCATCCTATGTAGAGTTCTAGATTAATGCTTCCGTATCATGATTGCAAAAGAGACAAAGTGATTCCGGTCACTTGGGGAGATGTTGTGAACAATCACATGGGTGATTGTCAAGCTGCTGCTGATAATTGGTTAATAAAACATGTGAGATTGGATGGATATTGTGGTCTTTCCATCCAATCAATTAAGGACTTACTCTTTGTCGGAATGTGGTCGGAAGTTGAACGTACCTGTCATATAGTAGGCTCCGCGGGGTCATGAGCCGCAAAGCTCGTGGGAATGCTAGGGGCCGGCTTTGCTCGCTTTATCGCTCCTCCTTTGGCGTGGTAGGTTGGGATTGATTGGGCGCAAGAAGATGCGCACGAAGCGTCGTCTTCGTTGCTCGCTCACTTGGTGGCCCGAGAAGGAGGGGGTAGCCGGCAGGATCGGAGACTTAACGTCCCCTAACGCTCGGGAGTGATCGGGTCTCGCCTTTGCAAAGTAGATCTAGTTTATGTCGGGGTATTCGCCGCCTGGTTTGTCAAATCGATTCGAATCGCCATCTCTCCTGGTTAGTGAGAACCCGGGTTGCGTCCACGACATCGTAGTCTTAATTACTACAATATATGTTATATTATCATGTTGCTGCTGTTCTAATAATGATCAAGTTACTTATGCTGTTATTTATTCTACTGAGCAATGTTTAATCTTGACTATACAGATATATGGTTATATATATAAATAAGTAACCTTTTAACTTGGAGAAATACAAGTAGTATGCATAGGCTCACAAATCAACCTTTATTTTGAAATTTAATGTGAGTCACCGAACCCCAGATAAAGCCTAGCATGTTCCTTGGAGTCTTTTATTTTATCTTGACGGTAAGTCTAGCTGAGTATTTTGTACTCGGGTTTTATTCCCGTTGTTGCAGGTGAGCATGTGTACCATGGGTATCGTAAGACTTGTTTGTTTCTTGTGGATGAAGAGTAAGGCCAGGGCAAGGCATTTCTATATTCCTGTCTCATGCTGTTGTAGGGATGACTATCTACTGGCACTATCTTATATTTGTTTTCGCTAAAGACTATTTGGTTTGCAAAAACTACGCTTCCGCATTTTGAACTTGAGTTTGTAATAAATTATACATCGCACTCGATATTTAATATATGTCGAATTTGGTTTGAAATACCGCGGATTTTACTACCGAGCCGAACGATCCTGTTGTGTTGTTGATGAGTTTGAAATCACTCGACATTTCCCGAATACCGGGTTTATATGGACTCAAGTGTAGATCTGCGATTGCTTCGTAATTGCGAATTATACTTTGATTTCTTATAAATTGGTCGGCTCGTCACACTCGGTCACGGCCCCACCGGCCCCTCGCTACCGTCCCGCCGCATCGGCACAGCCATGGGGGAAGACTAAGGTAAAGTGGGGATGAGGACCGCCTCGCCCAACCATCGCATCAAGGAACCGGCTAGTTTCGCCTCGCGTCGGATCGACGAACAGCGCCGCCGCTGACCGTGACGCTGGAGTCGGGCCATGGTTGCACGGAAGCCGCCCACGCCGACGCCGTGGCAACGACGAGTGCATAGCGAACACTTGGGCTCGCCAGTGGACGCCGAGACGCAGTAGCCTCGCCTCATGTCCTGCCGCCATCCATGCGCATAGGAAGCTTTGCGACTTTGCCGGCCGCCCGCCGCCACCATGATCGGACCTCACCATGACAACCGAACGACCGACGTAGAGGACGATGAGACCGAGCAGACGGATTGCTCTGCACCAATCCAACCTTGACCTGCACCAAGGACTCCGCGGTGAGCCAGAACACGCGGTGCTTGTACCCCCTCCTTCCCTCTCCCCCTCTTCCCTTCGCAATCGGGATTTCCCCCAAATCAAAATCCCACCGCCGCCGGATTAGGGTTGCTCGTCGTCACGGACACCATCGCCTGAGGTCTCAAATTGGTGGGCGGGCACGCTTCCTTAACCCCTCTCGTATCTAGTGCACTTATGCATTTTCTTTAATTTGCGTACGCCGCCGTTGTCGATCGCCGCCGCCACCGAGGGCCGCCGTCCACGACGCGCCGTCGGAAACCGCCAAGCCCCACCGCTCCGTGCCCTCCATTGGAACCATGGAGCCCCTCGAGGATATTCTGGCGAGCCACCGTGTTAAGCACAACAATCACACCAAGGTACATCGGAGCAGCTATTCCTTTCAGATTCTTGAAAAGACTGGAAATGGTAATCGGGTCAAATGCTCTATTTCTTAATGCAATCACTACAAGATGGATTTAA
>JADLZK010000430.1:0-111627 GCA_015847255.1 Hyparrhenia diplandra
AAACATCAAGTGACAAATAACAGAAATGTTTAGTACCATTCTAATGGTTGTGCTCATATAAAGTTTCAATGTTTAGTACATTAATTAGAAATGGCTTAAATTCAGCACTTTTGTAGCAAGATTTATCCACTTTGGGTCCTCCAATTAATCATCTACGTACTAATCACATCCCGAGGAGACACAAGTGATATATATCTTCGACTTTTAGCAAGTCATGCCACATAGGGGCATCAATTGCTTTGGTTTTACAGTACTATAATAGAATTACCCCTGAACTTTAATTTCTGAAGTTTGGTATTGTATGTTCACTGATATTTTATGTTCTACTCTCACAGAAAGTAACATCAAGTGACGATGATGATTCTTCGTGAGTCTATTGATCTGTCAAGTATTACGCATACAAGTCGCAAAGCTTGATATCGGTGACTACATGTGCTACATGTTGGACATGTTCGACAAGTATGTTGGTGGAAGGATGAAGAGGCTGCGTGATGAAATTTGTGAGGAACTGGCCAGGGGCTTAGATGCTGTGAACTGAGTGTTAGTCAACTAAACTGATTGTCTTGACTGCAGTGCTTGGAACTGAAATGTGGATCTTTATGTCTGTAATTTAAATATATATAAATATGTGTGCAACAATGTGGTGCTGTTCTGTAGTAAGTTAATTAGGATCTGGGAAGTGGTTGGTGAATGATGGATGTACGAACTTGAGTCTCACTTGCTGATGGATGTTAATTAGAACCTAAATCTTTGTGATGCTTATCTAATCTCGCCATGTGTCATAGCTTTTGCCGATTTGATTTGTGTCCAAAGTGAAATTAATATCTTATATATGCAAAGTGATGGCAAATGAATGTTTAGAAATTTGATGTTTCCGTGTCCACTTCTGCCTGGTATATCACAAATGATTTTTTTCAAGAGCACGCCTAGGCGCATTTTTCATTAAGCAGAAAGAGTGTTACAAACTATGGTCGATTCGGTAACACGAGTATTACCTGGATCACCATCCCTACTTCTACTGGATCTTACACTAGCGATTACATTGGAACAAATTTGCGACAAGAAAGAAATAAAGAGATCAACTCAATAATAAATCTTTGAGTTCTACATTCATGTTTACAATTTTTCGATTTGAGATCATGTTGTATTCAAAGTTAATTCGTTACAAAATGAACAAAAAGAAAATAAAAACTCAAAAAATGCTACCTAGCTAGATAGGAATCGACACTTACAATTTTTAGTTGACATCAAGTCGCGCTATACCACTGCGCTACTGAAAACTATTGGACATGAGGAACAACGAAATTGTTTTGAACATATATTCCTATAGGAGGTGAGATGATATATACAAGGCCCACCACCATATATATCCTAAACCCTACTAGCCCGACTCGTCCAGTCTAATCCTCCCACCGCCGTCGCCGTCTCTTGCTCGTCGCACGAGGTTGGCGTTCGTTAGGTATGGCGCACAAGGATGATGTCTGGCCCAATGGGAGCGGGCGCCGAGGAGGGAGGAACGAGCCATCGGTTCGGTCAGATGTCGCAAAGATATCCGGTAGGTCACTAAACCGGCTGCCTCGGTTAAGTGTCCTGATTGCAACCTAGGTCGTGTGATCGAGCTTCGTGTCAAGTCAGATACTCCAAACAAGGGCGAAGCTTTTTCAAGTGCCCGAGGAATGGGGTAAAGTGAAGTTTGTTTTTGTAATCGGGGGTTTACCACTTGCATAATCTTTGTGTTAATTCACTGTTGTTGTTCGACTTTGTTTGTAGAATCCCAAATTATGTGGCTACTATAAGTTCCAAAAGGAGTACTTAGGTGACTTGATTGATAAGAAGGTGGTTGTCCTCATGTCTGTGGATCTTGAGGATCTAGAAGAAGGAACAGAGGGAAGTGAAACTGCAACAGATGAGGGGATGAAGGACCTGGAGAAGAAATTGGATCATGTGTTGTGGAAAAAATGAATTTGGTCTTTGTTTGTGTTGGAATTGCTGTACTTAGTGTTGTAGTGAAGTACCTGATGTAATGATGTTGTGTAACAATTATCGAGCACTTGTTATGTGTTTTATAAGGATATATATAATCCGGTTCAATCTGATAGAGTGATGAAAAGAAAACTCTTGAAATTATATGAATTCTATTCTTGTTCAAAGGTTCGGTATATATCAATCCACTTGACACCACACAAAAAAACAAAAAGATAACTGAAGCAACCGTATGTGAATTCCATACATTCTATGTTCACACCCAAACAAATTCGTATATAAAGTTATCAAACAAAAAGTCATCATCTCGTCCTTCTACCCCGGCAACAATTGGTGCAACAACTCCATCCTCAATGTACGCGTCATCTAAGTCATCTTCGTCGTCATCAAAGGGCACATGGTCCGGTTCATCAACCGCTTGGGCCTGCACTGAGCAATAATGAGAGACATCCCCGGATGTGCCTTCCTTGTCCGATCTTGTCCAATTTGTCAAAATCTCTATTTGTCCACGAGGTAAATCCATGTCTTGGCTGCCCACATCAATTGAGTCCTCCGGTTCTAGTTCGGGCATGGCAAACAAAAGTTCCTTGGTTTCATTGCTATAACACTTTCTCCATCCAGGTTTGTTTACCGGATCCACATAAAACACATGTTACGCTTTTGTTGTGTTGCTAGAATATAGGGTTCATTCATATACCTGCACCGAGTAGTATTGATATCAATAACCCCAAACTTATCCTTCTTTGTATCCTTTGTTTTCGTTGGTAGTGGAAGCAGGCACATCATACCGATCCTGCTTTGGAACAAAATAACTTCTTTTTGTGCGGGGAATTCTAGTGAGATGATTCTTTTGATCACCCCATACCACCACATGTTTTTACTCGATGGTCACCCTTGACAAGCACGCCTACGTTCGCGTGAAACGAGAGGCTTTTCTCAATGTCGCCTATTCGAAATAGCCAATTATTGATGTTGCATCTATGCATTGTACAAGCTCGACTCTCTGTCCAATCAGCAAGTGCAAACATATCTTCATCTACTTCCCCTTTGGCATATTGTTCCACGACCACGCCCTCGAACCATCTTACAAATTGTTCCTCATGTGGCTTTTCAAGATTTCTTTCACCAAATTTCTCCTTCGGATCTTCCTTGTGCTTGCTGCATAGGAAAGTATATCAATGTTAGTTTAAAATATAAAATTTAAAAATAATGATGTATATAATAATGTAACTTACTCGACCCATGGTTTAGCTTCATCACAATTATTAATTATGTAGTGCTTCATCTTATGCATCTCATCTCTTTTAAGCATATAGACAGTCTGTCCTCTCCTCTTGTAGTCCATTGGAGCAAATATGCTCAAACCAGATGGTGGCTCATTCATAGCAGTATTTTCATGACGATCTGCACGATTCAGTTTGCTGTCCATGTCCAAGAATCTAGAACAAAATGTAAGGCACTCCTCGAGTATGTATCCCTCGGCTATTGAGCCTTCAGGGTATGCCTTGTTCCTCGCATAATTTTTGCCAAGACGTAGGTACCGCTCCACTGGGTACATCCACCTATAACACACGGGCCCTCCAAGTATAGCCTCATCAGCCAAATGAATAGGTAAATGCATCATGATATCAAAAAATGATGGTGGGAATAGCATCTCAAGTCGACAAAGAGCATCCGTGATTGAAATACTAAGTTTGACCAGGTCTGCTTCCACCAGCTCCTTGGAACATAGTGCATCGAAGAAATTACTAAGCTAGATCAATGCAACAACAACTTGTTCTGGCAAAATCCTCCGCACTATTAAGGGTAACAGTTTCTGTAGAATCAGATGGTAATCATGAGATTTCATGCCAGAAACCTTACGTGCTTTTAAGTCAACACATCTTCTTATATTGGAGGATACCCCATCAGGCATTTTCACTCCATACAGAAATTTGCACAAAACATCCTTTTCGTTCTCATCTAACTTGTACAAGGCTGGTGGCAAGGTATACTTATCTTTCTTAATCACAGGGTGCTGATCTGGTCGTATCCCTAGATGCTGCATGTCAAGCCGGGCGTTCTCCCCGTCCTTACATTTACCTTCCAATTCAAGCAGAGTGCCTAATATGGACTCACATATATTTTTCTCAATGTGCATGACGTCCAAATTATGCCTGATGAGCAAAGAAGACCAGTATGGGAGCTCAAAAAAAATACTCTTCTTCCTCCAGTTGTGCCATCTGTCATCATCATCACGCTTCCTTTTTTTTGATGTCGTCTTTCCAAATCTCACTTGTTCAAAACTTTCATACTGCTCAAGTACCTGTGCACCAGTCAGTGGTACTGGTGCCTCCCTGGTTTCGACCATGTTGTTGAAGCTGACCGTGTTCTTGCGCCATTCATGGTCCATTGGCAAGAAACGTCGAGATCCCGTGTAGCAGTGCTTTCTCCCATGTTTTAACCACAAATACTCAGTGTCTTTGTGGCAATATGGGCATGCAAACTTTGTGCTCCAACCAGAAAGCATGGCATATCTTTGGGGAAGTCATTAATTGTCCAAAGTAGAATAGCATGTAATGGAAAGTTCTTCTTAGTTTGTGCATCCCATGTATCAACACCCTTATTCCAAAGCTCCTTGAGCTCCAATATAAGGGGCTTCAAATATATATCAATATCGTTTCCAGGAGATTTTGGACCAGGTATCAACATTGACAATATCCAGTTAGATTGTTTCTGACACAACCAAGGAGGCAAATTGTAGGGTATTAGGACAACTGGCCATATGGAGTATGTCGTATTTTGCATCCCAAAGGGATTGAAGCCATCGAAGCAAGACCCGGCTGATATTACGAGCTTCTACGCGAACCAGCCATATTTGTTATCCACGTGCTTCCATGCCTTTGAGTCATTTGGTTGACGATTTTTCCATCATTTACCAATTCTTTCTTATGCCACCGCAAGTCCACCGATGTCCGCTTTTGACATATACATTCTTTGCAGCCGAGGAATAAGAGGAAAGTAGCGTAGAATCTTCACCGGAAGCCGCTTCGATATTTAGCACCATCCCGTCCGTGCTCTCGACATGTTTCCACCTAGACACATTACATATGGGACAATTATGCAGATTTTGCGTGCTCATCAAAAAAATAACACACAATCATTTCGACATGCGTGTATCTTGATGTAGTCCAATCCTAGCCCTCGAACCACCTTTTGCACTTTGTCCAACGAGTCGGGGATACAATGGCCTTCGGGGAGAACCTTTGAGAACAGATTAAGTATGGCCTCCAAACATGCGTTACTAATACCATACAAGCACTTTATCCGAAAAAGTTGCACGATAAAAGAAAACCTTTGTTGCCGATTTGCATCCTCGGATACAATTCCTTCTTTGCCTCCTCTAATAATTTCAAAAATATCTCTCGCCTGCTTATTTGGTTTGTCATCTATGATTTTTCCATGTATAGAGCCACCGATAATCTTTCTAATCATAATATTAGTGGCGTGCAAGGTGATCACTTGGATCTTCTTCATCGTCTTCTCTCCAAAATAAGGTGGTGTGGCAGCTTCATTGTCACCAACATCAGCATCATCGATAGGTTGTGCATGATCTTCGTGTTCTGTTATACCAAGTACTACCCTCGATCACCGATGAAGAAGTTTGGCCTTCTTCAAACTCATTGATGAAACAATCAAAGCAAACCCACTTTTTACTAAGTGAAGTTGAATCAAAACACATCATTATATCTTGTATTGCATTGACATGTACCACATGGGCACACAAGAGACAATCCAATAGGTCTAGATGATGATGAGGTATACTTATCAATCCAAGTTCTAAAATTATCCTTCCACTCTTCTCGATTGTCGAGGCAAGCGCATCCAACTCCTATCTTCGGTGATGCAAGAACATTGATCTGCAGCCCAAGAACATAATATATATATATATATATATGCATATATATATATATATATATGCGGGGGGGGATATCGATATAGCTATATATACCTTTGCCGCGAGGGCGCCGCCCGTTACCTTTGCCGGTAAGCGGGGATGCGCGCGCCAAGGGTGGATCAGCCGAATGCGGGACATCGGCGATCGACCGATGCGAACGAGTCCCCCGAGTATTCCAAGCGCCTATTAGGATCGTTTAGTGGGCTCTTTTCGTTAATTGGGCCAGCTGGCCAGCTACTAAACAGCGTGGCGATAGACAAACATAAGTGCAACCAAGTAAAAGTTCATTGCAATAGGTGTGTATAAGTTGCAACGCCAAATGGATAGTATTACAACCATACAAAATGGTGGCAATACATACATGTTATTGCATCTTGTGGCAACAAAGGATGCAATAGCCACCTATCTATTGCCACGAGGTGCAAAAAAATATTGCAACCCAAATAAGTGGTTGTGATACTGCCGTTCATAAGCAACCAACGCTAGTATGGATGCCATAGTTCAATTTTATTGCAACACACGACATGCTAATGCAACATACAATTATTGTTGCAATACTTTCCACTAATTGCCACAGAAATCCTTAAAATGGGTGCAACAGCGCCATCATTTTGCAACAAAAAAAAAATATCGCAACACAATTTTTGTGTGGCAATATGGACACATATTACTACCAGTTCATTGGTTGGGTGCCATAGTACCCCCCTATTGCACCCAAATGAGTGGTGTTGTCTAAGTGTCTAGTTGCAATTGATCGGAAACTACGTAGTGTTGGGCAGTGTCTCGCAAAATCATTTCGTTACTAGTGTTTAGCGTGGCGGTTTTTTTCTTAAAAACGCTACCATTAGTAAACTGGAGACGTCTTGTAAAAAGATGTTGTGTTGTGGTGCATTTTGCAATGGCTATACATGCATATTTTAAACACAAGTTTCAAGACGTCTTGTAAAAAGATGGATCAATGCATATCTTTAGTCAAGGGAGCCGCCATGCTGAAAATACGCACACGCACCAAATATTTTAGTCAAGGGATCGGAGACGCCATGCATGCTCATATTTAACTGAAGTCGTCCATGGCGGGCGAGCTGTCTGACTGGATTTTAACTGAAGTCGCGTAGGCAGTAGCACATGTTTTTGAACTTCCACAAGCAGCCGGAGATAGGAACTACACTTGCTTTTGAGCTATTTCTAAAACTTTGTCTAATCAGCTTTTGGGATAGTTATTCTATCAAGTGAGATTTTGTTTTTGGTTTAGATCATTTTGAATTTAATTCCTTTGTTTTTGTGTTTGTGCAGAAAGTACACATAGCCGGATTCATTAGGCATTACAAGCTCCATGAAATGGTTGTTGAACAACAAGTGGAATTTCATTCAAATGTACTCAACCTGGTTGTTTGAAAGGGTTTAGTATTTTTATTGGAGAAGCTGATGTGTCATTGTATTTTTCGTGTGAATTTACTGTGTGGTGGCGTGATGTTTACCTAAGCTGCAGAATCTTTGCAGTAGCCCGAACAAATTTCCTGTGAGCATTTTTAATACCAATTTTAGAACATATAATGCTTGTGTTTTATGTTTCTAAGAGTGGTAAATAGCATTCCTGTGTAATCTTATTATGACATGGTTCTCAATTTCTGAAGGACTGATACACCTTTTAGTTTCTTTAATCAAACTCCAGTAACTTTTATACCTTTTTTTATAACGGAGTCCTAGCGTTAGCACTGGCATTATACTAGTATCTATAAATAGCTTTATCTATAAATACTTTTTAGTATTGGTTTAAAATTATAAATGGTGCATGAGGATTAAGTGGCAACCGGAGGCTAGTTTTGTTGGTTTAATATAGTCTCTCCAAAAAAAAAAAAAAATTAGTTTAAACCTAATATAAATGTTGTTTAATATATTATTTTAATACTTTAGTCAAGGGAGCCGCCATGCATGCTGACAAAACAAGGCAGCTGCGTCGTCCATGGCGGGCGAAGCTGTTTGACTCGATTTTAACTGAAGTCGCGTAGGCAGTAGCACATGTTTTGAACTTCCATAAGCAGCCGGAGATAGGAACTAGCTTCATCCCCCTGGACGACGCACGCGTGCCTTACCTATTCGGCGGAGGGGAGGAGGATCTCTTTCCTAAATCGGCGCGTGTCCATTTCCACTCTCGCTGACCATACATCCATTACCGTATCTAAGTGACTCTTGTCCCAAGATCGCTGATTGTTGATATTTCGAGTGTCTTACATTCATGCGACGTGGTAGGTGTTGTTTACGTCGTTCGTTTTGTTGTTTATGTAGTCATCACGGAGGAAGCTGTTGTTTCCTGGGCTGCCGGAAATGATGTTTCGATCATCAGCCACAGGCGCGTTCCTCGTTTCACCAGCTGCAATTTGTGGAAGACTAGGAAAATTCAAAAACATGTGCTACGACTTCCATACACCAGAAATGACTTTTTGAACATAAACATAGTAGGATTGATCTATGATTTTTGTATTACCAATATATCCCTGTCACACAGTAAAACATGCATGTTTAGCACAAAGTTCGAATGCGAATTCAATGCAAACAGATGATGCGATCGTTGAAATTAATGGTCTACTAGCCATCGGTGGTCTAAGAAGAGCCAAACTGCTGCTTGGCATCGTTTTCCTGCGTGATGTCGACGTGCCACGCCCAGTGTCACACTCGAAACAATGATATTAAAGTGACATTTAATCCAAACAAGTTTTGTGAAAGTAACACAATCAATCATGCATATAACACCTCCATGTAGAGTTTGATAAACCATTTGAAAATACCTAGGAATATCAACAAATATGGTCAGATCTGAATAAAAAAAAGGCAGCATACTAAACAAATAGTCTGATGGCACTAAATTAGCTTCTCACCACAACGAGGCTCAGGAAGGCACCATCACAAATAGGGGGGGAGTTTTGACCTAAACCGAGCAGGGGACAACCATTAAAGAACAACTATATTTGTTCAATCCTGATATATAAATTTTAAGCCTTATTATCTCATCTCTTCTCTTTGGTCTTTGGTCACCAGTTGAGATAATAGGCAAACCCCTCTAAAAAGTTCAAAGCTATTCTAGTGGGCAGCATTCTGCAAAATAATGCATCTAAACAAGATATGCATGCCAAATCAATGTCACTGCAAAGGTAGAAACAATAACAGTTTATGGACCTATCTCGACCAGGATATACCAAATAAAAAAGAATAACAAAAGCAATCTCATAGGACAAATGAGTGTAGGTACCTAAAACTAACCAATGTAAGAAAAAAAAAGCTTGCAGGATTAATCTGTGGCATATGGCCATAAATAAATAAATTCAATAAATGGTGCATATAATAAATTTCACCACACAATAATTTATATCCAAATCTTGAGGGATAATATATTTTGCTTATGTCAGTGGCCATTTATTTGACTTGAGGGACTAAATAATAATAACGCCTGATTTAAGTGAAAGTGATATTTTGAGGGAAGGAGCTCACCAAGATATTTTGTTTAGAACGCCCCGGAATAAATTTATTGTCTCAATATCTCTAAACTGACTTCATGTTCACCTCTGCAGCTTTGTCTAATAAACTTTCAAAAACCATCGAGCAAGAGATGAAAGATACCTTGAGCGCCTCGTCTGCTGCCGCTTGTTGTTGGCCACTACTGTTGATGAAGGGCGTGAAGGAATCATAAGCCGAAGGTCGCCGTTGGCCGCTGCTGTGCACGGTGAGCGTGCTGAACGATGCCGATCCACTTCCGCCGCGGAGATGCCGCGCGCCGGTGGCACAATGAGGAGCAGCCAGCGACGACGAGGGCGCAAAGGAGGCATGATTCGCCTTCCTTGTGTCGCAGGCGCCTGGGGCAGGAAGTCGGAGCGGTGCGCGGTTCAAATGAGGGGGTCTGGACTCTGGAGCGGGGCTGCGGGCGTTGATATCTGGCACAACAATTGGTCAGTGTTGATTAGGAAGTGCAAAACTACGTGCATGCAATTGATTTAGGAAGCGTTGATTAGGAAGCAATTGATATCTGGCACGACAACTGGTGCTTGCATTCAAGGCAATTGGTGCATGTACGGCGTCGGGGTTTCCATTCTGCATGTCGCGATTTGGGCGGGATCGCACGGGATGGATGTGGGCAGAGTCAGTAACAAAGTCGCACCAAAAAATAGACAAACACTCGAGAGTATAATGGTCTGAATTGTAGGAGTCGTCGATACTGAATAGCGTGAACTAAGAAATATGTTCAATTTCAACGGGCGAACCATCGTATAATAATCGTTTTTGGGTACTCCTAGATGATTTCATTTTGACCTTTTCGCTCCTAGTCTTTAAGAATCATGCTGTTTATAATCCAAGAAAGTATTGTGAAAACGTCACCTTATATAATCTGGATTACAGACATGATATGCATCATTTAGCCATCTGGGGTCAAAGTGGGGTGCTGACCGTGTCTATCTTTCTTTTTTCTTAGACAGCAAACACTTAGCATCACACGGACCGCATGAGGTGATCACGTCCTTCTAAATTTAGAACGTAGGAGGGGCCTTCCATATTTCGCATGTGGTGATCACGTCCTTCTAAATTTAGATTAGGAGCGGGAGGGGGGTCACATGAGGGAGGGCAGGCGGACAAACCAAAGATTATCGCATCATTAGGAAGTCTTACTTTCGTTCTTTTTATGTTGTAGAGAAACAAACATAGTAGGATTGATCTATGATTTTTGTATTACCAATATATCCCTATCACACGGTAAAACATGCATGTTGTCAAAATAGTCTATCACCGTACAAGTTAGGGCTGCATATGACCAAACATAGCACAAAGTTCGATTGCGAATTCAATGCAAACAGATGATGCGATCGTTGAAATTAATGGTCTACTAGCCATCGGTGGTCTAATAAAGAGAACACCACTGCTGCGTGATGTCGACGTGCCACGCCCATCCTGTATTTTGGCAGCGTCACACTGAAACATCAACAACCAACTTTCTCCACGGGCCAACGCTAGATTTGTTATAAAATAGAATACGTTTTCACTTCAAATCGTCTTTCATAAATAAATAGCACTTCCACACAACGACATCGCTGCGCTCCTATAAGAAGGGCACGTTCTGGCACCACTTCAACTCACTCGATCTAGCCTGCCTGTAGGTACCAATGGAGGTTCCAACATGGGCGTCCTTCCTCGGTGTGCTCCTCGGCACCGTGATGCTTCTGAGGGCTATCCTCGGCCGCCGCCGCAAGTACAAGCTCCCGCCCCGCCCCAAGGCGTGGCCCATCATCGGCAACCTGAACCTGATGGGCGTGAACCCGCACCGCTCCATCGACGAGCTGTCCAAGAAGTACGCCCACTGATGCAGCTCCGTTTCGGTCGTTCCCGTGGTGGTGGGCTCGTCGGTGGACATGGCCAAGTTCTTCCTCAAGACCCACGACGCGGTGTTCGCGGACCGCCCAAAGACAGCCGCCGGCAAGTACACCACCTACAACTACCGCGACATCACATGGTCGCCCCACGGCGAGTACTGGCGGCAGGCGCCGCAAGATGTGCCTCACCGAGCTCTTCAGCGCCAAGCGGCTCGAGTCGTACGAGTACATCCGCGCCGCCGAGATGCGCGGCGCTGCTGCGCGACCTGCACGCGGCGTGCGGCACCGCCGCGCCCTCAAGCTCAAGGACTACCTGTTGACGGCGAGCCTGAACGTGATCACGCGCATGGTGCTCGGCAAGAAGTACGTGGACAAGGAGGAGGGCGCTGGAACCACCCCCGAGGAGTTCAAGTGGATGCTGGACGAGCTGTTCCTGCTCAACGGTGTGTTCAACATCGGCGACTCCATCCCGTGGCTCGACTGGATGGACCTGCAGGGGTACATCAAGCGGATGAAGAAGCTCAGCAAGATGTTCGACCGGTTCCTGGAGCACGTCGTGGAGGACCACAGCCAGCGGCGGCTGCGCGAGGGCAAGGACTGGGTCGCCAGGGACATGGTCGACGTGCTGCTGCAGACCGCTGACGACCCTACCCTTTTGCGGTCGAGTTCGACAGGGTAAGCATCAAAGCTTTTACTCAGGACCTCACGCCGGTGGCACCGAGAGCTCGGCGGTCACAGTGGAGTGGGCCATATCGGCGCTCCTCAAGAAGCCCGAGGTCATCGCCACGGCCACGGAGGAGCTGGACCGAGTCATTGGCCGCGGCCGCTGGGTGACGGAGAAGGACATGCCCAGCCTACCCTACGTCGACGCCATCATCAAGGAGACCTTGCGCCTGCACCCAACGGGACCGCTGCTGACGCCCGCCTTTCGCGCGAGGACACGACCGTGGATGGCTACGACATCCCGGCTGGCACGCGCGTGATCGTCAACATGTGGACCATCGGCCGCGACCCCGCGCTGTGGGACGCGCCCGAGGAATTCATGCCCGAACGGTTCCTTGGCCGCAAGCTGGACATCAAGGGGCAGGACTACGAGCTGCTGCCTTTCGGGTCCGGCCGCCGGATGTGCCCCGCGTACAGCCTCGGCCTCAAGATCATCCAGGTGACCCTTGCCAACCTGCTGCACGGCTTCACGTGGAGCCTTCCCAGTGGCGTCACCAGGGAGGAGCTCAGCATGGAGGAGATTTTTGGCCTGTCCACACCGCGCAAGTTCCCGCTTAAGGTCGTCGTGGAGCCCAAGCTGCCGGCGCACCTCTATGCGCAACCTTGATCGATGCGGGTGTGATTTCGGAGCATATGGTTGCCTCCATGCTTCGTTTGCGCTGTCTCGTCTTGGCGTCCGCTTGCCCCCTGTTTTTTTCTTGAGCTGCTCCTGTTGTTGTTATTGTTGCCATTACCTCCAAATTTATATATATACCTATTAATAAAGCATGAAAATTTATGCCGAGATTCAATGCTTCAGTAGTTAACCACTTTTGGATCGCTGATCCCTCGCGTCGTCTCCCTCGGGGGCGACTCGAGGGCTCCCACCGCGCCGCCACAAGGCCCCCCTCCCCGCCGCGCCGGCCGGGCCGCCGCTGCCACCAAGTCGCGGCGGCGGCGGCGGCCCCGCCTACGCCGCACCTCTACGCGCAACCATGATCGATGCGTGTGTCTGATTTTGGAGCAAATAGTTGCCTCCATGCTTCCTTTGCGTTGTCTCGTGCGCCCGCTTGCGCTGTTTTTTGTTGAGCTGCTCCTGTTGTTGTTATTGTTGCCATTACCCCTAAATTTTTATACCTATTAATAAAGCATGAATATTTCTGGCAATTTTTTTTACGCGTTTTTTTCGCCATCGCTTTCTTCCACCTGTGCCCTACTCCACAGCAAGCAGAGGCAAGGCCTCAATAAGGCGCCGTGTATCCCGGGGCTGGAGGGCATGGACCTGGAGGAGCTGCTCGCGTGTCGAAGCAAGCGCAGCTGGCCACGGCTGAGAGCCTTGGCGTTTGGCGTTACCGACAACGATGACGGCCTGCAGCTTAGGCAGGGCGTCCTCCGTCAGTAGGTCGCGATGGCGATTTCGGACGACGGACGGCGTTGAATCGCTTCGTGCTCGATGACAGCATGACGGCACGACCTGCGTCCGGTGTGATACAGTATGACATCAATTGCGGGGGACGATGTGGGAATTGGCAGCAACCATCAGTTCGAGGGGCAGACGATGCTGACTGGCAATGGCGAATGCCCACAGCAAGTTCCCATGGCATGCCTACCTCCCAAACACCACCAGAGTTGGCAATACACTATCCAAGTCCTATGCCTCTTCTATAACTCAATTTCACATGATAAATTTTAACACTGTCACATATGGACATAGAGTGTCATGTCTCTTTTGCATTCACTCTCTCTCAGTTTGGTCGTGCAGCCCTTATTCTCACATAGGTTTTGATGCACAATTACTTCAATGTCATGTGGAGGAACAAATGCTTACGTGTCATATTTCACCATGTTTTTAATTGGAGTTGTTGCAGCAATTGTTCCAAACGAATCAAGAGATGAAGCCTTCTCAAATGCTATAAAACTTAAGGTCACTTGGAGAGGAAACATTTGCATTAGTATTGATATGAATCTGAAATTCATGTTGCATATCAAACAATGAAATTTCAGCATCATTGTCCCTGTCCACCAATTCATACTCCTCATCGAATATAGGGGGCAGGTCATAATTAACCATTTCCTTTTCATGATGAACCTGTATCACGCAAGAAACACAACTAAAAGAAGGTATCATGATGTTAGTAGCAAATTCCTCACATGAGTCCTCCTCTTTTGCACTCATTTTAGCATTGGGTTCACTCAATTCTTTTGAATCCCTCATCCTATCCATCATAACTAATCCCTCTCTTCCCGGTGTCTTGGATCTTTGAGGCTGTGGGGTTTTATTTGGCTTTGGAAACACTCCCTCACTATTTTTGTGGGTCATTCGAAAGTATTTCTCACTCTCTCGCTGAATTTTTCTTGTTGGGGGCACACAATAATCTTCATCACCAAAGAGCGCACGGGGTGAGAACTACGCCCTCGGGCACCCCACCATGCTGTCCATTTTGGCCAAATAGACCACCATAAGATTTGGTTGGGCTCCGTTGTTGTGGAGCTTGACGAGGTGGTGTAGGAAGACGTTCATCGAAAATTCTCTCCATTCTCTCGATTTTCTCCACAAGCGTGTTTTCAAATTGACGTAACTCAGCTCGTGAGAGTAGTGGTTCTTTCTCTCCACTTCCACCATGACGAACACTTGAATATGGTCCTGCCATGTTAGGGACAGCAAGAAAAAAGGTGGAATATAAATTATTTGTGGAACGCGCTCAATCTCACCTCTTACTTACCCAAGTTCTTGCCTGATCTCAAGGACTATGATAGTGCTAGTGTTGGCAGCTTCGACGGAGGTGGTAGAGAGGTCGTAAGGATTACAAATCGAATGTCCCAGTCTAGGTTTTAAGTGGAGCTATAGGTGGCTAACAAGGAGGTCTACGGTAAAGCCAACCAGGTGAAATGTTGTCACTTGGTGGGAAACAAAAGTTATGACTATTTCTTCCGGATGGTTCGTCTTTGCTGGACCCGACTCGGACGTGATTCTTTCTCTCGGTCTCTCGACATGTCTTTGTCACGTTCCTTTGTAAACCGGAGCATAAGGAACATGCACGGCTTAGGTAGCACAAAGTTTTCATGAATGTTTAATTGAAACTCACAAAGTAACGCGTGCACCTCTTGTTCTATCTTCTTAGCTCGGCTATGAGTAATCGGTTCAGACATGACTTTGTTGATTGATGTAGTGATCGGAGAGGTCACCATGGTAGTCGACGCATTTGGCGTTGGTCGAGGTCGTCGACGCTGGCGTGGTCATATCATCTACTCCCGATAGGAGTCTCCAACTCCCCGTTGTTAACCCAAACCTAGAATAAACATCTACTCCCGGGTGAAAACACCACTCAGGGAGTAAATCGAACTTTTTTCTCCCGGTTAGTGTTGCAAACCGATTAGATGTTTTTTGGAAATTTTCATTTACACCCTTCAGCCATCATTTTTGTAGAAACCACCTCGATGATTTTTAATGTTTTCAATCCAACCTTAGGGTAATCGGTGATTACGTTTTCAACTAGGGAAATCATACTTGATTGGTTTATAAGAATTAAGTACGGTTTGACTTAATTACATATCTAACTAGGGGTTTCAAACACTTTCTCTAATGCAAAAATGTCCTATATAAATATTTTAGATCTTGATGAGTTCTAACACGTTTGTATTCAAAAGTTTTTCGAACGAGGTCATTTCGCGTCTCGTTTGACCAGGTTTGACCAAGTCAAATTTTTGAATTTTTAAATGAAGACAACTTTGAGCTACTTTTTGGACCCCTAGGTGGTTCTAATAGCTTGTTTCAAAAACAGATCTTGATGTTGAGCATCTTTACTATAGTAATGATTAGCATGGAAATTTTGTTGGATTAACTGCGTGGCGGTTTTGAAGCCACCACAATGCAAAGGGCACGCTTAATCGATCGATTAATAATCGTGGTGGTTTCCTAATTTGCTACAAACCACCACAATTAATTAGAAAAAAACAAAAAAAATATAGAAAGCCCAGATCTAGACCCAAACAGGCCTAGAGGAGAGGACGCCAAAGATGACAAGAGTGAGGGGAGAGTGGGTGCCGGTGTGGGGATGGGAGGGAGAAGGAGGACGTTGTCGGGTTCGGGAGATTGGGAAAAGGAGAGGACTAAGGGGTGCGCTTTGAGAAGTGAGGAGAGGAATGAGAGAGTGAGTTAGGGTTTGGGGTGTCCGGGGTATATATAGTGGGAGTTGTTATCGGGCCTGAAAGGTCTATCTAGTTTCTGATTTGGGATACTATTTACCGTGGTGTTTTAAAAAAACCACCATGGTATTAAAAACGCCACGATCACTACTATTCAATTCCTTTTCGTGTATGCGGGTGTTTTCAATTTTTGAGGCGGACAAGAGTTCTCGTCACCATTCTAAATTAATTTTTTTCCTATGGCGAGCACATTTTGCCCGCCATGGTTAATCCAGACTCAAAGGGAAAAAAAAGCCCATCAGGACCTAGACCCATACGGGTATGGGCTTGGATCCGAGCCACACCGCGGGACGTGTTGTTGGTCGGATCCGTGATGGCTCTCCTAGATCTGTTTGTCGAACCGCCGGATCCATAGCCGGGATGCCTACAACCGCCGGATTCATCTTGGGGACGCCTCGAACCCACGATCCGCCTTGGAGGGGACGCTTGGAAGTGCACGATCCGCCAAGGGATGCCTGGATCCCTTTTTGTGTCACGTGGAACCGTGCTTTGGACCTTTCCCTTTCCCTCCTTGCCCTTTGCCCTTGCTAGCACGCATGGCCACCGGAGACGGAGGAGGTGGCGGCGGATCCGACCCGATGAGTTGGCGCCCGCCGGAGTTGGTGTAGGAGAGACTTCTACCCATGCTGCCACCATGTCCCACGGCACCGCCTTCCTCCGACCTGGGAGGGAGGGGGAGGCCGCCATGGAGAGGAGAGGCGCGCCACCGACGCATCCTGCGAGGAGGGGAGGTTCTTCTTAAGAAAACCATTGTTGGAGGTCGTTATCAACCATTTTATAACGCCAATTTACATCAAAATCAAGGGAAACAAGCATACTTATGACACATATACATATCTTGTGACCTATTTCTACTTGTTTCTCAAGAAAACATGTTTTACAGGACAAATGCGTGAAACAAGTGGAAATGCATGCGATAAAGAACATAGCGCAAAGCTGAACACACATTCCGTAAATACGCAATCAAAGGGGAATAGAGAAACCCCAACTCAAAATCGAACCGAACCAAAGCACCCCATGATCAACGGTCAAGCCGCCCAAGAGCCCACCTATGAAAGGCGGTCGCGAACCGGGGCCAGGCCCGACGCCGAACTAGTGCAATGGTCTGGCCCGACCGGTGATCCCGCCAAATCGCACCACCCTTTTTCTGGGGGTATCATTAATGCGAGGAGAGGCGGTTCCCGGGGGTGCTTCCTTATTTACCTGCACGAAACTGACCATCCTAGCTATAAATAGATAGTGGAGGGCTCCATTCAAAACACACCACACAAGAGCCTCTCTCCTCCACTTGTATCTTTTACTTTTAGATTGGTTACTACCTAGTAGGAGCTTGGCAAGGCAAGATGTAATAGAAGATCAAGATCATCTTGGAGATACTTGGTATGATCAATTCATTGTTCTTATGTTGATCAATGTCATGTTCTTCATCTTGTTCTTGTTCTTGTTCTTACTTATCATCATAGTTGTGCTATAGAACTAGAGTATAGTTTCTCATGACATAATTATTGCATATGAACTAGACTATAGTCTCTATGTTATAATTACGTCATATAGAACTAGTGCTTAAACATTAATACAATCTATTCCATGGAATTTAGATGGCGACTGTCGTACCTTCAGGTTTGCCCATGTTCCGACTCATTAATCACGTGGGGTCGAGACCTAGGGGGCGTGTGTAGTTCCTTAGTACATGCGGTCATGGAGCTCGAGTGCACGGAGCCTTCGGGATATGTCGGTGCCCTACGGTAGTGTGGTAGGCGCTTGCAGAACTGTTTCCGTTTGCGTTAAGAAACGCCAACAACCACCACGATTAATCGAAGCATTTCACTACTAACGAATTAATTTTTGGTGACGGGCGTTTTATATTTTTGGAGGCGGCACATCCGCCCGTCAGGAACACATGGTCACGGTTAATACATGGAGCACCGTGGCGGCAAAAGTGTAGCGTTCTGCTTAATCAGCCTGAAAAATAAATAAAAAGAAACCCAGTGCACCGAGCCCATCTAGATCCCGACGAGCCCATCCAGAGCCCATCCACGCGCCGCCACGGTCGCTGCTCGTCATCGTCGTGGACCCACGCCATCACAACCCCGCGTCGATGCAGCCGCTGCGCCGTGGCATTGGATCCGCGTCGTGGTGGACGAAGGCCGCCGGATCTGCGTCGTGGTGGATGAAGGCCACCCGGGGCGTCGATCCGCCGTCGTCGTCGCTGGATCCGCCGTCGGGAGCCCTTGCCCGCACGCATTGCCGCCGGAGAGGGAGGAAGTGGCATTGGATCTAAGGGTGGGTGGAGGCCGACACCTAGCTCGTGGCTGTCGGGGAGGGTGGACGTCGGCCCGCCGTGTCGCCACCCCTCACCTTGGATTCGCCGCAGTGGACCTCACCGCCGTCAGACCCACCATAGTGGACCTCGTCGCCGTTAGATCTGCTGCCCCTCCACCCTAGCCCGCCACCGAAGTCGCATGAACCGCCGTAGCCGGAGTTGGCCTCCACCGAAGTCGCGGCCACCGGGGGCGCCGCCGCTCTGTGCTTTGGGGAGGAGTTGGCGGAGCAGAAAGAGGGAGGGAGGGAGTGGGAGAGGGCGGGCGCCAGTCGCGCTCGGGATGAAGAGGGAGGGAGGTGGCGTGAAGAGAGGGAGTGACGGGCTGAGGGAGACGGTTGTGCGGACGGGTGAGAGAGGAGTGGGAGACGACTGAGGCTGAGTGCCCCCAAAGCCTAACTCTGGATATATATATGCGAACATGTTTTCAGGCCACATTCTGGGCCTGTTGGGCCTCTCCGGCGGCAATGTATCAATGTTGTGTTTCAAAGCCATGTTACAAGTGTTTCATCTGGATGTTCGAATGTATGCCTTGGGATGTTGCATATGTTCCATGAAATATATGAATGTCGCAATCCTATGTCTCAAGTATTTCATGTGTTTTGGACTTTACGTTGCAAATGTTCTCATAGTTTGTTTCAAAAACAGATCTCGGGTTGAGCATCTCTACTACAAAAATGATTTGCCGTTTCATTTTGGTTGGATTGACCGTGGTGGTTTTGAAACTACGACTAAGATCAATTAACCGTGGTGGTTTTCTTATTTCACACAAACCGCCATAGTTCATCACGAAAAAAAGAGAGAACGCCTAGATTTAGGCCCAAGCAGCCCTGGAGGAGAGAGCGCCAGCATGACAGGAGTGAGGGGAGACTGGGTGCCGCCGTGGGGATGGAGAGGAGAAGGAGGACGCTGTTGGGTTCGTGAGATTGGGAAAGGACACGAGTGAGGGGTGCGGTTGAGAAATGAGGAGAGAAATGAGAGAGTGAGTTAGGGTTTGGGGTGTCCAGGCTATATAGTGGGAGTTGTTATCAGCCCTGAAAGGTCTATCTAGTTTCAGATTTGGGACACTATTTACCGTGGTATTTTTTAAAAAAAATATACCACGGTAATTTTAAAAAACCGCCACGATCAATACTACTGAATTCCTTTTGGTGTATGCAGGTGTTCTAAATTTTCAATGGCAGACAAGAGTTCTCGCCACCATTCTGGGGTCACGGTAAAATTAATTTTTTCCTATAGAGGGCACATTTGCCCGCCATGGACAATCCAGCAAAAGACAAAAAAATCCCATACCCATACCCAGACCCATTCGGGTATGGGCCTGAATCTGAAGCCGCACCGCCGGGACGTGTTGCTAGTCGGATCTGTCGACGGCTCACCTAGATCCGCCGCCGAATCCGTAGCCGGGACGCCTGCAACCACCGGATCTGCTGCCGGGACGCCTGGAACCACCAGATCCTCCGCCGGGACGATTGGAAGTGCAGGATCTGCCACCGGGACGCCTAGATCCGCTTAGATCCGCCATTGGGTCACGTGGGAACTGCACGTTGGACCTTTCCCTTGCTCGCCTCGCCATTTGCCCTTGCTAGCACACATGGCTGCCGGAGAGGGAGGAGGTGGCACTGGATCTGACCCTAGGAATTGGCGCCGACACGGGGTTGGTGTAGGAGACTTGTACTCCATGCCGCCACCACGACTGGGCGGCACCGCCCTCCTTCGACTTCTGCCGAGGGGGGAGGCCGCCATGGAGAGGAGAGGTGCGCCAACCGCCACGCCCCTGCGAGGGAGGGGAGGTTCTTCTTAAGAAAACCACCATGATTAATCGAAGCATTTACCGTGGCGGTTTTTTCTTAAAAACGCTAACATTAATAAAATGGAGACGTCTTGTAAAGATGTTGTGTTGCGGTGCATTTTGCAATCACTACTACTTATTTGATTTTGCGTGGCGGCTTTTTTCGATTTTGCGTGGCGGTTTTTAGAACCGCCACCAATGGAAGGTCACGGAAAATCGATTCATTAACCGCGTGGCGGTTTTTTGATCCACAAAAAACATCACCGAAAAAGAAATAAAAAAACAAAAAGAGAAATCCTAGATCCAGGCCCAAATCGCCCGGATCTGGGCCGCCATCGCCGAGGGGGCTGCTGCCGCCGAGGGGGCCGTCGCCGCCCGCCGGGATCGGCGCTCCCGCCCGGAGGGCGCCTGCCGGATCCCGCCGCCGACTGCCGGATCGGGGTCGCCCTCGCCGGTGGTGGCGCGCGCCGCGCGCGGATCCGGCTCTAGGGCAGCCGCTCCAGGGGAGGGAGGAGGCCGGGTCGCCGTCATGGAGGGGAGGAGGAGGCCGCGTCGCCATCGGGAGGGGAGGAAGGAGGCCGGGTCGGGAGAGGGACCGGCGTCGCTGTCGGGAGGGGGGGAGGCCGCGTCGAGTGGAGAGGACCGGCGGCGGCGTGAAGTGTGGGAGAGAACGGAGGGAGGCGGTGGAGAGAGAAGGGACCGGTGAGTGCGGCCGTTGGTGGAAAATAATGGGTTAGGGTTTCACTCCTCAAGTTATATCGTCCCACCGTTTTGTTGGGCTAAATGGGCCACGAGATGTACGATGTGGGTTGAAACTATAGGCCTCATTTACCGTGGTGGTTTTTAATAAAAACCGCCACGGTTAATCATTTCTGTGGCGGTTAATAGAAAATGACCGCCACGGTTAATCAGGGTATTTTCCGTGGCAGTTTCTCAAAAGCCGGCATGGAAAATGAAATCCAAACACCACGCAAAATCAATTACGTAGTAGTGAATGGCTATTCATGCATATTTTAAACACAAGTTTCAAGTGTTTCATCTGTTTTAGATGCACGTTAGGTCAGTTTTATCTAGATGTTTTATCTGGTGTTACTAGTATGTTACGAACCATTCAATAGTATATATCTATAAATACCTTCTAGTATTGGTTTAAAATTATAAATGCTGCATAAAGATTAAGTGGCAACCGGAGGCTATGTGTGGCACTTCTGCATTAATAAGACAACTAGGCTAGTCTTGTTGGTTTAATATATTATCTTTTCAAAAAATTGAGTTTAAACCGAATATAAATGTTGTTTAATATTATTTTTAATACTTTAGTCAAGGGAGGTGCCATGCATGCTGACAAAACGAGTCCGGTGAAGGGAGCCGCCATGCTGAAAATACGCACACGCACCTAATATTTTATTCAAGGGATCGGAGACACCATGCATGCTCATATTTAACTGAAGTCGTCCATGGCGGGCGAAGCTGTCTGAGTCGATTTTAGCTGAAGTCGCGTAGGCAGTAGCACATGTTTTTGAACTTCCACAAGCAGCCGGAGATAGGTCCTGTGGCTGCTGATCGAGTCGTTGGTCCTTGAAGCAACTAGCTTCATCCCCGGACGACGCACGTGTGCCTTAACTATTCGGCGGAGGGAGGAGGATCTCTTTCCTAAATCGGCGCGTGTCCATTTCCACTCTCGCTGACCATACATCCATTACCGTATCTAATTGACTATTCAGAGTCAGAGTGTCCTCCAGACGTGCCTGTCTCTTCTCCCAAGGTCGTTCGTTGTTGATATTTCGAGTGTCTTACATTCATGGCGACGTGGTAGGTGTTGTTTATGTAGTCATCACGGAGGAAGCTGTTGTTTCTTGGGCTGCCGGAAGTGATGTTTCGATCATCGGCCACAGGCGCGTTCCTCGTTTCACCAGCTGCCTACGTTGGTATTAATTTGTGGAAGACTGGCAAATTCAAAAACATGTGCCACGACTTCCATACACCAGAAATGACTCTTTGAACATAAATATAGTATGATTGATCTATATATGACTTTTGTATTACCAATATATGCCTGTCACACAGTAAAAAATGTATGTTGTCAAAATAGTCTATCACCATACAAGTTAGGGCTGCATATGAACAAACATAGCACAAAGTTCGATTGAGAATTCAATGCAAACAGATGATGCGATCGTTGAAATTAATGGTCTACTAGCCATCGGTGGTCTAATAAGAGCCAAACTGCTGCTTCGCATCGTTTTCCTGCGTGATGTCTACGTGCCACGCCCATCCTGTATTATTGGCAGTGTCACAGTCGAAACATCAACAACCAACAACCTTTCTCATTATCTTCGGGGAGGAGACGGGGACGTCTCGAGTGGATGGAGACGCTAGATTTTTTATAAAATAGAATATGTTTTCATAAATTTACTTCAACTAGTATAATGTCCGTGCTAACACCACAGCTTCACTCCAGCGATGCAAATACAATGTAAAAACAACCAAACAATGATATTTATTTTCATATTCTAAGTTTTTCACAATATGGAAAAAATAATTATTTGACCATACATCACCATCTCACATCGTGATGCGGAGCGGAGCCGGCGACGTCTCCGGCGGCCATGGAGGTGCGGAGGTTGTCGACCACAAGCTCCTCGCACGCGCGTCTTCCTCCCTTCCAGCGGACTTCGCCGTGGGATCCCTCTCGCCGGTTTTGGGGCGTTCCATGAACCCCCAACTGGGTGAGAAACTTCTAACTTCCCATGTCAATTCGAGTGCATCTGCATCATCCGGGCGCGAGCAAATCCGGCGGAAGCTCCGCGGATTGCTCGATTTCACTCGTCGGTGAGCGTGAATCACGACACCGTGAGTTCATCGGCAAGCGGTATCGCAGCCCTATTGTATACGGCAAAAACCAGAGTTCGAAGCCGAGGGCGAGGTCATGTGATTTCTAATCATTCCCCATGAACCCATCCCCTCGAGATATCCGTCGAAGTCATTGGCGGGAAATTCCCCTTCGAATCCATGAACGAATGCGGAGTTAAGCTCAAGTTTACTCCTATTGAATTCCAATGGAATCTCGGGAAGCCTGCGGCCGTTGAACGAGCTCGATTCTGACCCGAGCAGAGGAAGGGAGATTCATCTGACAAGGGTGGCTCACCTTGTCACCAAAGGTGGTTCAGGCCACCTCCTGCAGTTTGGATGGTACCTGGACTCTTGGGACATGCCCCCATCGGTGAGATATGCGGTGAGACATCATTGAGCGGTGATGGGGGTGAGAAGAGTAATAGCGGTGCCCATACCATACCCCCACCTGGACTTGGTACTGAGGAATTTACTGAATCACCCCGCAACTGTGATTGCTCATCTAGCCTCAGACGATTCGTGGGTCATTTTTGGCCTAAACCTAGCCAGAAAACTTTTCTCGCCGCTGCCAGATTCGAGCCTGCACCTAGGGTTGCTGTGATGCAGCCGAAAGGAGGGGGCGGATGGGGTGAGGGTGGTCAAGATCGGGGAGGCTATGGTGGTAGGCAAGATCAGAGGGGAAACTATGGAGGAGGTAATGGGCGCGATGATGGGGAAGAGGAAGACCGGATAGATCTCGGGGCGGGACTCTTGCTCGAGGAAATGTCCGCAGAGAAAGTTGAAGATTCAAGAGCTTCGTGGCAACCAATCTGAGTTGCAAGAGCTGGAGAAGGATCATACAAATGATCAAGAAGCTGGCTCATCCAGGTGGGAAGCCCACTTGGACAAGCAAGAAGATACTACTGAAGCATGGCTAACTCGTGGTGCTTCAAGCTCCAATCCATCTAGTGGACAACCCCCCATCAAGCAAAGCAGCAAACTACGAGGTAACTCAAAAGAATCCTGGGGTGGTGGGATGTGAGATCTGTGGGTATACAAATCATACAACCGAGAGGCTGTCGTAGGATGTCTTTGTGAAATTTGTGTGTAATACCCACACTACCTACAACCTGTCTTTGCTTGCCTCCCCTGGAATGTTGGTCCAGAGCTTTGTGCAGCTCAAGTAGAGGGACATGGATTCTTCTATATTGATGAGATGATTGATCCTAAAATGGCCAAGGAAAGAGCTAGTATAGCTGTTATCACTTTGTAACCAAAGGCAATGTGGCAGCAAGAGATATTGAGATCATGTTCTTGAATCTGGCGGGAGGCGATAAGTGGAAGTGGGTGGCCAAGCAAAGGTCGGATAATACTTATGTGCTGAGATTTCCCAACCCCAAGATTATGATTGAGTGGAGTAACATCAAGACTATGGTCATGAAAGGAGGTGAAGCCCAGATAAGAATTGACCCCTAGTTTTCCATCAGTGGCAGTAAAGAGTCATTACAGCAAGGATGGTTCAGGGTTTCAAATATCCCAGATGATCAGAGATCTGTTCTTACCTTGGCAAAAGTGGGTGGCCTGGTTGGCAAGGTAAATGAAATTGATGAAAGGACAAGGTTCAGATTGGACTACGTTAGAATGAAAATCTCTCTTGAGAAACCTTGACAAGGTGCCAAAAGTCACCGAGGCATTCTGGGCTCGATAGATATGTGTTTGGGTTTGAAAGAGAGGCCCCCTTGAACAATAGTGGTGGCATGCTTAAAAGTGCCATCAAAATCAATGAAGACCAACCTCCTGGCAAGAAATTCAGGCCAGAAGAGGAAAATACCCAGCAAGGATACTAGTGGTAATCGGACTAGAAACCTTGGGAAGCAGATCATGTCTTCGCTCCACCAAAGTTTCAAGCACAAACGAGTTATGAGGGCAGCTCTAAGCTTCAACATACAACCAAACAAGCTATTAATGTAATGAGAGGAGGACGAAAAATTTGGGAGAGTGTTCATTCCTCGAAACTTTTGAGGAACTGAATCGAGTGATGATTCTCCGGGCGGGGACCTTAGTAAGTTGAATAACAAGGATCCTCCTGTCAAGAATTAGAACAATGAAGCCTGGGTGCTCAGGATGCCTAACATATTGTCTATGCCCCAGACCAAAGTCAGTAGCCCTGTCAAGGAGGGCAAGTCAAGTAAAGAGGATGGCATTCCAATCTTTAACTCTCAGAGGTTTTCTTGGGCGATGACAATATTGTCAACACACAAGAGAGTCAAAAAATGAGTGATGAAGATGTAAATGATAAGATGACAATTGAGAAAGAAGCGAAGCTATTCAATCGATAATGTGTTAAGTGGTGAAGAAGAAATGATGCAAGCTGCCCAACCAACTGCTCACAAAGTTCTTTGCAAGAAGTATGATGACTCAAGCCCAAGGGGATGCTCCACAAGACAGAAGGAGGAGTGAGAGGCTAAAGAAGACTTCAGCCCTCACAACATCCGAAAAGAATGAGGCTATGGCCCGGAAGAAAAACTTGGAAGGTAACCCCCAAAGTCACAACTCCTTTCTTTGTTTTGTCTCTTGTTGAGCTAAATTCTATGGCTAATAGCATGGGTGTTTTTATTGATGAAAATGATTTTGCTACATTTGATTTGCTTAAAGAATTAGAAGCTGCTAGACATGATCGGTATGTCAAATAATCTGTTAAAACTGTAGATCCTATATCCTGAATGTACTTGAGCAAGTGGAGGAAAGTAATGATGTTTTATGTTTGGAATGGGCTCATGATGAATCTTACGATCAAGAGGATTTTTATTTTGGTTGAGTCTAGAAAAAAAAAAAGAAATGAGAATAGAAAAAATGTGATCATATCTCCTATAAACGGGAGTAATGGCCAGGTACGAAACTCGACCAACCTAAAAAAGAGGCGAGGAAGCCCAATGGAGCTCCTCCCAATAAAAAGACCAAATGTTAAAAAGAAATCCTAATGCGAGGATCTGATTTGGAATTGTAGGGGCCTCAAAAAATCTGGGGTTGCCACATTTCTTGAAGATCTCATATTCCAAAATGAGCTACATTTCATTGGTCTCCGTGGGAGACGATGATAAAAGAGTGTAAGGAAAAGTTGTTAAGGGAATTTGATCCCAATGCGGAGTATCGTGGCTTTATAATTCTGCCAAGGGAAAATGCAGGGGGATTTTAGTTGGAGTTAAACTAGCCCTCTATGATGTTAGCTCTTTTGAGCGGGGGACTTTTAATCCAACTCAATTTATGGGATAAAACGAACAAAGTAAAGTGGAATCTCATTGTGGTTTATGGGGCAGCTCGGGGAGGAAAACAAATTGGCTTTCTTTTTACGAGGCTGTCTTCCTTTGCTCTAGAAATCATGAGCCAGTCCTAATTGTTGGGGACTTCAACATTATTAGATATGCTAATGAAAGGAATAGACAATCCGGGGTTGAGAGATTCTCTAGCCCTGTTCAACTCATTAATTGATTTTTATGAATTAAGGGAACTAGTAATGACAGGTGGGATGTACACTGGTCCAATAATCGGGAAAATTCTGTATTGGAGAAACTTGATAGAATGTTAGTCTCAAAAGAATGGGAAGACATTTTCCCCTTGGTGCAGGTTAAAAAATTGCCTAGAGAGATATCTGATCATAACCCCCTTTTGTTATCATATGGTCAGTGTGATAAAAGGAAAAAGATTGATTTCAAATTTGAACTGAGTTGGTTATCCAACCCGATTTCATCCTTGTTGTAGAAAGAATTTGGAGCAGAGACATTGCAATGCTAAGTACGCTCTTGATAAAATCTGTGAAGTTGAAACTTATAAAACAATATCTTAAAGGGTGGGGCTTTAATTTGCAAGGAGAGCTGAGAAAGAAAAGAAAGGAAATTAGGGAAGAATTAGAGTTGCTGGAATCCTTGGAGGAAACTAATGCCTTAGATGCATCCCAAATGCGAGAGAAAAATCGGCTTTTAAAAGAGAATATGGATCGCTTTGGATCAAGAAGAGAAATATTGGCATAATAGAAGTCACAATGAATTGCTATTGAAAGGGGATAACAATAAAAAATACTTTCATAGAATAGCAAATGGAAGAAAAAGGGCAAATAATATTCTTGCTCTGGAGCATGATGGTGATATCATTGAAGGTGATTTGAACTTATTAAATCATGCTACCGAGTTATTATCTTTGAGCTATTTGGACCTTGCAATGAATATGATATCCATATTGATTAGAGTGTATGGGAAGAATGTAATAAAGTCTCTAATGAGGATAATGAGCTGTTGTGCCAACCTTTCTTTCGAAAAAGAAATTAAGCATGCTTTTTTTGACATGGAAAAAAATAAAGGCGGCGAGTCCCGACAAGATCCCTATTGAGTTTTATCAAGTATCTTTGGGACATTGTAAAACCCGGATATCTTGCGACTTTTCAAGGATTTCTATGAGGGTCGGGTAGATATTAGCAGGCTGAACTATGGTATTATAACCCTATTACCAAAAGTTCCTGATGCTACCAAGATCCAACAATATAGGCCCATCTGCCTTTTAAACCGCATATATAAGCTCATTACAAAAGTCTTGACTATTAGAATTCAAATGGTTCTTTGAAAAGCTTATCCACCACAATCAGACTGCCTTCATGAAAGGTAGGAACATCATGAGTGGTGTAATGGCCTTGCACGAGATTTTGCATGAAACCAAGAGAAAAAAGCAAATTGGACTAATCCTAAAGTTGGATTTTGAAAAAGCGTACGATAAGGTGAAATGGAACTTTCTTTTTGATTGCCTAGCGGCTAGAGGTTTTAGTCCAAAATGGTGTAACTAGATCAAGATGGTGGTGTCTGGTGGTACCATTAGTGTTAAGCTTAACAATGAAATTGGTCCATATATCAAGAGTTATAAAGGGGTGAGACAAGGTGATCCATTGTCACCCATACTGTTCAATTTTATTCCTGATGGTTTGTGTAGAATGGTTCTAAAAGCTCAGAATAATGGGCTGATCACAGGTCTGGTGGACCATATTATACCCAATGGGGTTGCTATGCTTGAAGACGCCGATGATACAATTATTTGCTTAAAGCATGATTTAGAGGGAGCTAGAAACTTTAAGCTGCTGCTTTATATGTATGAGCTTATGGCTGGGCTTAAGATCAATTTCAACAAGAGTGAAATCATTACTATTAATGATGAAGATAGTTGGGATGAAAAGTATCTTTGGATTGTTTAAGCTGTCGGTGGGCACTTTCCCCATCAAATATTTGGGGGTCCCTGTGAGCCCAAGTAGGTTACATGTCGTGTTGGATGCCCTTGGTACATAAAAGCGAAAAAGATTGGATGTCCGGCGGGGGGGTCAATGTCCATTCTTTGCTAGGACAACCCCGATTTCATTCAGGTTTAAATAATGCCCCAATCTATCATATGTCCCTCTACCTATTTCCTAAGACCATCATTAAGAGTTTGGATGGTTTTAGAAGAAAGTTTTTCTGGCAAGGTGGCAGCACTAAAAGGAAGTACCATCTTATTAGATGGGTCAAAATTTGTAAGCACAAAAAGAAAGGTGGTCTAGGTCTTAAGGACATTAGCAGAATGAACATAAGTCTTACGTGCAAATGGTGGTGGAAACTGGAAAGTGAAGATGGTCTATGGCAAATGATTGTTAAATATAAATATCTTCAAGGTAAAAACATTTGCAATGTGAGCCACAAGCAAAATGATTCTGCTATGTGGGCTGATTTGCTGAAAATCAAAGACATTTACTTGAAATTCAGGTATAAAGTGATTCAAAATGGTGAAAATACTTTGCTATGGAAAGATAGTTGGTTATATGACCAACCCCTCTGCATTATTTACCCCGATCTGTTTAAAATGTGTGATCAGCCTGATATCTCTGTAGCTGAGGCAAAAAGTAATCCTCAGCAGATTTCTTTTAGGAGATGGCTTTTAGATGATATGAGAACAGACTGGGATAAAACTATGCAAGCATTGGATAGCTTGACTTTGTCGATGGTAATGACATTGTTAGATGGCGCTTAACCAAAAATGGAAATTTCTCTGTGAAATCCATACATAATGCCCTATCTGTTAATGAATCGGCCCTTACAACAAGCTGGTATGGAAAGGGAAAATCCCTTACAAAATCAAGATTTTTCTTTGGCTGGTATTAAATGATGCCATACTGACTAAAGATAATTTAATCAAAAGAAATTGGTCAGGCTCTCCTTGTCATTTCTGTGATAATGATGAGTCTATCCAAAGACCTTTTTTTTCCAATGTTCCACCGCCAGGGGCCGTGTGGGCTATTGTGGCTCATGCCATTGGTGCCAACAACATCCCCAGTCAATGAGCCAGTGCTGGTCTTGGTGTGAGACCTGGCTTCCCAATGGGAAACAATTCCATACTTTTGGTATTGCTGCAATTATATGGGCTATTTGGAAAACCAGGAATGCTATTTGTTTTGAAGAGAAAAATATTGCTTCACCTGCTGCAATCCTGTGTTATGCATGCGCGCTCATGGGTTATTGGGCAGGTTTATTCCTTGAAGGTGACAAAGCAAATCTGGAGGCTGCCATTGGAGCTATGCTATCGATTGCAACTCAGCTCGTTGCGAAGGACAACAAGAGGAATCGAAGCAGGAGGCCCCGGAGAACGTTCCTGACAAGGATGGCGCCAACTGAGAAGCTGGAAGATGTGGCGTGCTATCTGGACATGTCTCATGGATGTTCTTATTCGTTCTTTTTGTTTATTTTCTGGACCTGTGTATCCTGTTATCATCAGATGTTTTCTAAGGTTGGGTGTCATCCCATTACTTTTGCTAGCTGGTTAGGATAGCCTGCCTAGCTTCTCTTTTCTGTCTTGTCTGAAATGCTGCAAACACTGTATTTCCGTTTCATGGAATGGAAATGGGGGTATCCTCGTGTCAAAAAAAATCACCATCTCACATGCTGAAACTAAAAAGAGATACTATGCATAGTCTACATGACCCTTGATAACAATAATCCAAACACTACTAAGATCCCAAGCGGATGCAGCTTTAACGCTAAACCTTACAAGAGTATCTGGGCCACTATCTGATGTCAGCACGCTCTGAGAGCAACCCTTACACCAAAACACACCCTCCTCAATATGCCTTGTTGTGTCTGATGCTGCAGTAAATCCCGACCCTCGTCATCTTACTCTAAGAACCTTCACCGCCTCACCATCTCATGCTCATACATGCATTCCCTCGAGGGGAAACACACTACTGAACTGCATAGGTGAAGCACACATGCACAATCACAACCATTACCCACAAAGCAGTCATGTAATATTTCACTACCTACTATGTCAAGACGCAGGGCAAAAAATGGATTAGAACAAGATTTTTTTTAATATCTTCGTCGTCAGTTCCTGATAAATCCCACATCATCCAAGAGAAAAAGGACACTACTACAGATTTGATTTTGCGAGACACTTGGAAAACATTAACGGTGATGGTTATTTGGAAATCCGCCACGGTAAATGACTTCATTTCTCCGTGCAACCTTGATCGATGCATGTGTGATTCCGGAGCATATAGTTGCCTCCATGCTTCCTTTGCGCTATCTCGTGTGCGTCCCGCTTACCCCCTGTTTTTTGTTGAGCTGCCCTTGTTGTTGTTATTGTTGCCATTATCCCCATTGTTATACCTATTAATAAAGCATGAAAACTTCTGCCAAATTTTTTTCACTCGTTTTTGTTGCCATTACCCCCATTTTTTTCATGCCAATATTAATTAAGCATGAAAACAGCTCGTATCCCGCATAAGTCATGACGCTTCAATATTTTCGGTAATTGTTTGTTAGACAGCGGTAACAAATCCGGACACGCGTTTGTTGAACTTTGGGTTCAACGGGGGTGTAGGCTCCACTTTCGGGCGGTGCTCCGGGGAGTAGTGGTTTGGTAAAATGACTAAGTGTCGAGGACACTCTAAGCAAGGTGACTTGTATTAATGTGAAATACCAAACGTCTTACATAAGAGCACATGCTGGGTAGGCTTCGCAGGATGGTGACGGGTAAAGACTTGTGAATTCATAAATTATTGCGAAGGCGTTGGTGAATCTTGTTTTAATTCTTTTGTTGCTGAAAAGTTTGGTTGTGAGAATGCGCGGGCTTATTATCGAATGCCCAAAGTTGTTGATTTTAGTAATGTTGGACAGGTATGTTTGATTGTGCTTCGTACTTTCGTATGCTTGCAAATGTTGATATGGGTGCTTACTTGCAATGAAAGTTTTTCAGTCATCTTGCTCGAGTGTTACGCCTAGCTTTATCTCTGAAGTGGTTATGAGAGCTAAGGCAAATGAGATAATTGAGGAAGTTGTCACCACCACCAGGTGCCACCGCAGAACCAACAGATATCAATCCATCTTCAACCAGCTTATCAATCATAGACTGTGTCATCTTTGAGTTTCCACAATCAAAAGTAATATCTTCCATCTCAGGCTCCGATTGGCTAATCAACTCAACAACGGAAGCTTCGACGTCAGAAAGGGACTCCTCTAAATCCAAAGCACATATGGCCTCCAACATACAGTCTTAGTAATAATCAAGAAACTGGAAAGAACGTACCGGCAGGAGCTCCGCGTATGGACCGTACGGCTCAAACCGCCGAAAATAGCCCTTCACGCAAAAAATCGGAGGCTAATTTGGCTTGCAACCTCTACTAACTCAACAGAACAAGGACTAAGCTCCAATAGAGAGAACAAGGAAAGTTTATGTGGAAAAGAAACCAAGGAAAGCAACGGCGGTGGGGTAGCAACCTCCGCGATCAGGGGAGGCCTTATATAAGAACCCCCGCGACCCTTCGCATTCACAGTTAATGAACGTGACAAACGGTTAGATAGCGGTCACATCCGCCTCAAAATGTGCGCCATTCCGTGCAAAGCGAAGGTCAATCATAACAACAAAGGTCCAACTCAAAACAAGCCAGGGGGAAGGGGCAATACCCGGCACCTCCGCGGTAGTGTGAACCTCCGCCCCACCGCGTTGATTGAGGCGAAAGGCTTGTGTTTGATTTGCACCTTAGCCCTCATGGGGGGGAATTGTTGGGATTCGATCCCCGCAATTGGCGGAGGTTCACGGTTGGTGATTTGGAAGACTCCACTCGAGATCGGTGATGTATGCGGGGTAGATCGACAAGACCGGATGATTGGCGGAGGCCGTGTGTCATGGATTCAAGACCTCCGATGCACGGGGCGCTACGGTTGACGGAACGGCACGCTCGATAGGGAACCTCAGCTTGAGGCCTCGGGCGGGCGGAGGTTCCAGGGCGGATCCATGCAGAAGCCCGCGGGCCCCTGCCCACACGATCGGATGAGAATGGGGACCCAAGTCCCAGCTCTATGCTGGACTCACGAGTTCAACAAAACACTTCGTTGTAGTCTTTTACTTAAAAAAATGTGCCCATGCCGCGTTGCAAGAATATCAACATACTTGGTCAAGTACTGATACGCAAACTATCTTGATATACATAGGATACAATATGATACTGTAATCCTTAAAACTAGACCAATGTAGATCACATCGTATCTCAACCTAGAATAATGGTCATTATTCTTCCCTGGCTGAGAGGATCACGCCTCTGAAGAATTAATTTCTAGTGCAAAAATTGCCCACAAATAAATTGATTTTGGGTATTGCTCAAATTCGCAAACCCAATAGCTATGGAAATCTACGGAGTTGCTATATCTCTTTCACAACAAAGATAACTAACATTTCTTGCAGCGTGATAGACCCTTAGATCATCATCCAAAGGTGGGATCTATCATCAGACTTAGCTAGCATAATTTTACCACAACAGACAAGAGACAATTAATATTTTTTTCTATAGAAAAACAAGGAGATAAAGGGTGGTCTCTAGCATAAAGGACAAGATATAAATTTTAACAGTTTTACCACAACAAACAAGAGGCAAAAGACAAAAAAAAGTGGTGCCTGGTGCGGTGCAGCAGTCAGGCTTGGGCGTCGCTGTGCGTGTGCATCGCGTACACAAGAAGAGATCCACACGAGGCTTCATCGTGCGTGTGCTCGAGGTGGCCCGTGGCCGCAAGATACGATTTGAAAATTTCTTTCGATTGATGTATAGGAAAGGTGGGAAATCTAATCAAAAAAAAATTGGTCTTTATGTCATGGATGTTTGTGCTCTTTTGCATAAATTTGGTCGGAGTAAAAAAATATATCTACAAATTTGTTTATTCGTCGGAGACGATCAAAGGACGGCAGCGGCGGCGGTTGGTAGGCGATGCGAGCTGGCTTTCCTTGGAAACATGCAGCTCACTATGACAAACTCCTGGATGGATGTAACTGCCAAAGGACAAACTTGTGGCACGGTCCGTGGATGGATGTGTCATGTTTGTTCAGCAGCCTCGGAGACACCGACAACAAGATGGATTATTCGTCCAATCCTCCCTCCGTCTCAAAATAAACGCAATTCTTTAACTTTTAAAAATTATGTTTGACCACTCGTCTTATTTAAAATTTTTATTTAAATTATAAAACAAACTAAATGTTATTAAAATATCATTAGTGATGTAGTAAATCATAATAAAAGTGATAATATTTGTAGAAAAAGTTAAATAAGATGAGCGGTCAAACACAGTTTGTAAAAGTCAAAAAAAATTATGTTTATTTTAGGACGGAGGGAGTACTTTGCAACAGCGCACAGCAGTTTCGGTGACAGGGACAACCGGCTGGACTGGAGTACATACTGAAGCCAGCTCAAGCAAGGTTGTGTCTGGGATGATATGAAGCCATATTATAATCGCTAAGAGTTATCCGATGGTTGTTTTCTTCTAACTCGGCAGCAAGCAGTGCTGACCGACCTCTGAATTTTTCCACGGTCCAAACCACGTGATCCCCAGGCCCCACCTCACGGACCCCAGGAATTCCACGATCCACATGGCCCGGCTCCTCCATTGAAACCGAGCTGCCACCCACCCACTCCGATCGGCATCTATATAAGCACGGCTCTTCATCTCTAACTCGCAGCACAAACACAAACACTCTGATTGAGAAGTGCCACTAGCAATAGCAAGCCAAGCACGATGGTGGTGGGCAGCATCTCTGAGGAGGTCACCCTGGCTGTGCCGGCGGAGCGCATGTGGAAGGGAGCCTTCGCCGGGACCAACTCGGCGCTCCTGCCCAAGGCCTCCGCAGGCTACATCGACACCGTCGAGGTCGACGGCGACGGCGTTAGTCCCGGGAGCGTGACCACCTTAAAGCTCAACCCAGGTACGTAGGCCATGTATATATATGGTCACGGTTCAATATATGGTCAGTTGGGAACTTATATATGTGTCATTTGCAGCGCTCGGTGACATGAAGCCGCTCAAGAGCCGCGTGCTCACGTTCGATGATGCGGCGCGCGTGACAAAGAAGGAGGTGCTGCAGGGAGGCGCGTTTAGTGAGGAGCTCAAGACGCACGTTGCCGAGTACCGGCTGGAGGACGCCGGCGAGGGCGCTAGCGTCTTCAAGGTGAAGGTGGACTACGAGCGCATCGACGGTGCAGTGCTAGCTCCCGAGGATGAGGCCAAGCTCATGCAGGGATACATCCGCCTCATCAAGATGGTGGAGGCTTACCTCATCGCGCACCCCGAGGAATTCGCCTGAGCGGGCAGTTGAGGATCGCTGCCGTGAGTGTTTAGGTTTCGAATAATGGGAGGAACTGCTCCTCTGTTTGGTCCTTGCTTTGCATTGCTTGGTGACCAGTGAGGGGAATCTTGTACACACGTTTATCAGCTGGAGTTTGTGACAAGTTGTGTTTTTACTCCTACGACGTACTATTGTATACCGGTGCTACTACAAAGTGAAGATTATTACTCTTGTTTGTAGTAGTGGGATTAAAGGCGTGTTTGGTTTCCGGCCTCCATCGTCCACACAATAGTGCATGGCCGTCAGAGCAAGGACGGCTAGCGTTTGGTTGATTACAAATATAATCATAAGGAAATTCAAGTTGTTCATGTTCGATCCACTTCTCAATATGCGATCTACATAGCGTTTGTACCCACAGTAAAGGTACATGAGGTGTTAGCTTTACAACTCCTAACTCCTCTTTTCTGGTGAGCAAGAATATCTCGGTATGTATAACTCAACAAGTTTCAGTAAGAGTGACAAAGCACTCTGCCATGGCCTTATTAACCGGATAACTTGGAATATTGTATACAATTTATTCAGAGAAGTATCGTCATGACATGTAGACTTATAATTCTCCTGTTATCAAAACTAAAGATGAACCCTGAATGATTCATCGTAACTTTCATAAACGAGAGCCAGGGCTTTCCGATATCCCAGTATCAGTATTTCGGTGCCCCTCGAGCTAGGCTAGTGGATTATAAATATCCACAGGACATAACATGTCCTCTAGGTGTCTTTCAACCAAATGGTTGAGTTGCATTTGCGTGTTCTTTCGCTTGCCGGCAATCGCATCTTGCCTCTCGGAAGTGCTTCTCCCCGCTTATAGCCAATATGGGGGTGAGAGATTTTATTCGGTACCTCCACTCTTTCTAGCACATTCCTTGCAGGATGCAAAAGACTTTGTAACACCTTTATAATTTATAGAAATATTTTGGCAGTTTGTTTGCAATACTGTGCAAATAACTATTATTGGAACTTAATGTTAATGTCCATTTTAAACAATTATTATTGGAACTCAATGTTAATGTCCATTTTTCCATGTGAGATATTGATACTATCGAGAGTGAGTTCAACTAACTCCTATGAATTCAATATCCACAATATGTGACAAACCATTGATTCAGTTTATTTAGTACGTGATCCTAAGCTTGAAATGCTTTATGCATTCTAAATATTTTTCGGGCATATATGGTACTACTAATCTCCCCTAATGTCTGGAAAACCTCATTTATTCTAAAACCAGCATACGGGTTGTAAATAGATCCTCTATAGAGATCTAGATACTGAACAATCGGCGAAGATTGAAATTTCTAATTGATCCCGAGTTTCTGTATGGACCCATCAATGCATCTTTGCGGAGGTGAGATTTGTATGTATACAACATAACCTAATGATGGTAGCGTGATAGACAACAAAGTGTCGATGTAGTGACTGAATGGTTCTCTTAATGATGATTGTGTACAATGTCAAAATATATACAGTGCCAACAGACATGACTGAAGGGGTATCTTGCCCCTGAAGTATACTACCGAAGGGGCTAATCCCTAACCGTCATTAGCAGTTCCTAATGATGAGATTATCTCGATTGATCACTAATTAATTATCCCTAATTAATCCTAACACTACGTACTTGGCTTCCGTTCCATTTAGCACTACAGGAGGCGGCGTCCTTTGCCGGTGCGGCGCCGCGACTCGGCAAATGCTTAGAAGCACTCGGCGAAGGCCGCCCGAGTGCCGCGACTTTCAGCGACCCGCTTTTCGGCGAAGATTTACTCGGCGAAGCCATCTTCGCCGAGTGCCAAAAGCTTTGATCGGCGAAGAGTTCGCCGAGTGCCGTGTCCACTACAAGAAATGGTGCTTTACATGACGATCGGTTTGGTCATAAGCGATCGAGAATGCATGTCACGATTAACTTCCCATGACGATCGAAAAATCCGTCATGTATCTCACGTCATAGATTTGCTGAACCAAATTAAGCCGTCACAGATTGACAATTGTGTCTGTCATGAATTAGTTGAGTGTCTCCTATTTCCAGCCCATATCCAAGCCCAAATCCACACCATAGTGACCAAAAGAACGTCACAAATTAATTCCAAAATCCACAAGATTGCTACAAATTAGTTTCTATATATATCACAAATTAGTGCCAAATATCACAACATTGCTACAAAACATTGCTCATCTTTTTCCATGAAACATCAACATTTATTTCTGTACAAATTTTTACAGGAAGTACTGATGCAATAACCAAGGTACACTAAAGTAGCTACAATACTAAGATGTTGATTTCTCGGTACAACTCAAATGACTCGCTCGAACACGTCAGTGGTCCACGCCGAGCTCCTTCGCGTTGCTGCCGCTCCTCCTCCGAACCAACCAAACGCCGCTGCTCCTCCTCCGAAACCACTGCCGCTGCTCTGGCCGGACGCACCGTCCTGACATATTAAGAGAGGGTGAGTGAGATGGAGAGGAGAGAAAAACAACAGAGGGGAGGAAGGGAGCCGTACCTGCGCCGGATCTGAGCGGGCGGGAGGGAGGTCGCCGGATCTGAGCGGAGCGGGAGGGAGGCCGCTGTGCACCGCGTCGTGGAGAAGAGGGGCTATGCGTCAGCCGGTGGTCCTGCACCGCCGGGCACCGCGCTCAGAGTCAAGACTCGCGATGTAGAGGACGAAGAGATGTGGGAGTTGGGTGGCGGCTGCAGGAGCGGAGGAGGATGATGTGCTGGACTTAGGTTTCACAGAAGGTTATATACTGAAGTCGATTATGGGCTTTGGTGGGCTGCTGGGTCATGCTGCTGTTCGGCAGTCTACACGGTAATTGTTTTCAAGGGCAATAAGAGGAGGCTAAGTCAAAGATGTACATACGTATTGCATACAATTATTTTTGTTGCTAAAAAACGGAGCATAACCTTAAAAAAAAAAAAAATAAAGGAAGCATTAGATGGGAAATATAAAAGTTCTCACGAGCAATAAAGAGGAGGCCAACTCATGTACGTATATTATATACGATATTACATATAATTATTTTTAAAGGCAACATAAAAAGGAAAATATATATTAAAAATTGAAAATAAAAACAAAAAAAAAAGGCATCAAGGGGAATGGAAAAAGCGACCGCACGGTCACAATATCAAGGAGCTTACCATCTGGCTATCAAAATTTATAAATGCCATTAGTTGCAAATGCCTTTAATTTAGAGCTATAATCAATGCTATTATATGCGAGGGTCGGTCTTGGACTGGATATCAATACTTAAGTCGTGTCGTTTAGAAGGAAATATGATGCTGGGATGTGCAACCATGACAATGACTAAACCGGCCGTAATAGATATATCACCTCATGATTGAATCGTCACGAGACAATACAATTCTATGATGGTTTTTAGAGCGTCACCAATAAGCGTCATGTAAAGCACCATTTCTTGTAGTGGTCGGCACTCGGCGAACCCGGCGTCGACCGTTAAATATGGAAGGGCTTTGCCGAGTGCCAAGCGTCGGGCTTTTCGGCAAAGATTTGAATATTTTTAAATCTTTGCCGAGTGCGGATGTTGGCACTCGGCAAAAGTATTTATTTTCTGAAAAAACAAATGGACTTTGCCGAGTCTTTGTGCGGGAGGCACTCGGCAAAGTTATGGTCATTTTGCCGAGTGCCACCTTTTGCACTCGGCAAACCCTGCCATTTTTCACTGCGAGGTTACCCGGCTTTGCCAGTGCCGGCACTCGGCAAAGCTGGAATTTCATTTTTTTCTTTGTTTCTATTGCTTGTTCTTTGCAAATCAACATATACATATACCATAAACATTCATATATACATCATAAACCACATAGATCACCGATTCACATATATAATCCACATATCTCACAAATTCACATATATAATCCACAAATACCACAAATTCACATATATAATCCACAAATACCACAAAATCCAACATGTCCAACAACCAAACGGAATCTAACATGTCCAACATCGAAAGCGAGATCCGTCCACGGTGCAACATATCCAACATCTAAAATAAATCCATCACCACCACCTCAACTTGGCGGCCCCGAACCGTGGCCTCCCACGGTCGCGAAGAGCCCTCACCTTGCCCCGGATACCACCCGTCTTTGCGGCGTGCCGGCGGGTCACGACCACCCGTGGTGTGGAGGGACGTGTGGAAGCCCGTAGTGTGGGCTGCTGCGCGCCGGAGGAGGAACGCCACGGCCACGTGTCTTGTGCGGTCGGGCCGACCCGGATAATTTGGATGGGGTGGAGAAGGGCCACCGGGAGTCGGGTTCGAACCCGCGGCGGGCTGCACAAGTGTGTGGCGATCTCATTAGTACTGCAGGTGAGCCGCACATGCCAAATAAATGAACAACAACATATACTCACCGGGTGCGTTCACGAGGAGGAACGGGGAAGCGGGGGTGGAGCGGCTGAGGGGAGGCAACGGAGGCGGGGGGTCACACCGGGATCCGGAGGCCACTGGAAGTAGCTCGCCACGTCCTGCGGGCGGGCGCACCGAGTGTTGCGTGATTGCCTCAACTCCCGCCCGATGGGCCTCTGCTGGGCGCTGCTTGGCCGCAAACTCTTGCGCTGGGCGCTGCACGGCCTCCGGCTACGCCATCCGGACCTGCAATATTACAACCGTAACATTGAAACAATGCATAGGTAGCGAAAATGTGTAAAACCGGTGAGCGGCCAGATGAAACTGAAGTTACCGCATCGATGCGCATGGGCTCGGCTGCCGAGGTGCTATGGGGATGTCGGTGGAGGTCGTGCTCCGTGGCGAATCACCCTCGACCTTGTCAGCGAGAGGGCGGGTCGATCGCGCGTGTTGGCCATCGAACCCGGCGTCTTTGCTTCCCTCCTCCCAACCTCATCACCAGTGCGTGTCGGGCGCGGTGGGCCGGATCGAAGTCCTCCCCATAGCGCTGCTTGGCCGCCTCGGCGTCTTGGGTAAGCTTGGGGTAGACATTTGGCGTTCTTTATGCGCCTCGGGCCTTCGGCCGGGTCATAGGCGTTGGCGGGTCGGTCGCCCGCATTTGTGAGTCAAGGCCCACCAGCGTACTCGCTGACCTCCGGTTTTCATGCGAAGGTATTTGCGAGGAGAACACGAGAGATGGTTAGAAGTGAAGAGATTTGGCGCTTGAATAAAAATATCAACACAATCGTACCCATCTATCCATATACAGGGAGGGAGAACACTTGTTGCCTTGGTGGTGTGGGCGCCTTGCATCTCAGGCGACACCTCCGACGGAGTCTCTTGTCTGGCGTACGTCTCGTCAAGAGCCACTTGTCCACAATGGCCTCCCGGCCAGTCCTTGTACTTGCTTTGCACCACTCGGACACATCTGCATGACATAGCGGAGGATTAATGGAAATGCGCTTATTTTTTTTTTTATTGAAGAAATCTGAATAAATCGTTCTCACGAACCTGGATGTCTTGCTCCCCGGTGAGGTCGGTCTCCCTACGGAGCATCATCTCCCTTGCTTCGTTCTTCTTCACCACCTTGCCAAGCACGTCGGCGTTGTAGGAGGTGATGCGATAAACACAGCGCCTCGTGGTACAGGTCCTTGAGTCGTTCTCGGCGGACCACATCCCTACACTCTAGCGGCCTCCTCCTCCTTCCCGCCTCGCGCGTGAAGTAGTTACGCATACGAAAACATGTATCATTCAATTATTTAAGAAACATAGTATTCAAACGGCGTGAAGTAATCCCGCATACACACTCACCCAAAAGTCCGTCTTGATCTTCGGCAAGCGCCCCGTTCACGCAGCGCCAAGAAGTGGTCCCACGTCCGGGGAACCTCCCTCACGTTGTTCGAGGTCCACCGGGCCGGGGTAGTTCTCTCTAATCGGCGAGGCTCGGATGCCATTGATATGGCGCGCCTTGCCCCCTCCGCTTACAATCTTCCGATTCTTGCCGACGAGGCATTAAGACAAATTGTTAGCTTGAAGTTCGATTTTCAACATGTCATATGAAGAAGTAGTGAAAATATCAATGGCTACTTACTTTTCACCGTTGGGTCGAATCGCGGGGCGGCGGTGAAAAGGGATCGGCCCCAATGGGAGGCTCGAGGCCTTATTTGGTAGACCTTGGCGGCACTCGAGGAGGGCGTGTGGACAGGTGTCTCTTCGCTTTGGAGTCCGAGTGCGGCGGTGTGGCCCGACGAGGGCTGGCCCGGCGACGGCCCCTGGTGGCCCGCTGCCCCGGCTGGTCCGGCGGCGACACAAAGTCAAGCCTCCTCGTGGGCCGGACGGCGTCGGTGCGCCTCGGCGTCTCCACCGTCGGGGGCTGCTCGTCGGCCTCCTCCTCGTCGGCCCTCCTCCTCGTCGGCTGGGGAGAGGGTGAGGGGGTCTCGCGTAGCGGGACTGGACCCCTGTCAACGTTGCCGCCTTCCGCTGGCATTTTGTCGAGTCCCCGCAAAAACAAATAGTAAACCAATTAGTATTGCAAAATGAGCGAAATATAATTGAAAGGTAACAATAATAACAAAATAGTATTACATGATTTAGAAATTATCTCCCGAATGCCTAAGGTGGCATGTAGTCATCACTATCGCTACCACTATTGTAATCATCAATGTCACCATCCTCATCATACGTATCGTCCTCGGCATGTGCATCACCCTCCACGGCTCCTTGGCGCACCGGCCTCCATCGTTCAAGAATTTGCGGGTCCTTAGCATCACGCACCTCATCACCCTCGTCCTCATCGATGGCGTTGTCTACTTCCATGCCCATCGGCGAAAGAATGTCTATCTCCAAAGCGTCCTTCTAGCCCCTCGGGTTGATAGAACTCTTCGGTGTTTGGGTCGGGATTGTAATCATCATCGTTCGGAACAGGCGCTTTACCGTGCGGCGATACACTGCTGCACAAGGTACCAACCCGCAAAGGTCCTCGTGTTTTGGCACGCCCATGGGAGGTAATAAACTTGTGTGGCGTGTATATTAGCCACAATATAGACATCCTCTCCTCCATATACGGAATCTGTCGAATTTCGACTTGCCCAATCGTAGGGTCCACTTTCGTGTCATCGGGATCGAACAAATGGCATTTGAATACCACTAGCTTGAGCTCTTTAGGACCCCGAAGTTGAGCTCATATATTTCTTCGACTATGCCGTAATAGTCCTTCTTATCCAAGCGGGCGTCACGAACTCCGGTGCACGTTGTTTTCTTGGTTGGGCCGACTCTCCTCGTAGCTTCGTCGCTGGCGATAGCCATTCACATCATAAGCGGTGCCCATTTTTTAGAAGATTGTCTTCTTGTTGCAAGGTAGGAGCCTCATTCCCTCTCCGGTGTTGACCAATAAATTCCCTGAAAAAACAAGGCGGAGGTTTAGGGTCGATAGGTGGAGGATAGTGACGGCGTATGGAACAAACTCATTGAGAACTTCTTGTTGATAAGGAGCGAGTTTCGTCAAGGTTCAACAACACATAGAGCATGATAGTGCGCCACTCATCAAAGGACAAGTGCTTGTGGGTAGGCTGCGCTTCCTCTTCCGACTTGCCCTCACGAAAATTTTGAGGTTCGATGAACTCTCGTCGGCGTTTGTAACGAGGGGTAGGATTGTGGGCCATTTGGGAAGTTTCTCGGTATAATGCGCTTTGTGTGAAGGTCGACACCTCCTCGAATGTATGCCTACGCCACGGAAGGCTCAATTCGGCTTTATTCTGCATTTTCTCCGAAGTACCTTGAGAGCCCTCTCGATTGGATAGCACCAACGGGCGCACGGGCCCCCCCAACCGTGCCTCGCCCGGGCAGTGCAAAATCAGGTCTTTGCATCGGCGAGGAAGAAGCCGGTGGAAATATCATCTCAACTTGCGGATCAACACGGTGCAAAGACGCTCCGGATCGGCAATCGCATCCCGAGATAACTCCTTAACACAAAGTGGCGGAAGAAAAACTTAACTCTGCCGGGGGCGCCCACCTTGGCTCGGGGAGGTATCCCCGGAGTCATCGCGAGAAGGATCCGCTCAATCCATATGTGGAAGTCATGACTCTTCATCCCTAAGACTTTCATAGTGCGCAAGTTCACTCCCTACTCAAGTTCGCCGCATACCCATCGACGGGGAGCGATAGCGTCTTCATCCCTTTGTAGCACTTCCTTCCTATCGGCCCTTTTGATGATGTAGTCGGCCGGGCCCTTTTTCCATCTCCTCCCGAGGGGCTAGGGGTCTCTATCACTAGCTTTGGTCTATCGCCACCGACATCTCTATGTCAAGTCTAGCCTTAACGTTGTCCTTTGACTTCTTAAGGTCCATGGTTATTTGCGAAGAGTGCCTCGGAGATATTCTTTTTACGTGTGCATTACATCGATGTTGTGTGGAAGAAGAAGATCCTTGTAGTAGGGAGATTAGTCAAGCCCGATATATAAGTCCACATGTGTGTGGTACCATATCCATCAAAACCACCTTTCTTTTCATCGATTTTGAGACCCGACTAGCTCGGCAAGGACCTCTTCACGGTCATAAACTTTGGGATGGGATCGGTGACTTCAACACCTTTCGTGAAGTGCTTTTTGTCTAGTGCGAATTCATGGTCCTCGGGCGGGAATTGGCGATGTTTGTCAAGCGAAGAATACTTGCCACCCTTGAGAAGCCGGGTGAAGCGCCACGGTGCCTAGCATGTTGGGCAAGGGAACCTCCCATGAACACACCATCGCTGAATATGCCATAAGCCCGGGAAGTCATGCATTGAATATAGGTACCACACATGCATTGTAAAGTTTGTCTTTGTAGCTCGGTCGTGCGTCGATTACCCCATTTTGCCAAGCATCTTGCAATTCATCCCACACTTGTTTGCATGAACACACCCATATTGTTGCCGGGTGCGGGTATTATCGGCGTCAAGAACGGTGCTTGAGCTCAAACATGACACGGGGGAAGATTGAGAGGGATCACGAACACGGGCCAACAAGTGTGCGGGGCCGCCCGGTTGACCGTACGGGTTGAACCCATACATTTGCAAGCGCTCTGGCGTACATTTCGAGCCTCCATAGCTTTTTCGGGATGCATATTATCGAAGTGCTTCCATGCATCACCATCCGATGGGTGTACCAACTTCTCGGATTTGTATCTTTTGCCCTTCTTGTGCCATGTCATTTGTTTCGCGGACTCCTCCGTCATGTACGGCCGTTGGAGCCTCGATGCGAAAGGAAGGTGTAAATGCGACCATCTCGGGGATCTTGGGTACATTTCTTCCGCCATCACTACATTCTACCTCCACAAACCTACGGGCTTTGCACTTTGGGCAGTCGCGTTGCTTCCTTGAGATCTCCCTAAATAGGGACGCACCCCTTTGGACAAGCATGGAGTGCGACTCATACGGCATCTTGAGTCCACGAAGAAGTCTACGTGACTCGTGCGTGTTCTTCGGCGGGGGCGTGACCCTGGAAGCGGTTGCCAATAGCGACAACGAGGGTGTCGAAGCCGTCTCGACTAATGCTCAATTGCGACTTCAACGCTATAAGGCGTGAAATGGCATCGGCCGTAACCATTGTCTTTCGTGAAGGGGCTGGCGTGCGCCTCCATCATCTCGTAGAACGCCTTTGCGGTTTCCTCGGGTTCCTCCTCAATCCTCCATTGAAGCGTGCATCGTGAAAGTACGCCATCATGTCGCCATCCCGGCATCTTGATCATACTCCTCGAGGAGGGGCCTCACCACGTCCTCTCTAATACGATCGACGGCGCCGTGGAAGATCCGGCGGCTATAGTTTGGGACGAATCCGTTGTTGTAAATATGTTTACCCATTTCAATCTTGACTCGCTTTTTCTTGTTCTTACATTTCTTTGCCACGGACCACGGCATCGAGCGGACCCTTTAGCGGCTGGGCCAAATGCATGTTCGGGAAAGCATCGGTCCCCTAACCCATTCAAGACTCTTACTTGCGAAGCCCGTGTACATCCACTCACGGTTATCCATCCTCGTCATACGCCCATGTCGGTGAGCCACATAAGCGGCAATTGCATCTACGGCGTTCCTACCATCTAATAGGTGAGGGGTAGGTCCTAATCCCACCGAGGATGCGTAGACAAGGTTAGCATCCATGCTCGAGGTCCGCCTAGAGGCGAATTTCGGCGACACCTCCCATTTGTTCTCCCGATACACGTCTGGCGGGGAGTGTGTATCAGGAGAACAACGGGGAGGTCTTTTGCCGAAATTCCGGCTCGGGCGGGAGGCTGGCATGGATGCTAACCTTGTTCACGCATCCACGGCTGTCAAAACGTGGACAATCCGAAAGCAGATACGGTCGCGGATATGCACGGATCGCGCATACCAACGCCCCGTATCTCTTTCGGACGGGGAGGCGCCCTAAGCGGGTCGCGCTATGTAAGACAACTACAAGGATGGGACGGGCGTGATTCATACCTACGGGTCGGTGGAGACGCGGTGCAGCAAGACCGCCCACGAGGACGGCAGGGGTCGCCGAGTCCCTCCAACAGTCCTCCTACAAAACAAGGCCAAAAAAAAAAGTTAGTGTCCACTCAAAATTTTGGAAGCACCTCCCCCCGCACGGGGAGATACCCAAAACCTGCAAAAACATGGCACGAAGGCCAACAACCACATGCATATACGAGAATGGGCACGAAGGCCACCAACCACCAATATGGGCACGAAGGCCACCAACCATCAATATGCGCATACGAGGCCGCCAACCACCAATATAACAACCACCAATATGGGCACGAAGGCCACCAAACTATTTACTAACTACTACTACTAACCCTACTAACTACTAGTACTAACCACTACTAGAAAGATAGGGCTTACCTTGGCGCGAAGCGGCAAAACAGCGGTCGGCGGCGGCGGCGTCGATCACCACAGCGGCAGCGGTCGGCGGCGGCGGCGTCCATCACCGCAGCGGCACCGGTCGGCGATGAGCGGTGGCGGCCGGTCCGAGAGGCACTCTCTTCCTCCTCCTCCCCTTCCCCTTCTTCCTCCTCCCTCTTCTTCCCTTCCTCCCTCTTCTTCCTCCTCCCTCTTCCTCTTCTTCCCTTCCCTTCCTCCCTCTTCCTCTTCGTCCCTTCCCTTCCTCCCTCTTCCTCTTCTTCCCTTCCCTTCCTCCCTCTTCCTCTTCTTCCCTTCCCTTCCCTTCCTCCTTTGCACAAGGCCGCCGGGCGAGATGGGCGGGCAGGGCGGCGCCGCGGACTTTGCTCAACGCCCGGCGGGCGGCAGCGGGCGGATCCGGCGAGCACGGCCGGAACCGGCGAGTACGGCGGCCAAGGTCCGCCGGGGCCGGACGGGCGGGCGCGCGTGGCCGGGCGACGCCGGGCGGCCGGCGGGCGCCGGAGCTGGCGAGTAGCGGCGAACTAACGGCGCCTCGGCGTTAGGCGAGGCGGATCCACCGAGGCGGCGAAGCGCGGCGTGGCGGGCACCGGCAGCGAAGCGGGCGGGCGGCGAAGCGGGTTGAGCGCGGAAGCGTAGAAGCGCGAGCGCGCCCCGGCGTTGGGGAGGGGTCCGGCGCGGTGGCGTGGCGGATCCGCCGAGGACGGGCGGCGGGGCGGGGAGGCGGGGGAATCGGCGGCGGCGGTTGTCTCCGTCGGCCCGAACGTGGGCGGGCGCGTGGGGAAGAATGAGGAAATGGGCCTCGGGTCCGGATATTGACGGGCTTTGCCGGAGTGTCCGGGTAACGGGCACTCGGCAAAGGTGTTTTTATTATTTTTTTCAAATTCGCTTTTTGCGAGTGCCGCCCTACGAGGCACTTTCGGCAAACTACCCTTTTAGAGTGTCACGTTTAAGACTTTCGGCAAAATTCATCTTTTTTTTTTTTTCGTCCCATATTTTTTGTGTGGCCTTGGTAGGATAATTACATCTCATGTTCACAATTTGGGACAAATTCAAAGTGTTTTGCTATATTTCATGAATTATTTTTTATTTTCTTGCATTTTCTTGTGACTCCAAATTTGAGCTGCAGGTACATGAAATAATGGACGGTGGTCATTCAAAAAATGTTATTCACGATGTTTGGCGTATGTTTAGGCTAAATCCGGGGACTCGCCTGAAATTTCGAACATTTATGTCGGAACATGGCGAGTCACGTCGCGGGAAAAGGTGTTTTTAAATTCTATAAAATCCAAACGAAGTTTAAAAGTCACGAAACTTGGCGTGGTGTCTTGTCATCTCGTGGGGAGGCTGTGAAAAAAATTTTGAAAAGTTTTTGAGCAAGTTGTGGCGTCGGATGGCTAAAACCCGGACATCTCCACACTTCATAATTTTAAACTCGTTTGGAATTTATAGATTTTAAAAACACCTTTTCTCAAGACGTGACTTTCGCCATGTTCAAGCACATAAATGTTCGAAATTTGTAAGATAGTCCCCTGGATTTAGCCTAAACATACGCCAAACATCGCGGAATAACATTTTTGAATGACCACTCGGCCCATTATTTCATGTAAGTAGCTCAAATTTGGAGTCGCCAAGAAAATGCAAGAAAATAAAATAATTCATGAAATATAGCAAAACAAAGCGTGAAATTCTCCCAAATTGTGAATATGACATGTAATTAGGTACTAATGGCACACAAAAATATGGGACGAAAAAAAAAAAAAAAAATTAACGGTTTGCCGAGTGCCTTATGTGGCACTCAAGAAAGAGAGTATTTGCCGAAAGTGGGATAGGTTGGCACTCGGCAAAGCGTCGGTGGCGCTTGCCGAAAGTGCCTAACGTGAGACACTCGCAAATGTGAATGAGAGCCGTCCGCTTGGTCCTGCTATCCTTTGTCGAGTGTATTATTTTGCCGGCGGCCGGCCCACCGGCAAAAGTATTGTTTTCGAGTGCTTTGCGGCGCCCGGCGGCTAGGCACTTTCGGCAAAGCTGGGTTTTGCCGAGTGCTGAGATTGGCACTTTCGGTAAAGGTGTTCGTTGTCGAAAGTCGCGCGGCTTTTTGCCACTCGGCGAACCTCTTCGCACTTTCGGCAAAGACGCGGTTTCTGTAGTGTAGGTGTATTTGAATCCATCGGCACCAAAATATAATTAGTACCATTGGATCCAAACGATATAGCTATTACTCTGTCCATTCTAATTATAAGTCGATTTAACTCTTTAATACATCATCAATCTTCCTATGTATTTAGATACAATATGTGTCCAGATATATATATATCAAAATAGACATAAAAAAAAAGTCAAAGTAAAACTTATAACTTTTTTTTTTTGGTGAAAGAGGATGCATGGGGTCCCCTACTAGGCTTTTATTTAAAATAAACAAAGTTATAAAGTTTAAAACTTATAATTTGGAACTGAACAAGTGTTTGCCATTGTGGAGGCGGTTTTTGGGGTGCGTAGCAGCAGCGTCTCAATGGTAATTCCAGGTCCGAATGACGTCAAGACACCCCACTCGTTGAGGTTGAGCCTCTGCTTGCAAATCTCGTGGAGCACGAAGATGACGGTGGCGCCGAACATGTTGCCGTAGTCACGCAGGACACGTCGGCTTGCGGCCAGCTTGTCGGGCTGGAGCTGGAGAACTGTGTCAAGCTTGCGTAGGATTCCTTGCGTGCCAGGGTGCACAACCCAGAACAGGTCGTTCCAGTTGGGAACATCCATGTCGAGCGAAGAAAACGAGCTCAAGAGGCACTGCTCTATGTTGCTCCCGATGAACTTCGGGAGATTGCCGGTGGCGCTACTGCCGCCGAGGGCGCCACTTTCCAGCTGCATGGTGAGGGGCATCCTGGGTCTCCGGGACGATGGCTTGCGCGGCAGACATGATCTCGAACAGCGGGGTCTCAGCGGGTCCGGGGTCCGCGCCGACGATGACGGCGCCGGCGCCGTCGCCGAAGAAGCCCATGTTGACGAACGTCTGGAAGTTGCCTTCCTCGGGCGGAGCGAAGAGCATGATGGTGAGCTCGGCGCAGACGACGAGGACACACGCGCGCCCCTGTTGTTCTCGGCCAGGTCCTTGGCGACGCGCAGCGCGGCGACGCCGGCGAAGCAGCCACCGAGGTAGAGCATGGTTCGGCGCACGGAGGCTCGGAGGCCCAGGAGCTGCACCAGCCGGAAGTCCACACCTGGCATGTGCGCGCCGGAGACGGTGGCCACGACGAGGTGGGTGATGTCGCTGGCCGGGCGGCCCCACTCGGCGATCGCCTTCCTGGATGCGGTCGCCGCGAGCTCCGGCACCGCCGTCTTGACGATGTCGAGCCGCGCGTCCAGCGACGGCGCCTTCGGGTCCAGGAACTCCGGGTGCGCCGCCAGGAGCGCCTCGTCGTGGTGGAAGAAACGCTTCTCCGTGCCTGAACTCTGGCCTGCACATACAGAGATATGAATGAGCGTGATGCCATCTATGAAACTTTACAGGCAAATTAATTGTGCTCAATGCGTGCTTACATAGTGTTCTGAACTTCTCCTTGAGCTCGGTGAGGTGCTCCCTCTTGGTGACACGGAAGTAGTAGTCAGGGAATGCTTCCTGCGTTATGCAGGTTGCTGGGTTAGCCGTGCCGGTTGCAAGCACTGTTGCAGGGCCATCAGCACGCTGGCTTATGCGTGCAGCGCTTGGACTTGCCATGGTTGCACAAGAGAATTCAGTACCTACAATTTGCTTCTGTATGTTCTTGCAAGAGGTGCCTATATATATATAGCATGGTATAGACGTACGTCAAGCGGCCGGCAGCCGGCAGCCTGGCGTTCTTTGGATCTACTAGCACTAAAGGTCAGCCGGGTTTTGGATGATAGTAGGACTAAACATAAACTAATTATAGACTAAGAAGAATTCGTAGCGGCTAGAATTCATAGTTCTCATTAGAACTAATTTGACGAATTTAGAAGACCCCGCGTGTTGACATCGCTCGAGAGTATCAAGTTGCATTATTAAACAATCACAAACATTCTCGCAAGACCACAACATAGGCAGATTAAGTTACAACACAAGTTAATTATACATAAGTTACACTACACAAAATATAGGTTTTGAGATACAAGTTTGTGGTCATACCACACAAACTTTACGCCACGCTGTACGAGATGAATAAAATTTGTCCGCTCCGGCAGAGGGGTCAGGAGTAATAATAGTAGCTAGCTATACTCAACAGTTTAATTTATCCACGCACTAGTACAGGAATCAGGTCTATCCCCAGTTCTTCATGGGCATTTGTCCCGGTTACGTAACGGGGATTACGGTCCCGGGACTAAAGGTTGCACCGTAGCACTAGAACCGGGGATATACCTAAGGGTTTGTCCCGGTTCTACACTACACCCGGGACAATAATGGGGGGGAGGGCTTTTGCATTTTGGCAGCCATGTTGTCAGACCATTAGTCCCGGTTGTAGACACCACTCAAGACAAAAATAGGGGGGGTTTTGCATATTGTACCCGACCACGTGGTCATCTCATTTTGTCCTGGTTGTTGTCTAGACAAACAATAGGGGCTTTTTTTTTTTTTTGCTGCTCTTTTTTGGTTGTTCATTCATTTTCTTTTTTAAAATTAAATTGGTTTTTGAATTCGATTCTACGATGCCAATGACATGTATACGTATGATTCGAAAAGTTTCAAATGGATCGATGCTTACACAAATAATACAAATGAAACTACGAAACTAAAGTACATTACAACATGTATATACATACAATTTAGGCACCATATATATATTACAAGCTTGCATTGTATATTTCATCCTCATATCATTTGAATCCGATAACAAATTCGGTTGTCATACAATGACCCTAGCTAACAGGGAAAGATTCGTGGAAGCCGTTGCTGATGGGAATCAATAGTGCTCTCCTTATTGAAGCGGTAGAAACCATTTCCGCCCTTACACGTGGCCCCAATATCTGAAAAAAGAAATGAAACATGCTGCTATGTTATTAGTTGAAAGAAAATTGTACCATTTCCAAAAGAGGAAATTGAGGATATTAATACCTACCTATGTCCATATAAATTCATATAACTAACCAGTAGTAGCATCCATTTCTTATGCAAGTCTAAGTGTCTGCAATCATCAAAGAAACTTGACCGAGTTAACAAAATGAATTTCCTTCAAAAATCAAAAGATCAAGGATATGGAAAAAATTTGTCCGCTCCGGCAAAGGGGTCAGGAGTATAATAGTGGCTAGCGATACTCAACATGATTTATCCACAATATAAACAAGTATGCATTTTTGGCTCTATAGCAAAGTTGAATTGAATAAGTATAAATGACATTTTGTGCATCAACTAGCTTCTTCCTAAACCAAGAGGTCGATAGAATTTTCAGCTTGCCTCTCTCTAGCCAAGCAGCCAGACAGTTAGAGGATTTGGATGTTCTTCTAAAAGAATGAGGATTTGGATGTTCTTCTAAATAATTAGGATTTGGATGAGCAAATTAATGACAAATGGACATATGTTTGGGGGATTCAAATTTCAGCATCAAGAAGGCTTATAAGGCTCTGTCAGAAAACATCCAAGCCTCCCCCCTTTTGTTGGCATTGGAAATCAAGTAACCTCGGCAAGCATAAATTCTTCTTCTAGCATCAGTCCTCCACTTGTTTCTTGGAGAGATAGCTACACTGTATAACTCTTCATTTTTGCTTTGGGCTTAAAGCCATGTAATCAATTTTTTGTACTGTACATTCTTTCATTTAATTGAAAAAATAGGTTGACGACTCCCCTACTGACCCGTTCAAAAAATGTTTGTGCATTGCAATGGGATCTTGTTGTATGATCATCTAGACCACCAATAGCTAGAAGATTTATTTCAACGATCGCATCCAATCGTCTGTTTGAATTCACTCTGCAATTGGACGTTGTACTATGTCTGGTCACATGCTACCCAGAGTCAATACTAGCGTCTCGATATCGATGGGAACGTAAACACCACCTAAAGCATAACGCTGGAAATTTATATAAGGTTACCCCAGGAGGGACCTAACAAGTTGCAATTTTTAGGGTGTTACAGTTGGAGATAGTGATACATCAGTCATACTGTAATTTATGTACAAAATGTTGTTTATGCTGTACGGAAGTCATAGCACATGTTTTTGAATTTTCCTAGTGGTCCACAAATTATTACCAACGTGGGCAGCGCTGGAGGAATGAGGAATACACAGATACGACCGGTGGCTGATGATGGAGCTGTTTGCACCCACATGCAAACTTCAGCTTCGCTTCATCTTGCTCTTAATATTTAATTAGATACGGTTATCCCCAGATTCATAATTTTTTTTTTCGAAACCGCTGATTCATAATTAATTTGATACCCTCACGAATTGTTGTTTTCGATCTTATCCCTTATACTTATAATTGATGTAATGTCATTTATGCTGAATGGAAGTCGAAGAAAGGTAGCACATGTTTTTGAACGATCGAACGACCTTGACTCTGAAATGAACGACCTATATTGTCATTATCCACGTGATCCTCCTCCCATGCAACGTCGATGCTGGATCAGAGTCCGCAGCCACTGGTTCAAAAACATGTGCTACGACTTCCATATACCATACCATTCGCTGCTATAGTTAATTCGAATATATATATATTGATTGACGGCTACGCTTCTCTAAATCTCTGATGATAAGCAGTCAAAAGTCAAACAGCTCGCCGGCCATGGACGACAGTTGCCTAGGCTCCAGCATAATAGTATTAAAATAATACTTCAGCATGCCTGGCAGATCGCTTGGCTAAAGTATTAAAATAATATTCAGAGTGGGCCGGTCGTTTCATCCTGGAAAAAAGTCCACACATTACGTTCGCTATTTTTACAAAAGTCTGTTTATCCACCTCAACTCTAACTATTGCATAAACCACCTTCCCGAACTTTGTAAAACCGTTTGTTTTACTTCACTAACAGGGTATAAGCAGTTTTTCAAAGGCGACGATTTTGTCTTGTTCAATATTATTTATTTTGGCCGAATCTTTGCATAATCTTGGTAAATCAAAGAAAAAATCATAAAACGGAAAATTTGAGTAGGTCTACACAGTAAATATATAATATGATATGCATTAATACAAACATTTTTCTTGTAGCTTTAATTCTATGCTTTTATACAATTAATTTATATCTATGGTTTTTTTCTCTACATAATTGTTGTGACGTTTTTATGATGCACTAATTATTGTATTTTTGAACGGTAGTAAAAAATTTTATACTCTTCGGTCATGTATAAGTTAGTTATAGATTGATTTAGGTGTATGCTTGTTAAAAAGGATTTACGCGAACCCCTCACCTTCGGAACCTTCGGAGGAGTGGCGGGCAAAGTCACAGACACGCTTGGCATTTACTTGGGATGTGCTGCCCAGTTCTTCCTTCAGATGCTCTTTCTCGGGTGGCGCATTCCTCTCTTCTCTAACGGGTTATTGCTCTATTCCTCAAAATTAGTAATCTTTTCACCATACGAATTCTGCACCAAAAACAGGCCCAGCGAGAGTGGCCACGCCGACAGCAATTATTATCGTCGTCCGACGGTGTTAGGCGTCTCCGATCGGGCGTCCATCGGAATTTTTGCAAAAACGCCATCGAACTTTATCAAAATAGAACCCGCCGTCAAAGCCTCCTCTCACAATAAAGCTTGCAAAAAAAACCTCGAACTTTTACAAAATAGTACCCGACGTCCGGGCAAATGTATGGGCGGCTTGTCATCAACTTGATGGGCGGCCTGCCACCTTCAGCGCTTGCCCACTTGGGGCCCAAATGGCCTTTGCTTTTTTTTTTTTCTTGTCTTTTATTAACTCCTATAATATACTAATTTTGTTTATTTCATACAAAAATAACCAAAGCTCCTAAAATCATGAAAAAATTTAGAAGACTCTCCATGATGCACTCTATGTATATAGAAAATAAAACACGGAAATAAATTAATTCAAAATTATTTAGAAACAGCCTCTTATAATTAACAAATAAAACTTCCACGATTTACGCACATCAAAATATTAATCCAAACATTAAATAATTTATTTTGTGAATATTTTGTGATATTTATAACCTCTTAAAAATGAAATATTTCAATAAATTATTATTCCATGCTCAGCTAAAAAATAAATTTTAAAACGAGTTTACGTTCAATAATAAAAATAAAATATAACATAGCGGAAGTTACACCGACGCATAACTAACCACCATACTCATCCAATCAGCCTAACTCTCAATGCAATAAAAAATAATAACACACACATATATAAAAAAATCTTATCGAGTGACATTAATCTTATACAATTATTTTAACTACATATATGAAACAAAGCCTACATAGTTAATCTAAAACCATTTCACAACAAATAATAGCTTCCAAATAAAAATATCAGGGTTCTACTGGCCATAAGCGGCAACGTCATGCCAATTACTAGTAGTTATACTACTTTTTAGTGTCGGACCATGTTACCGGGATGCATCACCCAAGAGTTAACTATATTTTTAATGACGGACTATTTTTAGTGACGACCCATGTTAACCGGACCAAGTTGAATTAAATACTGCATAAATGACATGAACTAGCAAATATGCATGTTTGTATTGCCACTTAAATCACTTATTGCTAGAAGATTTATTTCAACAATCACATCTATATGTTTTTGTATTCACATTGCAATTGGAATTTTTACAATGTCTAGTCACATGCTGCTCTAACTTATATGGTGATAGACTAATTTTTACAATGTCTAGTCACACCCCACCTATGGGAGGTGGACTACATAACCCTCTAATCTATAAAATTGTATACATCACCAATTAAATTTTCCAAAACCGACCAAATTATCCACTAAAACAGTTTTTAAAAATTATAGTAAATCATAGAAAAATCATAAAATAGAAAATTCATTTGTGTTAGACTCTAGATGAGTAGGTCTACACAATGAAAATATAATATGATATGCTTTAGTACATTTTTTTTTACAGCTATGAAGAAAAAGCATAGATCTAAAGCTACAGCAAAAATAATGAACTAAACCATACCATATCATATGTTCACTGTGTAGATCAACTCATCCGGAGTTCAACACAATTGGATTGTTCATTTTATGATTATTTTATGATTTACTATGATTTTCAAAACTGTTTTTGGGGCCATTCGACGATTTTAAAAAGTTCAGGAGTCATGTAGACTGTTTCATACGTTAGGGGTTATGTAGATGGGCGTGTGATAGATTTTTTTCGAAACGGAACCGTATCTGTCATCGTATCAGAAAATGTTGTAGAAGGTGATTTATCTGGATACGATTAAATGCCAATCCGATCCTCCGTTTCCGTCTCAGAATAATACACCTATCCATGCATGCATGTGGGCATGCTGTTTGACTCTTGACTGACTCATCATGGACCAGGGATATAGAGAACGTACTAAAATAGTGTTCTGAAACCATAGCCGTAGCCGTCAATATATATGTACTCCCTCCGTTCTAAATTGTAGTTCATTTTAACTTTTCTAGATTCATTTCATTTCCTATGTATCTAGACATAGTGTATAACTAGGTGCATAGTAAAATCAATGTATCTAGGAAAGCCAAAGTGAACTATAATTTAGAACGGATGGAGTATATTTTAGAATCAACTATAGCAGCGAAGATATAATTTTTTTTTTTTTTTTTTTGGTATGGCGCGTCGTGTATGGAAGTCGTTGGCATGCAGTAGCACATGCTTTTGAAACTTCGCAGTCTTCCACGAGCAGCCGGAGACATGAGGAACATGCAGATACCACCTGTGTCTGCTGTTGCTCCCTGAAGCAACTGGCTTTGAATTCCGCTTCTATGTGATGTCTACGCATCACTGCCATCCATCTACAAATAATAGAAATGATGCTGACCATTTTTCGATTCCGTCTCGATTGTTGGGATCTAACTTTATACTACAAACTTTCATCCTAAACTTTAAAGTTGCAGGAACAAGATCTTTCTCAGTAAAGACTAACATGCGAAGTTAACTTCGCCTATCAACAACTTTGCAAGGAGTGACTTTTGGCCTTGAAGACCAACTTAGAAAACCCAAGCGAAGACCCACACGAAGCTAGTTGGAACAACTTCGCTAGAGTCATGAATCTGAGGATTCACCATTCAAACATTCAAGAAAAGGTGGCAAGAACAACTTCGCCAAAGAGGATTAGAAGTAGTTGCGTTTGTAAACTTTAAAGTTTCCATGTATTCGAAGTCGAGGGGGCTTATAAATATCCCCTGACGTCTCTTGTAATGGCGATGTTGAATGGCCACCCTATAACCATGTCACATCAAGAAAATGTTGCGAGAATACTTTACACAACAATATTGCATCATAACTCCTAGCCTCTGTATATTTGGCATATGTGTTTAATTAGATGACCTCCCTCATGTTTTCATATTCTTACACGATACTTGAATAAATATTTTCTTATTAGTATTTCCTATTTATAGACTTTAATTTGTTATGGATTATTTTTAAAAATACCATTTTAATTAATTTTGAGGGAATAGAATGCCAATTACCAATGATGATGCACTTCGTGTTTTTGGTGTATTGGTCCATTTATTATGTTTTCTAGGTGTTTTTTTAGCCGCAGAGCACGTGTATTGGTCCATTTATTATGTTTTCTAGGTGTTTTTTAGGCTTCGATTCTCATATAGACAAACTGGACAAATTATGTATAAACTACAAATCTATAGACTAAATGCTGCTAGAAAGAACATTTGCATTTAAAGTTGAGATCTAACCTGTATGGAGTCATGACGCGGCATCACACAACAACGGCTAAACACTTCTTTGTCTCATGACTACATGTCGTCGTTAGGTGGCCTCGGTATAGGACAGGGCAACTATGAGATCACGCATATAGTACATGCAGCTTGGTAGTCTTCCTCATCATCCATGCATATCTACTTGTGGTTATTTAATTGTTGATGACGAGGCCCAAATCAATTAGGTTTGTCACACTCAAGTTCCCTCACTACTAGACATAGGGTCTCTACCGGCGCACAGGACTTGACCGAGCACCTTTATCGGGTGCTCGATAAAGATGTCCTCTACTAGAGCTGCTATCGTCGAAAAAAGCTCTCGGTAGATCTCTATTTGTCGAGAACCAAGTTCTTAGTAACGAAGGGCTCTTGTCAATGTGTCTCTTTACTGAGTGCCAACTCTCACCAAATCACGCTCGGCAAACTTCAAGTCTGTATGGATAGCCAAAACTTTCATGCTCGGGAAAGTATGACAGCGGGTGAACAGTCCCCTGTTGTCACATTTGCCGAGTAATGCGCCGTCGGGCACTCGGCAAAACAGTGACCTTTACCGAGCCCCTGATCGACGGTGGCCTCGGTAAAGAACATTGTTATCAAGCATCAAACAGTGACCCTTGGTCATGGTCATTTACCCAGTAACCTGTTGGTGACCCTCGGTAAAATAATTTTATTTTTTTAGATTTTGGCAACCAATTTTTGTGTGTGTCCTTGATAGAGTGCTTTATAGTTCATGTCCAAATTTGATACTTTTTAAATAATTTTTACTATATATATTTATTTTCTTTCTATTAATTGAATTTTCTTTTATAAGTCAAATTTGGACCGCAAGCCATTCGAATAAAGAGAAACATGAATGAAAAAATAATATTCATATTTGTGAGTGTTGTGTGAGGCCTCGTCCATGGATAGACCCAAAACACGGAAGATGACCATTCACTTAAGGGTGAATAGTTTCAAAAAATATATAAAAAACAAACGAAGTCAAAAAAATGATGAAACTTGTCGAGTTGTCCCAATATCATATGTTGAGACTGTGATAAAAATGTGAGAACGTTTCATGCACGGTTTGACATACGATGGACACAAGCAAGTTCTTCTCCTACATGTGATATTATCTAATGCAGGACATGTCCTGGCTCGTGTCCATCGTATGTAAGAACGTGCACCAAACCTTCAAAAAATATGATATCAGGACAACACGAGATGCAACGCCTCTTTTATCCGTGATGCAACCTCCACAATGAGTACGCACGATATCCTACTAGGCTACTACCCTTATAACAGGAGTGGGACATCTTTGGTCCCTCTGCATGACCACGGAAGCACGACAGGAAGATTGGGACACCATCACATGGTGTCTCGCTAGTAGCTTCAGGACTCCTGACAATGGCGACACTACCGGCGATCTGGCACCACCTTGACAGACCGACGCCCTGTACAACTACATCTACACCTTCGAGTTCGCCAACAAACTCAATGCTACACTATGGGAGGCACCACAGCCAGAGGTGCCCTGCATGACGGATGAAGCGATCCAACTCGCTTGTCAGCTCGACGTCTCGCCACCACGTTTGTCACATGGCTTGATGACAGCCGACGGACACGACAATATGAACAATTCAAATACAAGTGATGGGACGAAATGACGGCCAATGCAGCTAGCACCCTCAATCATCAATGACATCAATGCCCGGTATGACTACACTCTCAACAAGCTTTGGGATGCGGTGCAGCAGGAGGCACCCTATAGCTGGGGAACAGTGATCCGACTCGCCCACTAGTTCGATGCCCCCGTCTCCTACGAGGCCTTCAACAAGCTCGAACTTATGAGACCAAGCAACGACGACAAGAGGTACATGCTACACGCACTGACCTTCTGTGGCATCCACCTCGTCGGTACCTCGGAGACTCTCGTCCGGCCTGCGCCTCGCTAAGCCAACCGACCACAAGCTACATAGCATCGCCGGAACCATCGAGCTCCAGGCGGGAGCACCGACTTGAATGCTATTCAAGGGCATCATTGACAACGACATCCGCTACTACGCCACGACACTATCAACAATGTTGCGAGATGTTCTCCAACCGGTGGGATCCTTTTTGTATACTCTAGCGGTTAGTTTTTCAACCCCGGGCACGTACTCGCCATCAATGCAAGCCTTCTTCGACAAGCATCTTGCTCATGGAGGAGCATTCCCTTGACTTCTGGAAGGCGTCATGGCCCCTGCTCTTCAACGACAAGCTACCTCCATCGGTGGCAATAAGATCCTTCGACGACCATAGCAACCACCTCGATGACCTCCAATGAGGCGCCCGAAACAGCGAAGTGGATGATGGCACCATCTACTGAACCCGGGACATGCTACTTCAACATTCCGCCAATGCCGCATTGAGCGAGCAACAACACAACGTAGGGATGCGTTGTTAGAAAAGGGGAGGAGGTGTCACAGCCCAAAAAGGGCTCCACGCTGAAGGCCTCGGAGGGCCCTCGGCTGGCCGCCACCGCCGCTCGGCGTCGTCAATCGCTTCATCATTAAGCAAAAGATATTTAGGGAGTAAAATAGGAAATAGAATAAGGGATTCTTTGGATCCAAGTCTTCCCCGGATTATAGATACAAGGGACCTATAATCAGTTGGAATCAATCAGAAAATAATTAAAGGGGTAACACCAAAGCTCCGATCTTTTGCTCCTTAAACCCTAGTCGTCACATGCCCGCACGCCACCACCACCGTGGCGCCGCTACCGTCTCCCATACCGCGCACGCTGCCCACGAAAGCACCACCAGCGCCGCAGCCCACCACAGCGTCACCTCCTATCCACACGCCCGTTCACTGCTGATCCGACGCCACATAGTCTGGAATCCATCCGGACTGCGACATATATAGAGAGAATTGTAATGGTAATGACAGATCACTAAACCTTCATATTTATAATGATATACTTTCAATGGTAGGCTTTTTTGCTATTTATCTTGCTGACATATCTTTTGGTAGTGCATCTATCAAATTTCATATAGAAAGTTTTCCCTCGTCCGAGGTCATTTGAAAAAAAATATAATTTTAAATTTTAGAGATTCAAATGTCATTTTTGCATCACAAGATCATTTCAAATTAAAATGTTGTATGCTAAAAAATTTCATAACTTTTCCAAATCTAAAATTTTCATTCAGGAAGTTTTTCCAATCGAGGTCGATTTAAAAATTTTGATTTTTCAAATTTTAGAATCAAAATAACAAGGTTATTTAAAATCAAAAAGTTTTTCAACTACAAAGGTTCATAACTTTTTGAGATCTACAAAGTTTAGTTTAGTCATTTATTACTGTGGAGGAATCGATAGTAACATTGTTCGTAAATCTTATTAATCTTTCTTTTAGTTCCGGGAAACAATCAGATATATATGACAGAGATGTTGGTTTTGTGAAAAATCTTATTAGCACTTTGTCTAATGAATAAATGACCAAAAATATACTTCGTAAATATAAAGAAGTTATGAAACTTTGTAATTGAAAACCTTTTCACTTGAACTCATTTAGGGACTCAAAAAAGGAGTAGTGTACCCAGTGATGTAGGCTCATGAGAAAAGATTTGGCGAGTGTCATTTTTGTGGCACTTTCGGCAAAAAAAAGCATTTGTCAAGTGCCTTTCTCGACACTCCGCAAAAAGCACTTGACAAAATGCCTCTTAGCCAAGTGTCAAGAAAAATGTACGGCGACAAAATACCTCTTTGTCGAGTGTTTTTTTTTGCGGTGTGTTTTTATTTGGCACTTGGTGAATACACGAATTCAGGTAGTGAACACCTTAGAGCTCACGGAGGAAGGAGACAAATAGGACTCTAATTTCGTCGGAACCTTAGCCACAATTGCTCAGTTGTAGAAGAGGAGGATGAGGTGGGACGAGAGCTGAGATCCGGATGAAGAAGATGAGAGGTCACATCATGAGGAGGAGGCTCACATCTAAACAAAGGATTGATCTACCTTCGGAGTTGCTTTTATCGTCATTATCTCCGACGGAGACGGAGCACGGATGACGCTGAGGGGGAGGGAGTGTGAACAGGCGCGTGGTGCAACATCTAGTTGGGTGCGAGTGTGGCATCCGTCCCAGAGAGCAGCAACGAGCATGGCAGCAAGCGGTTGGGGTAGCAAGCTGTTGGGACTTGGTCCCTACAATAGGCGGAGGTTAACTCTAGGAAGGTTAAAAACTACAAACCGACTTAGATTCGGAGATGCTTTATGGATATCCCGTGGGCAGAATTGTAAGGTCACATTCCTTGTAACCGAAGACAATAAATATAGAGCATTGGCTCTCATGACGGGGTTGGATTTTTTAGGTCATTAATACAAGGCAACTCTTTGTAGTGGGGGGTGGATTTTTAGGTCATTAATACAAGGCAACTCTTTGTATGGTGATTGTCTTCACTACTTCTAGCATTCCAGACTTAGCCACTTTCTACTCTCCCTCCTTCGGGGCACCGCCGAGTAATGAGCATACCCCTGTTGAACCCTAGAGTTGAACACGAGCTGGATGGCATGGTAGCACCGTGTACATGTCAGTCCCGAGCGTGGCAGCGAGCAGCTGAGGCGGCCGTGGCGAATGGAAAAGGAGACCCACGGAAGAATGATGCGATCTTATGCATCTGTATCGGTCTAATTGGGTCATTGCCTAAATGCGCACCGTCCGGACAGGACGGATGCCCGCACAGTACAATTAGCGTCTGATTTTGGGTTTGCCCATATCGGCAAACGAAATAGCCTTGCAAATCTAATCATGAAAAAAATTGATATGGAAATTGGTCGATTAAGTTTTTTACACTATACTTTTTGTGTCATAGATATTTGTGCTCTTTTACATAATCAAAGAAAACTAGAAATCAGTTTATTCGGGCAGAGAGTATATCAGATCGATGGGCTTGGCGATCGGTGGAACAAAGCGGAAGTCTACTACCCCCAACATCTAATCATTGCCGCCACTGTTAATAATATAATTTCATTGCAAAAGCAGAAACTTCATCACAATTTTTGAGTTTGAACAAAATTTATTTCCTTCACAATTTTACAATGTGCACGTAAAAAACTGTAGTACGGCATCCTTATTCTTGAGCTAGCTCTGGCACGTTTAGGTACCTCCAAAACAATGGCAGTTATCAAAAAAAAAAAAAAAAAAAATGGCAACGAATAAATGTACTATGTAGTAGCACCAGGTATGCTCCGTAGTGTTGTGAACCTACAGGCGCCTATAGCCTTGACACCGCCATGACGTTCACCACCGGTCGCTCCTCGCGGCCACCTCCGACTGTCGTCGAGGACGTCATCGTCTTCCCTTAGTTTTCTGCGCCGGTACACTGGGCGCCAGGTTGCGTGCTGCGTCCCGGAGCTTGACCTTCTCAACCTTTCCGAGCGCGTTCCTAGGTAGCGCGGCGACGACCTCCACCTTCTTGGGAACCATGAAGCGCGACATGTGCTTCCTGCAGAAGGCGAGCACATCGTCCACACTGAGCTCGGCAGGGTTGTTCTTGGGAACGACGAAAGCGCACGGCGTCTCGCCCCAGGGGGTGCGGCATCGCCACCACCGCCACGTCGGCCACTGCCGGGTGGCGGAACAGCACCTCCTCCACCTCCTTGCTGCTGATGTTCTCGCCGCCGCTGATGATCACGTCCTTGGACCGGTCCTTGATCTCGATGTATCCGTCCTGGTGCACGACGCCGACGTCGCCGGTGAGGAACCAGCCGCCTCTGAAGGCGCCGTCGTTCGCCTCCGGGTTGTTGTAGTAGCCCTTCATGACGCTGCTGCCGCGGAGAACGATCTCCCCAACGGTCCTGCCGTCGCGGGGCACGCTGCGCATGGTGTCGGCGTTCTTGACGTCGGCCTCGGCGAGACAGGACGCAGACCCCTGGCGTGCCTTGAGGCGCGCACGCTCCGGGAGCGGGAGGCGGTCCCACTTGTCCCGCCACTCGCACACGAGGGCGGGCCCCGTCGCCTCCGTGAGGCCGTAGGCGTGGGGAGACCTTGAAACCGATCCGTTCGACGCGCTCGAGCAGGGGGCGGCCGGCGGCGGCGCGCCTCCGGTGAGGACGTGGACGGGGGGATCAAGCTGCTGCTGCCTGGTAGCGCCGTCTCCCTCGAGGAGGATGCTGAAGACGACGGGCGCACAGCACATGTGGGTGACGCGGTGGCGCGCGATAGCGCCGTAGATGTCGTCGGGGCGCGCGTCGCGGATGCAGACGTTGGCGCCACCGCGTGCCGCCATGCCCCACGTGAAGGACCAGCCGTTGCAGTGGAACATTGGCAGCGTCCAGAGGTAGACGGGCTCGGTGGTAACCCCCACTGCAGCAGTAGGCTGGTGGAGCTCAGGTACGCCCCCGCGGTGGCTGTAGACGACGCCCTTGGGCGCGGAGGTGGTGCCGGAGGTGTAGTTGAGCGTGATGGCGTCCCACTCGTCCTCGAGCGCCGGGAGCTCCATGTCCGGGTCGCCGTGCGCGACCAGGGCCTCGTACTCGAGCTCCCCGAGCCGTGCTCCCGTGGGCGAGTCAAGGTCGTCGATGACGGCGACGAGCGGGACAGTCGTGCCGGCGTCGGCGGCGAGGAGGCGGAGCGCGTCGTCGCTGGCGAGGCGCACGTAGTCGTAGTCGACGAACAGGAGCTTGGCCTTGGAGTGGCGCAGGATGGTGGCGACGGCGCCGGCGTCGAGGCGCGTGTTGATGGTGTTGAGCACGGCGCCGGCCATCGGGACGGCGAAGTGCATCTCGTAGATGGCCGGCACGTTGGGCGCGAGCACGGAGACGACGTCGCCCCGGCGGACGCCGAGGGACAGCAGCGCGGACGCCAGGCGGCGGCAGCGCTGGTACGTCTGGCTCCAGGTGAAGCGGACGCGTCTGTAGATGACGGACGTGCGGTCACCGTAGACGGCATTGGCGCGCGGCAGGAACCCCACGGGGCTCAGGGGCACGTAGTTGGCCGCCCGTTTCGGAAGCTGGTCCATGGCTATGCCTGTACGTACGTGACTTGTGAGACGGGTGCAAGACCTGCTGAGGCAATGTGAGCCGGGTGCAAAACTTGCTGAGGCAATGTGAGCCGTGTGCAAGACCTGCTGAGGCGATGTGAGAGATGAGCTGCTGGCACGACCATGGCCATATCGGTGCTTTATATATAGGACTCCTGCACCTGAAAGGTCGAACCTGCAGTGGAGTGGCGGTTTGTCTGTGTGGGAGAAAGCGACGTAGACATTGGCCTTAGCCGGTGTGTGTGTTTTTGGGACGTAGAGAGCCTGTCTCCGCGTGTGCGTGCCTGTCCCCACCGGTCGTGTTCCATCATCCCAATCTTAAAAATCATGGCAGGTACCTCAACTTGGCACGGGATGCCAATTGGGTGCCCTACATTTAAAATGTCAGTAATTTCTAGGTCCTTGGACTTGGCTTCAGATGTTAACTAGGTACAAACTTTCAAAATGTCATTTCTAGGTCCCTGAACATGGCTTCAGATGTCATCCAAGTCCCAAATGCTAACGTTTGAAATGTGTGATGCACATGTTAGTTAGATATATTTTTTTTTTTTAATTTTTCCACATAGAATTAAAAATAAAATCGTGGTCTTTGTAGCTACAATCTCTAGATCAATATTAGAAAAATATATATTTTTCATATGATCTAACATGATGATTTTTAAAAAAACATTTATTGTTCCTCACTAGATCTGTAATTTTCTAGTTTTGAGGGTTTTAATTTAGTTCACTAAGGTGCTAAAAAAAATAAACGCTTTCAGTGGACTATTATTTGTGTATCGAAGCAGGTCGCCATGGAAAGATCATATTTTTCCTATATGAAAATTAAAATCGTTTCTATGTGAAATATGTATCTCTCAATGGTACTATATTTTCTAGTTTTGAGGTCATTAAGATTCTTAAAAAAATAAAAAAGTATTTAAAGCTACCTTACACTATAATCAGTAGTCTAGCTTGTGTCTCTAATTCCTTGGAGAAAAATATAAAAATAAAAATATAATTGATTGACATGTGGTCCCTTGAGTCCGAGCACGCCACGCCAGCATTTGGGATGTAGAGCGACACCGAAAGCCAAGTTCAGGGACCCAAAAATGACATTTTGGAAGTTTGGTACCCTGGATAACACCGAAGCCTAAGTTTAGGGATCCAGAACTGGCATTTTGAAAGTACAGGAGCCTAGAAGCCACCCCGTGTCAAGTTGACGGACCGATTCTGAATTTTACATTGGAAGATCTTTTGCAACACGGAGCAAAGCTAGCGAGATCAGAACGAGTCTATTGCAACATCAGAACCAGGCTACTGCATTTGTTCGTAGCAGGCTTGCAGCAGTGACCTCTCGTTGTAGCTGCAGCGCCCGGTCAGCACAGGTGTAGCTGAAGCGTGGATGACTAGACTATTCATTCATTAGCGTCTCCTGCTTTCGGTAAACAACTGCCCACTGGTCATCAGGTCAGCACACGTGCAGGAGGCTGCTGCGGCGCGTCCTTTGTTCCGTTCGCTGCTATCCGACAATGCAATATATGGTCAAATACTACATGGGCTCTCGTATAGTCTTATTACGACAGCGCCAGTAAGAACAACTGTACGTCTGCCGGCCGGCCAACCATGAACGAAGCTCATGACCGGTCGGCGGAGACGATTCAAAGGGACCGCACACAGGCACAGCGCGAGGTTTTGTTGCCGTGCGACGCAACCGGCATGGAAAGCTTGTTGGAAAAGAGGAATGTCCAAAGATCAGCGCCACGCATATGGCCTGCACATTCATACTGGCCGTGTTCCGTACGTGCACGGTTGGTGTCGTTTTCGTTCACAAGGCAAGATATGGAGTTTGACCAAGAGAGGCGACAAGAAGATGCGCTCTGCAGTCCTACAGATCAGGCTGCTATTCCGGCCATTCGTCATGGCTGCATGCATGTCTAACTTTGTAATAGAATCTGCTATCGCAGTCACCAAGGTGATTAATCAAGCAACATTGATCATGTCTCGCACTCCAGTACTACGGTAAGACACGCAGCCTAAGGAGTAAATGATTGTAATACATACGATTGATGTTCGAAATGTGCTACTGGGAAGACTGGTGAAGTTCAAAAACATGTGCTACTGCCTACGACTTCCATACAACATACCAAAAAAATATATATTCGATGCCATAGTTGATTCACAAATATATATTCTCGGATGAACAATACACTACGAACGCGATTCTCAACTGCATCCGGGATAAAGCTGCATTACTCCAGGTTCAAACTACCAACGGGACTAAACCTCTCTGGTCGAGGCAGGAGGTGGGGCTAAAGCTCTCTGGACTTAACCTTTAGTCCCAGTTCTTGGCTCCGAGTGGGGACTAAAGCTCTTAGTCCCAGTTTGAGAGTAAAACCGGGAGTAAAGGTTTTGGGTTTGGTCCAGGTTAGAGTATCCCACCGGGACTAAAACTTTATTTTTTTAAGTTGTACACTCGATAATGTTCTTTTTGCACAAAAGACCCCTGATTATTTTGTATGTATCCACCAGCGTCCTTAGCGTAATATGTAGCAAAGCTTAACATGTAGGAAAGCCTATATCAAGGAAATACATTTTAGCACTTGAAAGTATTTTCTGTTATCTCATACTGAAAATGTGTTTCCCCTTAATTACATATTTGCCATTCAGATTAAAATGCTTATAACTTTTCTGTTTTAAATCTGATTCGAAAGTCGTTCTAGTTCTATTAGATTTGTATTTAACTTTAATATACACTCTTACCACTGTTTTAACTAATTATAAGTGTTAAAATTTGAGGTTAGATCTAATAAATATTGTGTTTTCAATGTGTAATTCACCATATTTGGTCGCTACGTAGGCATAGAAAAATATAGTAATTCCGCCCCTTAATGGTATCATATAGTAAGTACACAGAAAAATGATTAAAAAACCTAGGATTTTTACATGGGGCCATATTTTGGGTGTAAACGAGCACAAAAAATTAAGACAATTTCGATATAGGTGGAGCAGGCGTGCTTCACAATGGTATCGATGGTACCCCCCGCGGATCGATTCTTTGCCGAGCCGGCCACAGACCCCACCATGGTGCCATCCCCGCCACGGACACGCCGACACCTCCCCACCGCGGGCTCCTGTCATTGCGAGTGCACCGGACCGCGTATCGGCCTGGAGCAGTAGCACCTGAGATGCGTCAGCGGTGAGAGAAAAACTTTATTTCCCTACTCGTTGGCGTGGTAGGGAAAATGAGGAGTGTGGATGCATCCTCGTTGGAGGCTAATTTTTGAAGGCAAAAACAACTTGTACCATGCATCTTTGAATATGCCTCCTCTTGTTCTAGACAGTCTAACGATTCCGATCAGATAAGTTTTGTGGGTCATGAGGCCACGTCCAATTTGTATTAATTTCACTATGCTAACTCTTTGGATTGTGAAATATTTTGACTGAGTACTGTGGTCATTCCATCTTTCTAATATTAAAAGTATAGGCATCTCCAGTTTAACTAATTTTGTATAATAAAATTACAACATTTATGGTACCCACTAATTATGGTTGACGTTTTTTCATTATATTTTTGATATGGTATACCTATATTATGGTTGATCTTTTTAGTTTATAATTTTTATATGGCATGCCAATTTATATGCCCCTTCTTAATAGAACACGTTCCATTAAGATTACATCATATTGAATATCATAAATCTTTATAATTCTCTGTACAATTTTAAATGAGCATGTCCATAACGTTCGTCGGTGCGGCAATATTGTATCTGCATACGTTCGTCGCAGCAGTGACCTCTCGTGTAGCAGCTGCGCCCGGTCAGCACAGTTGCAGCTGGGTCCTGGATGTGTACCTGACTATTCATTCACTAGCAACTGCTGCTTTCGTTTAAACCTCTGAACAGCGCCCAGTAGTCATCAGGTCAGCACACGTAGGAAGGTGTGACTAGCAGTATGTAGATTCCGAGCGGCCGACGCGTCGTTTGTTCCGTTCGCCCCTATCCAATACATGTGCACTCGTATAGTCTTATGACAGTGCCAGTAGTACTGACCATGGACGAAGCTCATGACCGGTCGACGGAGCGAATCCAAAGCGCGAGCTTTTGTTGCCATGCGACGCAACTGCCAATGGATAGCTTGATGGAAAAGAGTAATGTCCAAACATCGATCAGCGCCCCGCACTTTCACAAGATGGAGGCATGACGGGAACGCAGAGTATATACTGTGCGAGATGGAGTTTCACTACTACAAAAGGTTAGCCGTTTACATTAGGGGCGGTTTATTTTTAGAGCCGCCCCTATAGTGACCACATTAGGGGCGGCTGGTGTTACAAGCCGCCCCTACTATTACTAGGGGCGGTTCAATCACGAGCCGCCTTTAATCATCGCGTCCACAGTAGGAGCGGCTCTATATTGAGGCGCCCCTACAAAGTGGGACTCCGAATTTTGAAACGAGACACTAAAAATTAAAAATTCATAAACGATCTCGGATGGAAAAACTTCCTACATATGAAATGTAGATCTCGAAAAGTTATGAAACTTTGTAGTTGATAACTTTTTACTTTGAAATCATTTAGGCATGGAAAAGTCATGTTGAAATGTCTCAAATTTGAAATTGAATTTAAGAAGCGACCTCGGATGGAAAAATTTCCAACATATGAAATGTAGATCTCGAAAAGTTATGAAATTTTGTAGTTGACCGACGGAGACGGGCGGGCGTAGCGCGATGGGGTGCTCCCGAAAAAAATAAAAATGTTTTGGTATTTTTTTTGAATTTTGAAAACGCGATTTCATACAGTTTACTGTAGGGGCGGCTCATCTGATAGGGGCGGTTGCATCACCAACCGCCCCTACTGTAAAAAACGACTATAACAACGGTAAGTTAGGGGCGGTTCGAAAAACCGCCCCTACTGTACCTAATGAGCCGCCCCTACAGAAGCTTAATGTAGTAGTGTTAATGCAATATGTGGCCTCAGATATGTGAACATGTCATCTAAATGAAACAAACATGTACTAGTTAATACTAAAAATCATGATTTTGATCGCCTCAGATATTCGTGTGATTCATGTTGTGGATAACCGCGTCACAAGTTGGAGGCAATATGGAGTTTGACGAAGAGAGATGCGCACCAGTCGACCTACAGATCAGGCCGGCTGCTATTCCGGCCATTCGTCATGGTTGCATGTCTAACTTTGTAATAGAATCTGCTTCCGCAGTCTCAAGAAAATGCATGTCTAACTTTGCATGGTCGCGTGGCCTACATTTTCTAGGTTTCTTTTATGATAATTTTTTGTTTTATTTTTTTATCCTCGACAGAGATTAACTATATCTTTAATTTGTTCCAGGTTTCAAACTTCAATCTCATGGTTTATATATGTGGTAAGCTAATAAAACTACTCTCCACAATAGTTATGTTGTCACATGCTAGGAGATAGGGACCGGGATGACAGGCCCACGAGGCCCGGGGGGGCAGGTAGCCGCTGCCGCCACCTCCTCCCCTCCGCGGATTCTTCGGTAATTAATGCAGAAATAAAGAAATAGTTTGGTTAGGATTATCTTAGGACTTTTGGTGTGCAAGGGGATATTCCAATCTATAAGGAAGACCCTTATTAGAAAAATAAATAGGATTGCTTGTAAAAAGTATTCCAACTCTATAAGAAAAACCTTTAGAGAGGTTGCTTGGTTTACAAGTCTAATTAGCCGGGCTATAAAAGTAAGGAGTCTATAATTTCTCAGGTCAACAAGCAAAAAGAAAATCTATTTCGATCTCTCTCCGCCCTACCGCAGCGCCGCCGCCGCCGCCGCCACCGCCGCCCTACCAGCGTGTGCCGGCCACGTGTCACGCCGGAATCGATCTGGTTTGTTACATACATTTTCAAATCGTTTGTAATAAAAATCTAAACGTTCCCAAGACGCCATTTCAACAAATTCCCACCTTGCAGGGAATTCACATGGTTCCTTCCATGCACGCCACAGTTTCAGCATGTTGTGCATTCATCAGAAATTCTGTAGCACCAGCGCCCGCCACGATCACCTGACCAGTATTATCCCTGATAACAAAACCCCATCCACCCTTACTATATCCCTGTCTTACTTATGCACTCCTACTTATGATTGATGTGTTCAAAATGTGCTACTGGGAAGACTGGGAATGTTCAAAAACATGTGCTACTCCCTACGACATCCGTATATAAACCACCCCAACATATATGATATATATATATTCGCAGCAGAGCACCCTAGGGCGCGCGTGCGTCGGGGGTAGGAGGCGGCGCACGTGCGCTAGGGTTAGAGAGAGAGAGAGAGAGAGAGAGCAAAAAAGAGCCTGAAGACAAGAGCTGTTGGGTGTTACCCCTTTAATTCTTCTGATTGATTCAACTGATTAGAAGTCCCTTGTATTTATAGTCCAGGGGAGACTTGCATCTAAAGAAATCTCCGATTCGATTTCCTATTTTATTCCTATTTGATTTCCTAAATATCTACTACTTAATAGCGAAGCAGATGACGCGACGATGGCGGACGGCGGCTGTGGTGGCCACCAGGGCAGTTGCCCTTGCACCATGGCCCATGGGCCCTTTTAATTTGGCACATGACATCTCTCCCCCCCTTTCCACGACAGCGTCCTCATGGCTGTGGTTCTCCCAGATCGCCGTTGTTGATGGGGCAATCGAAGCAGCATGACTTGAAGGTTATTGCATCCACTTGTACAGAGGGAGGCAGCTGGACGAAGATGAGGATGTCGATCTTTGCTAATGCTGGTTCAATGGACGGAATTCCATTGCTCTCTAGAGAAGTTTTCACTGGTCGAGAATACGTCGAGGGGTGAAAGCCAACAGCTAGAGTGTGCAGACGGATCCCACCTGGTTGTAGAACATCCCGTAGTACCTTTGATTATGTTGTGCCGTAGTAGCGGTGGTTGTTGAGGTAGAGGATTGGCACCGATGGGAAGAAGCTCTATGGGTGCTTCTCCATCAGCAAGGTGCTTGTCCTTGTCTGGTTGCCTGGCATGGTTGGCGAGGTCGTTGGGAGGTGAACGTCGATCACCTTGAGTGGCGCCCAAGCCGTTGCTCCGTGGTGGAGCTCGATGGTTCGGGGATGCCATGTAGCTTGTCGCCGTTCGGTGTAGCGAGTCGAGGAAGGATGAGAACCTCGGGGGTAGTGACAAGGCCGACGAGGTAGGGGATCGATGTTGGTGGCATGTACCTCATGTCATCGTCGGTGGAGCTCGTAGGTCGAAGGTTGCTGAAGACCCCATAGGAGACAGGAGCGTCAAACTAGAGCTCGAGTGGGATCGACGCGCCCAACATGAAGGGCGCCTCCTGGTGCATCACAGCCCAAAGCCTGTTGTAGAGCTCGTTTGTGTAGTCGTACTGGGCGTTGATTTTGTCGAGGAATGAGGGATCCGGCTAGATCGGCCCTCGAGTCGGCCAGGCTGTCATAGCTAACTCGTCCATGGTGTTGTGTCTATAGGCTGTCGTCGAGCCATGTGACAAACGTGGCGAAGGGGCGTCAAGAAGACGAGCGAGTTGCATCGCATCGCCCATCGTGGTGGCGCCTCCGCCGCAGGCCTCCCCGGTAGACCGGGGTAGAGGCCGTTGGTGAACTTGGAAGCATAGACGTAGTCGTACTGGTCCTCGTGCAGTCCTGTTGGCGCTATGTTACTGATAAGGTCGCCGTAGATGGGCAGCTTGAATTCATAGGAAGACACCGCGGTGGAGGCGTCCCAATCCTCCTTTGGCGCCGGCTTGGCATGCCGATGAATGAAAAAGAAGTACCGCTATTATCAAGTGGATAGCGGCATACCTCATGTTTTTTGTCCGACCGATGTTCCGTCAACGTGTCGCTGATGGGGGCACCTTCGACCAGAGCCCGCACCGATGTCATCATGAAGCCGGTTGTCGGGTTAGGGGTGCCCACAATGCACTTGTCGGGTGTCGTAGCAGGAAACAGATTTGCAGCTTGCTTGATTGTGTTCTCCCCGCATTGTGGATGTCGGTAGGGATGTCCCGCAGTTTGGCCGATTGATCTTGTCATCGAAGTTTGGCAGTGAACGACCGTCCGCGTCGGCCGCGCCCAGGTGGGTGTCGTTGTTCTCATTTCGGGCGGCGATCATGGGGGCGGCGTCGTGGTCGCCGATGTCGATGTTGGCGGCTAGGGGATCGTCGTTGTTGCTAGCGATCCTCTTGGCGTAATCGTTGGTGATAGTGATGGAGGGCGGGCGATGTGGTTGCCGCCCATGGTGTGCATGGCGTCAGCAATCAATACGCCGAGGCCGAGGTCGGCGACGTCGGGGCGACGTCGAGGCGACATCGTTGTGTTGCCCATCTTTGGTGAAGACGTTGGCGATGTTGTTGATGCCGAGGACGTCATGGTTGGCAATGTTGTGGTAGCCGCCGATGTCGTTGGGGCGCCCTTGGAGGTATTGTCGATGTCGAGGATGTTGGGGTTGAGACCGGCGACGTCGGCGTCGGCGTCGGGCGACATCGTTGAGTTGTTGCCGATGGTAACGGCGTGGATGCTCCCGGTGTTCCCAAAGGTCGAGAGGATGTTGGTGGTATAGGAACTTATCTGCAATGTCGTTGGAGCCTCGCGACGTTGGCCTAGTTGGGTAGGCTTTTCGAAAGCAGCCTAGTGGACGTCGGTGGTGGCCTCCCGATTTGATCTCGATCTAAGCTGCGGCAGCTTGTGCATTCGTGGAGTATTTGTGCCCGTTGCTTGCAAAGTGTCGGGTGATCGTGGAGGGGACGATGTCGGCGGCGCCCGTGGGAGCACTTGTTGTCGCCGGTGGTGCCCATGGTGGGGTGGCGTCGAGGAGCTCGCCGAGCTCGCTGGTACCCTTCATGTGGGAGAGGTGGCCGGAGAGGTTGGCGGAGTGCTCGAACGGAAGGATGGAGTCGCATTTAACTTTGATGTAGTTGGAGATCGCAGCTCAGTCGGGCGGCGTTCTCGGATCCCAGTGCGTAGATGGCCTCCATGATCATCTCCGGGTAGAGCGGCAGTGGAGCGACCATCGAACCTTGACGGTGGCAGCGTGGGTGGATTGCACCGGTCTCCCGGATACCAGCTTTCACAAACCGTTGGGTTTCGGCGTCACACGTGGCTGCCGGCAGCGCCGAGGGCGGTGGCACGGGCGGTGTTGACGACGGGGCGGCGAGGCAGGAGGTGGTGGTGAAGACGAACGGCGACATTGGGGCGTAGATGACGTAGGCTGACGGCCGAACGGCGAGGTAGGGGCGGCGAAGATGACGAACAACCGCACCGGGCGGCGACGGGGAACGGTGACGCGACGATGACGGGCGGCGGCGTGCGATGCGTGGGCGCGCTGGGCAGTAGGGCGCCCTAGGGCGCGTGCGGCGCTGGGGCAGGGAGATGGCGGCGTGGGAGGTGGCGCACGTGCGCTGGGGTTATAGAGAGAGAGAGTCTGAAGACAAAAAGCTGTTGGGTGTTACCCCTTTAATTTTCTGATTGATTCAACTCATTACAAGTCTCTTGTATTTATAGTCCCTAGAGACTTGCATCTAAAGAAATTTCGATTCGATTTCCTATTTTATTCTTATTCCATTTCTTAAATATCTATTACTTTAATAGCGAAGCAGATGACGCGACGATGACGGACGGTGGCGGCGGCGGCCAGGGCAGCTGCCCTTGCGCCATGGACCATGGGCCCATTTAATTTGGCACATGACATGTAGTCGTAGCACATGTTTTTGAACACACACAGATACGACCTATGGCTGATGATCGAGGTGTTTGCTTACTGAAGCAACTGCTGCTTCGATTCATCTTCCTCTGTGATGTCTACGTGCCACAGCCATCTGTACTCGGAAACATGCTCACCATTTTCTTTCAGTGTTTACCTAGAAATCAAAAGCCCCACCGCACTCCATGGCTGTAAGGTCACACTTAAAACAACAACGAACGAAAGTAAAAATGGACACTACGATTTCAGAAAGCGATCGTACTCCTCTCCGAATAGTCCATGAGTTACGGTAATATCAACTCATGCATCATGGTAAGTGCTGGATCAGGAATCCACAAGTTCCTCGTGGCATGCTGGGCCGATGAAGACAGTATGGAATCTTGTGAGTCAGTCAAGATCGCCTTGGACGACAGATGCCTAGGCTCCTGCATAGATCAGACGAGCTGTCTAGTTTTGATTTCTCAACATGCATGCATGGTTCGGTGCGTATTGTCAGCATATGGCGGCTCCCTTGACTAGACTCATTTTGTCAACATGCATGCATGGTTTAGGTATTATTGTCAGCATGCATGGATTTGCTTTGGCCAGATTCTTTGGAGGTGCTCATAGGATTAATGTTTTTTGTATGTGTGTTCATATATAAGGGTGAGTGTGCGTGCGTGTGGTGATCATCTACGTTGTACTGTATAAAAAAAAAACTAAATGAAAGTACAGTTCTAACAATCTCCAATATGGAGCTAAACTAAATTATAACGCCAACTATTTAATAAATAATAGGAAACTTAAATAAAAATTGTACAGAACATGCAGCCATTTTGCTTTGTCAATATTTTGAAATTACAAAATTACTACACAAGTACATGTTAAATTATTTGTGTATATAAAACAGACAATGATAGCTGTTAAAAATAATAAAGTTATTAATAACTATTTATTAATTAAAATGAACACTATTTAATAAGTATTGTATTTATATAGATATAAAAATGAATATCATAAAATATTAATTAAGTAAAATAATGTGAAAAAAATATATTAGTTGCAAACTAAATTAGAATGCTACTAAAATTATATTAATCATTATGTATCCTTTACAATTTTGAATTAATAATAAAAGGTATTTATTGAAACACTATTAAATGGTTCCAATACATCATTAGTAACAATAAATTTAAGGGCCCTTTGGATCCTTCTATCTTAGAGGAACTAAGATCCACTTAATGGATTATGGTTCATCATTTTTAATTCTATTTTTGTATGCTATACGTATATTATTCTTGATCTTTTCTAATAATATTTTTATATGGTATACTAATTTATATGCTTCTTCTTAATAGAAGAAGACTGAAGCTGGAATCTTGTACATCAACTAGCAAATATATATGCTCGTGCATTGCTACAGGATCTTGTTGTATGGTCACTTAGACCACCTATGGCTAAAAGATTTAATTCAATGATTGCATCATCTGTTTGTATTCACTTGGCAATCAGACTTGTACTTTTAGTCACATGGTAATCTAACTTGTATGGTGATAGACTATTTCGATCATGACATGATATGAAGTTACAAAACTTGTCCTCAGTGGAGTCATTACATCATTTCATGTTGGTGTGGCATACATATCATTTTGATGTAGGCGCTTTCCGCGATCTCTTCTTGCAATCGTTGGGGGGGGGGAGGGGCGCTAGGGAATCATTTTGCTCATCATAGTTGTTTTATTGTTTTGGAACTCTTGACTCCATCACCTCCATTGATCCACTGCTTTCCTGATAAAACCACATGCCTTCTTGTGTTCCATGGATTCATATAGTAGGCTAGTTGTGTGACCTCAGTTTCTAGTACCCACGGATCATCTTTGTAGCTGATACTTTGGAGGTCCACGGTAGTTAGCCCATAATTGTCCACTGCAACTGCCAGCGGCTTGACCAACTAGCATCGAAAAACGGTTATCCATAGCTCACCGCCATAGCAAAGTATATTTCTTCGAGATATAGGTTACAGCACAAGTTAATTATACATAACAGTACACAAAATATAGGTTTTGAGATTCAAGTTTGTGGTCGTGCCACCCCCAAACTTTATGCCACGCTGGACAAGATGAACAAGACCCTAACAAAGTGTAATTCAATTTGCTTAGAAGACATTATTTGTATACCAACTTGCCTTGCAATGGTAGTTTGTTGTATGGTCACTTAGCCCTTTCATCGATGGCTACAAGATTTATATCAACGATTGCATCATCTGTTTGTATTCACTTTGCAATCAGACTTTTTTACTATGTCTAGTCACATGCTACCCTAACTTGTATGGTAATAGACTATTTTGACAAATGAAATTTTTTAGGGTTTTACAGTGGGAGATAATGGTAATACAAAATCGTACATCAGTCGTACTATAATTTATGTCCAAAAAAGTCATTTGTGGTGTATGGTTGTCGCAGCACATGTTTTTGAATTTTCCTAGTCTTCGACAAGTTAATACCGACGTAGGCAGCTGGAGAAATGAGAAATGAGAAGCAAACATGCATTGTCAATTAGCACACATGTTCGTCGTTGCATTTATGCACTCTACTATAGCATTTATAGTCAATCAGCAAGTGTTGTACTATATCCCTGTCATACTTATGCACTCGTACTTATAATTGTTGTAGGAAATGTGGTGTATGGAAGTCGTAGGCAGCTGGTTGCACATGTTGTTGAACTTTCCAGCTAGTCTTCCACAAGTACCAACGTAGACAGCCCAAGAAATGGGGAACACACCTGCGGACGATGATCGAGATGTTTGCTCCCAGAAGAACCTGCTGCTTGGATTGATCTTCCTCCATGTTGTCTACATGCTGATGATCAGGCCGGCTGCTATTCCGTCAATTCGTTATGTTTGCGTGTCAAACTTTGTAATAGAATATGCTTTTGCAGTCACAAGTCCTGTAGAGAATTTAACCCGCACCAAGGTTACCACTGTGATTAATCAACATTGATCATGCTAGCACTCCGACTCCGGTAACCCACAAAACTTAAAGAGTAAAACCTTTAATTTGTTTAGTAGAACCTCTAGAAGAACAAGTAATAGTTGTTTAGTATTACTTTTTCTAGGTTTCTTTCTTGAGAATTTTGGTCTCAGTTTTTTCTATCATCGACAGAGTTTATTTAACTAAACCTTTAATTTGTTCCAGGTTTCAAACTTCAGTCTCATGGTATATATTTGTGGTTAGCTAACATTCTCATACCAATGTAACTATTTTTCGCACCAGCTATATATTTTCACATCGTTTGTAATAGAATCTAAACGTTCGAACAGAACATTTCGACAAATTCCCACCACGCAAGGAATTCACCTGGTTAATTCGAAGCACGCCACAGTTGATCAGCATGTTGTGGATTCATCGGAAATTCAGTAGCACCAGCACCGGCCACCATCAACTGACCTGCATTATCCCTTATAAAAACCCCATCCACCCTCACAAGTTGTTGTTACCAATCCCTGTCTTACTTATGCACTCATACTTATGATTGATGTACAAAATGTGCTACTGGGAAGACTAGGAAAGTTCAAAAACATATGCTACTGACTACGACTTCCATACACCACATACCCAAATATATATATTCGCTGCTGAAGTTGATTCTAAAATATATATATTCGCTGCAATACGAAAATTAATCAGAGAATCGTCCGTATTCATATGGCGGCTACCTTGACTATACTGGTTTTGTCATGCATGCATGGTTAGGCATTGTCAGCATGCATTTACCACATTTTAGCACTAATATGAATACGGATATGGCTATTTTCGAATACGAATGGAAAGCACAGATGTCTCGGATTCAGATACAAAACCATTATTTTACTCGAATTCAACTCAAAGTTTATATTGTTAAATGAAGGTACAGTTCAAGCAATCTCAATATAGAACTAAACTAAATTATAATGGATAATATTTTTGATGAATAAGTGGATAAGTGAGGAAATTTAAAACATGTAGGAAACAAGTATCCATCTTCATTGTCAATATAGTTATTAGTAAATATTTGACAATTAAAATTATTAAAATTATTTTAATCATTATGTGTTCTTAATAATTTTTAATTTATAGTAGAAGTTAACTATAGAAACACTATTAAATGGTTCCAGTGCATCATCAGTAACAATAAAATTAAGGGGCCCTTTGGATCCATTTATCTTAGAGGAATTAAAATCTACTTAATGGATTAGGCTATTTGGCTTGGATTTTCACATACCAGAAGTTTTTCTAGTGTCACGGATGAGCCTCTCAAGTTGATAAGGTGTGATACGGAATATTCCCGCCATACCGCCTCCAAACCATCCTCTGTCACAGCCCGCAATACGGAGGCAATGGCGACACCAGCCGGCGCTACTGGCAGTGGTGGCGCCAGGGGGCGGCAGCGGGGGGTGTGGCGGGTGGTAGCCGCGTGTCTTGGCGCAGGGAGTAGGGGGCGGCGGTGGCGGTGGCGGGGCAAGAGGCAGGGAAGTATTTTCTTTATTGCTTGTACCCAAGAGATTATAGACCACTTACTTATATAGTCCTCCTATGGAACTTGTATCTTAAGCAATCTCTAAAGGTTTCCTTATAAGATTGGAATACCCTTTACAAGAAAATCTTTATTCTTATTCTAATAAGTGACTTCCTTATAGATTGGAAATATCTCCTTCATACCAAAAGTCCGAAATTATTCTAACCGAACTCTTATCCTAATTCCTAAAAAATCCACGGAAAGGCGGCGGCGGGGCGGGAGGGCGCGCGGCTAGGCCGGGGGGTGCCCCCACCGCCGTGAGCCCCTTTGGGGTGGTGCCACTGGGCCCCATCGCCTGGGGTGTGACATCTTCTATGTGCGTTGAACTTGACTCTCCCTAAGCAACCGATGCCGGCACGTCGGCAAGGAGGCCATGAGGTTTGTGCCTAAACAGAACCGGTGGCGGCGTGGGGGCACACCTGGTGCGTCCGCAGCAGGCTGAGCCCAATCGAGTCACTCTTTATTGGGCTGTCACCTGTGAGCATTGTGACTTGATCTAAAGTGGTTTTTTACACGATGTTTTCCTCATCTTAGGGCCGTCGATTAGCAAATTATTGTGCCTTCTCCCTTTGATTGCATAAAATGGTATTTGCAGTTTCTTCCTCTGCACATTGTTAGCATTTTATGTGCATTTGCACCATGACCACCTGCAGAGGTCAATGGATAATGATGTCGATGGGACAAGGACGTACTAGGGGTCACGGGACTGCATTGAGGCACTAGCTAGTTGTGGAAAGGCGCCCAGTTCATATCAACTTCATTATGCTAACTCTGGACTGTGAAACGTTCATATATTCCATCTTATTTAGAAAAGTACAGATATCTCAAGTTTATCCAAATTTATATAATAATAAAATCATAACATTTTTGGTACCCACTAAGTATGGTTGGTACGTCTTTAATTATATTTTTAAATGTTGTACCCCTTTGATGTCATAAATCCTTATAATTCTCTCTATAATTTTAAATGAGCGTGTGGGTATTTGGAAGGCAGGCTGGGCATGGCCGCGAGATGGCATCTTGTGTAGCAGCCAGCAGCGCCCGGTCAGCACACGTGACTATTCAATCATTAGCAACTGCAATATTTGTCATCAGGTCAGCACACGTGTAGCAGCAGCGCCCAGATTCCAAGCAGTCGACACACCCGGCGCGTCCTTTGTTGCCATCGCCGCCATCCCATCCGACCATATAGTTAATACCTACATGATGAGCTTGCTCGTATTATACTCGTATGCAGATATCAGAGATGGCACCATTATAGCGCCGGTTACGTACCTTGTGCTCGCCAGCCATTGAGGAACTCACGACTGGTCAACGGAGACAGAGACGACAGCGGCGGCGATATGCGACACACTCGCAAAAGTGTGCAGGACCTCTGAACGTTGATCACTGCTTCTTTGCAATCTTTTGCTTGACCACGTGTGTTCTCTAGCTGAACACATGTTTTTGGTATATGGTGTATGGAAGTCGAAGGCAGTAGCACATGTTTTTGATCTTTTCCCACAAGCAGCCGGAGAAATATCTTCGATTTCAGAAAGTGATACCCCCCCTCCGATCCTCTCGGCATATTCAGTGAGTTAAGCTATGGTAACCCTTGACTAGACTCGTTTTGTCAACACATGCATGGTCAGGACATTTCGATCCGGATATCACCATCTACCACGTTTTAACTATGATATCATTAATTATGTATACAGACTTTTGAAATACGAATACAAACGGATGTCTCGGATAACGTATACAAAACAGATATTTTACTATTCTACTCGAAGTCTACAATGTTAAGTTCAACACACACACACACAAACACACACAAACTAAACTAAATTATAACGGAAAATTTTTAATAAATAATAGGTTAAAGGCGTACCCAATGCCGTAGGCTCTCGCACTGCGTGGGGTCTAGGGAAGGGTATTTCGCGCCAAACCCTTACCCGCACCATGTGCAATATGCGGAGGCTGGGGCTTGAACCCGGGACCTTCCGGTTACAGGCGGTAGAGCACTACCACTTGCACCAGGCCCGCCCTTCGAATAAATAATAGGTTAAATGACAAAATTTGAATAAAAATTGTAGTAAACAAATAGCTATTTTGCTTTGTCAATATTTTAGTACACAACTACAAAATATTAAGTCGTTTTTTTTTTTTTTTTGGCGGGCATGTGCCATCATCGTGATTGCAAGGTCACAGTTAATCGTGGCATAACCGCGGTGGTTGCCGGTGCCTGGCTGGATTAATCCATCAATAACCACGGAGGGCAGCATATGTAGCCTGCCACCATGGCGGGCTTGCTTAAACGCCCCCATGGTTAATTCACATACTGTCCGCCGTGGTTAATATTGTATATTAATGCACCTAGATAGCGCCACGCTTAATAATGTAGTTGTCTAATCCTTTTGGTATGGCCGATATGATTATTAATGATGTTTTAGCTCATATCATTCTTAGTTTTCTTGATGCTAATGCTAGTTACAATCAATTTTTTTATGGCCAAAGAGGACGCTTCCAGAAGTGTCCTTTATATGTCATAGCTTTGTAGGATTGTTTGAGTTGGTTTTGATGACATTTGAATTGAAAAAATACTTGGGCATTATCAAAGAACTATAAATTTAATCTTCCAAGATTTGCTTGGCAATATTATGGAGGTCTATATTATTGATATTATGATCAAATCGGCCGCTCATGATTCTCCTTTGGCTGATTTGTATCTGGCATTTCATAGGATGCGCTGCAGTATGGTTTGAAGATGAAATCCACTCTAGTGTGCATATGGTGTACGGGCTCATAAATTCATGGTATTCATTACCAAAGGGCATAGAGATTCATCCTAAAAGAATAGAAAAAGATCAAGAAAGTTCAGGCACCAAACAGCAAGCTTGCAGAGTTCTTGGGAAAGGTGAACTACTTCAGAAGATTTATTGCTAACTTATCCAGGAAAAATTAATCCCATTACCCCCAATCATTAGTGGAAGGATATGTAAATGGGCATATGCATTTATAGAATATGATTTGGCTTTTGAACTATTGAAAACTTGGAAAGATCATGTTTTAGTTGATTTTATTCTTGAGCATGGTATTGACATAGATGATGAGGTCAATTATTTTGATGGATCAGTTTGTAAATATGGCTAAGATGTTGGGGACGTTGTTGTTTCCCCTAATGGTGCTGTTTTTTTAGATGTCTTGCCAATTGGGAATTATTTGCACTAATAATCAAGCCGAATATAACACTACTACTTTTTGCATTTTAGGTGGTGGCCAAAAAAATTTTAGGTGGCGGTTTTCATGTCCGCCACCGACATAGGGTCATGGTAAATCACAGATTTACCGTGCCGGGTTTTAATGGCCGCCGTTAATAAATTTTTGAAAAGCCCAAATCCGCCTTTGCCGGGCCGTTGGGCCGCCGCCGCCGCCGTGTGGATCCGCCGCCGGGTCGACATCCGCCGCCGGGGGAAACGACGCCGCCCGCGTGGATCCCGCGCACGCCCGAGGGAGGAGGACCGCTGGATCTCGCACGCGCCGGGAGGGCGACTGCTGGATCCCGCGATGGAGGAGGAGCCCGAGCCGCCGGCGGAGCCCACGCCAGAGCCGTCGCCGAGCTCGCCGAGGAGGCGAGAAGGTAGAGCCCGGCAAGAACCGAGAAGGCCGCCGCCCGAGAAGGCCGTGCTCGCCGCCGACGCCTCCCGCGTGCTCGACTCCGACGCCTCCCTCCAGCGCCGACAAGCTCGAGGTGGAGGAGCACCGCTGATCTGGGGCCTCCACGCCTCCATGCCGCCTCCGCCCGGCGTCGAGGTGGAGGAGCGCCACGGTGTCGCCCTAGGGAGGGGGGGGGGTGATGTGAGGGAGGGGAGCGACGGGAGGGAGGACCGGAGGATTTATTTTTTTAATGGGACGGGAGGGGAGGACCGAAGGACTTGAGTTAGGGTTAGGGTTTGGTTGGAGTATATATACAAGCGACTTCGTTATCGGGCCGAGCTGGGCTTCTCAAAATCGAATTGGGCTATTATGACCTGCATGTTTGGGCCTCATTTGCGGTGACGGTTTTTTTATAAAAAACTCCACGGTTAATTGATTTTTCGTGGCGTTTATTATAACCGTCCACGGCTAATAAAAAATAACTGTCATGGTAATAGGAACATTAACCGTGGCGGTTTTTAAAATAACCGCCAAGGAAAATGATTTCAAACACCATGCAAGTTCAATTGTGTAGTAGTGTAACGTTCGCCAATTCGGGTTGGAAATATTGTATTCTGGGCACAATCAAGCCACTCTTTATTGGGTCATCTACTGTGAGCATTGTGACTTGACCCATACTGGTTTTACACGATGTTCTCCTGATCTTTGGGCCAGCAATCTGCAAAGTAGTGGGCCTTCTCCTCTTTGATTGCACAAAATGGAATGTGTACTTTGTTCCTTTGCGCATTGTTAGCATTTCATGGGATGGGATAACGATGTTGAAAGGATAAGGACTGGGGGTCACAGGGCTGCATTTGGGGCGCCAGTTGTGGAAAGGCGCCTGGTTCATATCAACATCATTATGCTAACTCTTTGGATTGTGAAATGTTTTGACTGAATATTGGAGTCATTCCATCTTATATAGAAAAGTATAGATATCTCAAGTTTATCCATATTTATAAAATTACAAAATTATAACATTTGAGATACCCACTAAGTATGGTTGATCCTTCTTTAATTATAATTTTATACTCCCCTCCGTTCCAAATTGTAGTTCACTTTAGCTTTTCTAGATCCATTTGTTTTACTATGTATCTAGACATAGTGTATAACTAGGTGCTTTGCAAAATCAATGTATCTAGAAAAGCCAAAGTGAACAATTTGGGCTAAGGAAGTATGTTGTACCCTTTTGATGTCATATATCCTTATAATTCTCTGTATAATTTTAGATGAGCGTGTGGATATTTGGAACCGTGACCTCTTGCGTTGCAGCAGCGCCCGGTCAGCACACGTGACTATTCAATCATTAGCAACTGCTGCTTTCGTGTAAACCTTGGCAAGAGTCGCCATCAGGTCAGCGTCCTTTGTTGCCTTCGCCGCCATCCGACCATATAGTCAATACCTAGATGATGCCTTGCTCGTATTATAGTCGTATGAACTCTACCGTGTGCTCGCCAGCCATCAACGAACTCACGACTGGCCGACGGGACTGGCCGGCACAGCAGCGGCGGCGATGCGACACACTCGCAAAAATGTGCAGGACCTCTGAACGTTAATTAATGCTTCTTTGGAGTCTTTTGCTTGACCACGTGTCGTCTCTAGCTGAACACATGTTTTTGGTATGGTGTACAATGGAAGTCATAGGCAGTAGCACATGTTTTTGAACTTTCCCACAAGCTGCCCGAGAAATGAGATTCCACTTGTGTGGCTGTTCTGTTGAACTTTGTAAATAAATGACATTTTGTATATATTCGCTGCTATAGTTATGGTTATCCACGCGTCTCCATGGATGTGAGGTCACACACGAAACATGCATCAACGACGAACGACCTTTCGTTCTCAACGAGTAGAGAAATAGACACTCCGATTTCAGAAAGTGATCCACCGCTCCAAGTAGTCAATGAGTTAGTGGTATCCCTTGACTATTGTCGTTTTATCAACATGCATGCATGGTCAGGATGGGAATGGATCCGATTCTATACGGATATCACCATTTACCACACTTAAACTATGATACGATTATGGATACTGATTTCGTCAAATACGAATACAAATGGATGTCTCCGATTTGGATATAAAACCATTTTTTACTCGAATTTTACAACGACTTCATCATTAAATGAAATTAACTAAATGAATGTACAGTTCTACCATCCTCCAATATCCAACTAAACTAAATTATAACAAATAATATTTAATAAATAATAGGTCAAGTTGGAAAATTGAAAAAATTGTAGAAAACAAATAGCTATTTTGCTTTGTCAATATTCCTGGACACAATTGTAGAAATCTTAAGTGTACACTACTAGACACAGCTACAATGCCTATTTTGCACTCGGCAAAAGGCAATAGCTGGGATGGACGTTACCAATAGCAGCTGTTTGCCGAGTGACAACAGTTTGCCAAGTGTCAGACACTCGACAAAATGTCCTTTTTGCCGAGTGTCATCGTTTGCCAGGTGTCAAATACTCTGCAAACAAGCGACTTTGCCGAGTGCATGACACCCGAGTGTTTTCCATCGCCGAGCGCTGCTCGGCAAAAAGTGGCTTTGTCGAGTGCCCAAAATTTGACACTCGACAAAGCCTCTCGACACTCGGCAACGATGTTGTTTCTAGTAGTGGTGCTGATTGTTTTTTGTTTCTATGTGGCAGGCATATGCTATCGCCGTGATTGTGAGGTCACGCTATATCGCGGGCATAACCGCAATGGTTGTCGGTGCCCGGATTAATCCATTAACTACGGATGGCTCCTTATGTTGCCCGCCACCGCCACTCGGCAAAGGTCTGGTTTTTGTTAGTTTTATTGTTGAGCATGGTATGTACTTAGATGGTGAGGTCAATTATATAACGTGCACTCTACATAAGCTTTATTTTGATGTATTGGTTTGTAAACATGGTTAAGATGTTAGCGTCGTTGTTGTTTCTCCTAATGGAGCTGTTTTTGAGATGTCTTCCCAATTGAGAAACATTTGCACTGACAATCAAGCCGAATATAATGTTCTTCAATTCGGGTTGGAAATATTGTATTCTATGGATATGACATGTTTTTGCTTTTGGTGATTCCTTACCGGTCATGCAAGAAATAATAGGTGTGTATCAATGCTTTGAAAGGTCACTAAATATTTATCTTGAGAAGTGCCTTGACATTGTCAAGCAATTTACTGAATTTAAAATTTAGCATATGTTGTGACACGAGAATCGTAAAGCTAACATGTTTGGCACTGCCTGGCTGCTCGTGGTCAGCCATGCATGGACACTCCGATTTCGGAAAGCCATCCTCCTACTCCCTGTATAGTCAATGAGTTAGGGTTATCCACACGTGCGTCATCATCCGCTGTAGCACCTTTTCAAGTGTACTTGTAGATCGATGACACTGTCACACTGGCACGTGGACATCACTGAGGAAGAGAAATTGAAGCCTGTTGCTTCAAGGAGCATACAGCTAGATCAGCAGCCACAGGCCCACAGGTCGTAAAACATGTCCGCGGCTGCTTGTGGAAGTTCAAAAACATGTGCCACGACTGTAGGTCTCTAAATCTCAGATGATGACGTGTCAGTCAGACAGCTCGCCGACCGTGGACCACAGCAGCTGTCTGGGCCCCAGCAAGTATGGTTAGGTGTGTATTTACGTCTGGGCTCCATTTGTTAACATGCTTTTTTTTTTTAAATAATGAATAATCATATCCTGCCTCTACGTCCAAGGACGTACACAACCAATTATTACATAGACTTTCAATGAAAGAAAAGAGAAAGCTATGGTCTTATAGATCGACCAGGAGCTAGTTCAAACAATATATGTGATTTCATCCTTTATTAGAAATCTCTAAAGCAATAATTTCTAATTTCTTGCTCGTTGTTGAGATTGCTTCCTTGGCTGTCTCACCATTTGCGGCAGGCCCAAGAGCGTAACCAATACGCTCCTCTGAAAATTATCTGTAAAATAGAGTTATATTTCATTTGATTAAAAATAACATCATTACGGCATCTCCAGATAGCCCAGCACATGGCAGCCACACCCACCCAAATCAAATTTCTAATCTTTTTATTTTGATTAGCTAGCCAATTCCCGAACATATGGCTGATTGATCGAGGTTGAGTTAGACTAGTAGTATAAAATATAATCCTCCGGATCATTTTGGTAAGGGGACGATCGAGGAATAAACGTTGGATAGTCTCATTCCCATTACAAAGATATGCACTTCTGACTCCCTTTCTAATTTTTCTTGGCGAGTTTGTCTTTGGTCAAGACTACCCCTCTCTGTAAAAACCAAAGAAAGATCTTAATTTTTAGAGGAACTTTGGTTATGACGAAAAGGTGTCTGTGTATTCATAAGGTCGAGGTACATCGAGCGAACAGAGAATAACCCAGATTTGGTTAGACTCCATCTAAAGTAGTCCGACCCATCCACCAATTCGACATTTGAGATCCGTGCTACTAGATTTAGCTATTCTGTAAGTTTATTACCCACAAGAGCCCTTCTAAAAGAGATGTTTAGTGGGCTAGTAGCCATCACATTAGCTACGGTTGTGTGCGGATTTCGCACAATATTATATAAAGATGGATATGTAGCTTTAGGAGGCTTATCTCCTACCCATGTATCGTCCCAAAATCTAGTGGTTTTTCCATCTCGACATTTAAAGAACCTTTAGCCAACACCTCCTCTTTAATATGCATGAGGCCTCTCCAAAAATGAGAGTCAGTAGGTTTGGTGTCACTTGAGTGAGGGATTTGGATTTTAGGTATTTATTCCTTATAAGAGATTGCCATATGCCTTCCGTGTTCATCAAGTTAACCAACCATTTGGCTAGAAGGCACTTATTTTGCAACTCTAGATTTAGGATACCTAGTCCCCTTGGTCTTTAGGGACGGCACAGGGATGTCCCATCGGCAAGTCTATATTTATGTTTATATGAAGAGCCTTGCGAAAAAACCTTGATCTATAATAATCAAGTTTTTTAATTACCCCTTTAGGTATCTCAAAAAGGACATCATAAACATAGGTAGGCTGCTTAAGACCGAATTAAGCGTAACTAGTTTCCACCCCGTCGTAAAGTAAGATTTGTATTTTGCTTTCCAAGAGGACAGTTTGCTCGAAACGATCTTCCACCTTTCTCCATTCCGAAGTTCGGGGAGTTGTCTATGGTGCATTGGGATTCCATGATATCTAAATGGATAGTCCCCAATATTGCATCCGAAGAGATTGGTATAGAAAGATTCCATCTCTTTAGCTGCACCATAGCAGAATATTTTGCTCTTGTGAAAGTTGATCTTGAGCCCAGATAATTGCTCAAATGCGCAAAGGAACGATATGAGATTTTGTGCTTGTTCTAGGTCGTGATCAATAAATAGAATAGTGTCATCCGCATATTGTAGTATAGATAACCCGTCATCTATAAGGTGAGGGACGGCGCCTCTTATCTGACCATCGCCTTTCGCTCTAAATTTGTTAACATGCATGCATGGTTAGGTCTATATTTACGTTAATATTATGAGAGAAAGCATGTAAATAGGTTTATCATACTTTATTTCGTTCGCAAATACAGATAGAGGCCGCCGGATATTGTCAAATACGGGTATGTGTTGGGGTTAGTCCCACATCGGTAATCGATGGTGGGGGAGCACGACATATAAGGTGGGGCGGTCCTCACCCATAAGGTTAGTCTTTTGGGTTGTGTAGGCCCAAGGCCTTGATATGTTGTGGCTCGGTGGGCCTGTGGGGATTTGGCACCGGCAGATGGTCTGGGCCAGCTCCAAGGAACCTAGCGGCACCGACAAATGGGCCAGGCCCGGTTCCAACAATTGGTATCAAAGCCAGGTCCAGTAAGAACCCGGAACAAATCTCGGTAGGATCACACACTAGCGAGGGAGCCCGATCCGGGGGAGCCCCATCATTGACCGACGTCTTGGCCACATAAAAAGGTGTGAGCCAACAAGAGTCGGGTCTGATGTGTGACTACGGGGCAGATTGTTGGGGTTAGTCCCACATCAGTAATCGATGGTGGGGGAGCACAACATATAAAGGCGGGCGGTCCTCACCTATCGGGCTAGTCTTTTGGGTTGTGTAGGCCCAAGGCACGTGTATGTTGTGCGTTATGTGGGCCATGGTGAGCAAAGACCGCAGATGGGCGGGCCGGCTCCAAGGAACCTTGAGGCACCGCCGGATGGGCGGGCCCGGTTCCAACAATGGTCATGGGCCCACGCCACGCTTCCGCTACATGAACCCGAAAAAAGATCTCGTAGCTCACACCGATGAAGCCCATTACAAATGGGGGGGCGGTAGACTAAGTCGCCACGGGGGGCCATCATTGACAGACGCCTTGGCCATTAAAAAAGTGTGAGCCGACAAGAGTCGGGTCCGATGTGTGACTACGGGGAGATTGTTGGGGTTAGTCCCACATCGGTAAACGATGGTGGGGAGCACAACATATAAGGCGGGCGGTGTCCTCACCTATCGAGGCTAGTCTTTTGGGTTGTGTAGGCCCAAAGCCTGTGTATGTTGTGCGTTATGTGGGCCATGGTGAGCGGCACGGGCAGATGGGCGGGCCAGCTCCAAGGAACCTTGAGGCACCGGCCGGATGGGCCAGGCCCGGTTCCAACAATGGTTATGGGCCCACGCCACGCCCGCCACGTGAACCCGTAAAAGATCTCGCAGAGGTCACACCGATGAAGCCCATTACAAATGGGGCGTAAGGTAGGCGAAGCCCGCCACGGGCGGGGGGCCATCATTGACAGACGCCTTGGCCACACAAAAGTGTGAGCCGACAAGAGTCGGGTCCGATGTGTGACTACGGGGAGATTGTTGGGGTTAGTCCCACATCGGGTAAACGATGGTGGGGAGCACAACATATAAGGCGGGCGGTGTCCTCACCTATCGAGCTAGTCTTTTGGGTTGTGTAGGCCCAAGGCCCGTGTATGTTGTGCGTTATGTGGGCTGGGTGAGCGGCACCGGCAGATGGGCCGGGCCAGCTCCAAGGAACCTTGAGGCACCGGCCAGATGGGCCAGGCCCGGTTCCAACAGTATGCACCCACAGTAGCAGTAAAATCTATATTTCTAGCCTTCATCACATTTTACTTGGTATTGTAAACAAGGTGAACCAAACTGAAAAGACGGGGAACAGAAGGGTGGTCATAAGTCATAACCCCTACCACGTCTCCATAGATGTAAGGTCACACTCGAAACATCCACAACGAACCTTCTTTCTCATTATCTTCGGGGAAGAGACGGGGAAGGGGTCGCCCACGTGCCCATTTCTCTTAACAGCCGTCTCAGCGAGAGTGAAAATGGGCACTACGATGTCAGAAAGCGATGGTCCTCCTCTCTGAATAGTCAATTAGATACGTTGTCCATATGTGCGTCATCTCATGCTGCGGGGAATTGAAAATGGTCACCATATTTTGAAGTAGTTACATCACCGGCGAAGAGGAATCCAAGCCGGTTCCTTCAATGTGCTAGCAAACAACTCGATCAGCAGCCACTGGTCGTATATGCTTGTTCCCATCCCGGCTGCTTGCGGAACTTCAAAACATGTGCTACTGCCTACGACTTCCATATATAAATTAATGGCTTCTCAAAATCCCTGATGAGTCAGACAGCGCGCCAACCCTCGACGGCAGCTGTCTAGGCTCCACCATACTTCAGCATCGAAATAGTTGCACCGTTACAATTTATTAAAAGACATAAAGCTAGTATACTCCAGCATCGATAGAGTAGATCAGAGGAGTTGTGTAGCATATATAAAGTCATTGACATTGTCGAGTTGTTACTCCAGCATAGATCCCAGGACCCCTACTCCCTCTATCCCATGGAGTTTGACGTTTTTTAACTTTTAATTTGACCATCTGACTTTTTCAACATATTTATATAAATAATAAAATAAATTAATTAATATTAAATATCTTTATTGATAAAATAAGTCATAAAAAAATAAATTATACTTGTGAGATTTAAATAAGACGAATCATCGAACAAGATAGCTCGAATCCGGGTGAAAAACTCAATGGGATGGAGGAAATACGTTACAATTTATTAAAAGACATAAGGACATAAAGACAACAAAGTGACCATAAAGACAACAAAAGTGACCATAGACTTTTTTTTTATTTTTAGCCAACAATTTATTAAAAGACATAAAGACATAAAGAAAACAAAGTGACCACAGGAATAAAGACAGAACCTATTATTTATAAAAAGCATTGTGACTTGACCCATACTGGTTTTACACGATGTTCTCCTCATCTTTGGGCCAGCAATCTGCAAAGTAGTGGGCCTTCTCCTCTTTGATTGCACAAAATGGAATGTGTACTTTGTTCCTTTGCGCATTGTTAGCATTTCATGGGATGGGATAACAATGTTGAAAGGATAAGGACTGGGCGTCACAGGGCTGCATTTAGGCGCCAGTTGTGGAAAGGCGCATGGTTCACATCAACATCATTATGCTAACTCTTTGATTGCGAAATGTTTTGACTGAATATTGGAGTCATTCCATCTTATATAGAAAAGTATAGATATCTCAAGTTTATCCATATTTATATAAATACAAAAATTATAACATTTGTGGTACCCACTGAGTATGGTTGATCCTTCTTTAACTATAATTTTATATGTTGTATACCCTTTGATGTCATATATCCTTATAATTCTCTGTATAATTTTAGATGAGCGTGTGGATATTTGGAACAGTGACCTCTTGCGTTGCAGCAGCGCCTGATCAGCACACGTGACTATTCAATCATTAGCAACTGCTGCTTTCGTGTAAACCTTGGCAAGAGTCGTCATCAGGTCAGCACACGTGTAGGAAGGTGTGACTAGTTGTTTCTATCCCAGATTTCAAGCACCCGGCGCGTCCTTTGTTGCCTTCGCCTGCTCGTATTATAGTCGTATGCAGATAACAGAGATGGCACCGGCCATGCATGACAGCGCCGGATACTACCGTGTGCTCGCCTGCCAACGACGAACTCACGACTGGTAGACGGAGACTGGCCGCGGCGATGCGACACACTGGCAAAAATGTGCAGGACCTCTGAACGTTCATTGTTCCTTCTTTGCAGTCTTTTGCTTGACCACGTACGTGTCGTCTTCTCTAGCTCAACACATGTTTTTGGTATGGTGTACAATGGAACCATCATCTATAGACGACAGTAATTGTGGTTGTTGGCGCAGGTATATGTGATGCTGTTAAAACTAATTTGCGAGACGTATGTTGTGCTTGTGTTAATAATAGATTAATTATGCTTAATAAATATGTATCACCGGTGTATTCGAACACTTAATATGACATATTATGTGACACCCTATGTGACCCCTAAATAAATTATAATAGGTGGACATATAGTGAGCTTTTAGATTTTGTGTATTTATTATTGAACGATAGCATATTAAACGTTGAAAACAAAACATATATAATAAAAACAATAAATATTAAAATTCTTCTTGTCAGAAAAATGTCCGAGGAAGAAAAATATATTTTTTACCGGCGCACCCATAGCAACATACGGGCATATTTTCTAATAAATAAATAAATACTCGTCTTCTCTAAACACTCGTCTCAACGAGAGTAGAAATGTTTTCGCAAAATAAAGAAATAAATAACGAGAGTAGAAATGGACACTCCGATTTCAGAAAGTGATCCTCCGCACTAAGTAGTCATCCCTTGATCATCCGATTCTATCCCGATATCACCACATTTTAGCTATGATACGATTATGGATACAGATTTCAACAAATATGAATACAAAAGGATCTCTCGGATTTGGATATAAAACCAATTTTACTCGAATTCAACTCAAAGTCTACATTGTAAAATACAATATATATATATACTTTCTGCGTTCCAAATTGTAGTTCACCTGATCCCTGTATAGTCAATGAGTTACGGTTATCCACACGCACGTCATCGTCAGCGATAGCACCTTTTCAAGTGTACTTGTAGATGCAGACACTGGCACGTAGACATCACTGGGAAGAGAAATCGAAGCCTGTTGCTCCAAGGAGCAAACAACTCACTATCAGCTGCCACAGGAGGTATCTGCTTGTTCCTCATTTCTCCGGCTGCTTGTGGAAGTTCAGAAACATGTGCTACGACTGTGGACGACAGCTGTCTGATGCATGCATGGTTTGGTGTGTATTAAACAACCAGTACGTTAATATTATGAGAGAAAGAGAAAACATCACCGAGGAAGAGACGAGGAAGGGGTGGCCCATTTCTCTGAACAGCAGTCTCAAGGAGAGTGAAAATGGCCACTACGATGTCAGAAAGCGATGCTCCTCCTCTCTGAATAGTCAATTAGATGAGTTATCCGTATGTGCGTCATCTCATGCAGGGGGAATTGAAAATGTTCAGCATCTTTTGAAGTAGGTACCTCATGCACCGAGGAAGAGGAATCCAACTCAGTTCCTTCAAGATGCTAGTTCCCGGCTGCTTGCGGAACTTCAAAACATGTGCTACTGCCTACGACTTCCATATATATATATATTAATGGCGTCTCAAAATCTCTGATGAGTCAGACAGCTCGCCAACCCTCGACGGCAGCTGTCTAGGCTCCACCATACTTCAGCATCGAAATAGTTGCACCGTTACAATTTATTAGAAGACATAAAGCTAGTATACTCCAGCATCGATAGACTAGATCAGAGGAGTTGTCAAGGATCGAGACATAAAGTCATTGACATTGTCGAGTTGTTACTCCAGCATAGATCTCAGGACCTCTACTCCCTCTGTCCCATGGAGTTTGATGTTTTTGACTTTCGAACTTCATGTTTGATCATCTGTCTCGAATCAACCTGGATGTCCAGCTGACTGACCGGACGCGCGGGGGAAGTGACCGGACGGTCCGGTCGCATGCGTCTGGAATTTTACCGTGACTTGGACCAAGCTAAATTTGGCTAAGTCTAGAATTTTACCATGTCTTAGGCCAAGCCATTTTTGGGTGTCAACAACATGCATGCATGGTTTTTTGAAAAAAAAAAACATGCATACATGGTTAGGTGCGAATTAAACAACCAGTACGTTATTTTCTTTGTAGATACGTACAGATACCGCCAGATATTGTCAGATGTGGATCTGGAATCTGATACAGATAGACATTAGAAAACCAATTCGTATATCCATCTAGTTACTACAGAAACTATACAAATATGGGTAGGCACCCACATTATTGGAGCCAATCATCAACTAGTTTCGTAAGCTTCTTAACTTGGCATAATGCCTTTTGTTTGCATAATGAGCTCCTCCAAATATAACAAGCAAGTGTTATAATACAGCCAGCAAGCCGGCTGTAAGGTTTCTTACGGATTTCTTCCAGCCCACCCATACACTAGTTAACTCTTTCTAATTAATACATGGCCCACTTGTTTATCTCACATAGTTTTTTTTTTTTTTTTTTTGTTTCTTGTGCCCAAGCCGGCTGTAAACTTACAACCCGCTTCTCCCTGTCTCTCCTCCCTTCTCTCCTCCACATCAACATTTAGCTGATTTCATACCGCCATAATACTTGTTCGAACCGAGGTTGGTATAGTAGCACTAAAATCTATATTTCCAGCCTTCATCACATTTTGCTTGGTATTGTAACAAGATGAGCCAAACTGAATAGCTTGATGCATGTGCGGCACCTGGCTCCCCGATCCGGCGTCCCCTACCCCGATCCGGGACCCTACCCCGATCCGCGACCCGACCATCGGAGCTCCAAACCCTAACCCTAATGGGCCCGGACCGCCACGGATCTGGGCCCATTAGGGTTGGTTTTGATTTTTTTTTTTTTTTTTTTTTCTGAACTTCTGGTGGTCATTTAGGTGCCAGAAAAACCGCCACCATTTTCCGTGACCCTAGTTCGGTGGCGGTTCTAAAAACTGCCACCTAAAAATAAAAAGCCCGTCACGGAAGTTCCATCCTGTAGTAGTGATAAGTAAGGACATAAAGACAACAAAGTGACCATAGACTTTTTATTTTTAGCCGACAATTTATTAAAAGACATAAATACATAAAGAAAACAAAGTGACCACAGGAATAAAGACAGTAACCTCAAGTTATTTATTAAAAGCACTTGGGAATAGAGTTAGAGTGTCAACATAGCCAACAAAGTCAACAAACTGACCATAGACTTTTGGATTTTTAGCGTTGTGCTAAGGTCCGGCAGAAATGAGTGAAATCATGCATCGTGGACTAGACATGTGCTGTGTTCCGCAAAAAAAAAAAAAAAAAAAAAAAAAAAAGGACTAGACATGTGCTGAGATTGCAACGAACGAGAGCAAAGGGTTCTGACGTTTTGATGCGAAAGCCGCAAAGGGCATATACGTCTGTGTTTGCAAAGCTGACAGGCATGACACAAGGATCATGCTATTTTAGTGCACATGTTGACCGACATGTTTTGAAGAAAAGACATAACAGTGGAACTCGCATGACATACTACTATAATTTTAACCGAGGCTGGCAATTGATTCCTCCTCCACCCAATGGTCACGGTTAATCCAGCCATAGCAGAGGCGATCAGGCCAACCACCGTGGTTAATGGTATTAATCAAGGCGGATGGCCTAGCTCAACATACATGGAAAACTACTACAAAATCAGCCTGCTACTGGGTTGAAACCCGCATCAAACCCACCCAAACCCAAATCTATTTAGCCTATCTTTTCAACCCAGCCCCACCAAAAAAAAATTACTTACTCAACCCAACCCAAGCCGCCCCACCATGAAAATGCACCCACTCAAGCCATAAAATGGGTTTGAACCCAGATTTGTCATGGGTTCATGTACATTTGGTTGCATATATACTAGACTTTGCCTTAAAATCTAGGTCTTTGAAGATCCATTGCTGATTTGCACAAAGCAAATGACCATCATATTGAATCCTCCCAAAATTTAAGTCAATTTTGTGAAAATTTGAAGGTGTCAACACGAGGTTTTGTTTTTTAGGGGCCCGACTGTTAACGTGGGTCTCACATATAGATATAGCTGCACCAATTTGCATAAAGTAGCTGACCATCATACTGAGTCGCTCTCCCAAAAATTCAGCCGATTTTGACAAAATTTTAAGCTGTGTGAACATGATGATTTGGGTGTTAGGTTCTATTTGTTGACGTGGAACCATTGCATAGATATAGCTGCACTGATTTGCACAAAGTAGGTGACCATCATCCTTGCATGAGCACGCGCACGGCCAACGTGGAGCAGCGAGATACGGGCGGCGCCTTTGCGCCACGTAACGCTGCCATGCGGCCAACGCCTACTGGTCGGGGAACGGCCGAGAGCGTGCACACGGGGGGGAATGCTTCTCCCTTGCATGCGACTTCTCCCTTGCACCGCACGGGCGCCGGGGGGCGACCTCAAACGACGGCGCGCGCGCGGGCGGAGCGAGCACAACGCTGCAGGAGGAGGAGTAGATCATGGCGACATGGACTTACCGACGGATCCACGGGGAGGGGGGTGGGTGGGGGCGGCGGTGTCGAGAACGCGCCAGCATGCGGCCGGCGGGTGTTGACACTGTTATAGCATAATATTACTAGTCAACTAAACATGGATAAGGGCGTAAAATGAATATCAACATAGCGATCGTGTGTGGAGGTGTCCCGGGGCCGCCCCTGTGGCGCCCGACTTGGCATGCCGATGAACCAGAAGTACCGCTATTATCAAGTGGATAGCGGCATACCTCATGTTTTTTGTCCTGGGCCGATGTTCTCCGCTGACGCGTCGCCGATGCGGGCACCTTCGCTTCGGGCTGCCCGCACCGTGTCATCATGAAGAGTTCTGTCGGGTTAGGGGTGCCCACGATGCACTTGCGGGTGTCGAAAGCGGGAAACGGATATGCGGCTTGCTTGATTGTGTTCTCCTCCATTGTGGATGTCAATAGGATGTCCTGCGGGTTTGGCCGATTGATCTTGTCATCGGTTTGCGCAGTGAACGCCCGCCTCGCCGGCGCCGTGGGGTGTCGTTGTTCTCATTCGTGGCGGGCGCCCATGGGGGCGAGGTCATGGTCGCCGATGTCGATGTTGGCGCTAGGGGGTCGGTCGTTGTTCTTTGGCGATCCTCTTGGCGTAATCGTTGGTGATGGTGATGTAGGGCGGGCGACGTGGTTGCCGCCCATGGTGTGCATGGCGCCAAAGAATATCTAGTACGTTGAGGCCGAGGTCGGTGGCGTGGGCTACGTCGGGCGACGCCGCGTTGTGTTGCCCATGCTAATGAAGACGTTGGCGATGTTGTTGATGCTGAGGACGCCATGGTTGGCAACGTTGTGGTAGCCGCTGATGTCATAGGGGCGCCGTGAAGAGGCATTGTCGATGTCGAGGACATTGGGGTTGAGACCGCGACGTCAGCTGCCAACGCCGCAACGCCGTTGAGTTGTTGCCGGCGGTAACGACGCCGATGCCCGGTGTTCCCAAGTGTCGAGAGGATGTTGGTGGTATAGGAACTTATACGCAGACCGCCGTTTGGAGCCTCTCACGACGTTGGCCTAGTTGGGTAGGCTTTTCGGCCGGCGGTGGTGGATGTCGGTGGTGGCCTCGATCCGACCGACCGACCGGCGGCGGCAGCTTGTGCGTTCTTGGGTAGTTTGTGCCCGCTGCTTGCAGCGTCGGTGATCGTGGAGGGGACGATGTCGGCGGCACCCGTGGGAGCACCGTTGTCGTCGGTGGCGCCCATGGTGGGGGGCGGCGTCGAGGGGAGGTCGTCGAGCTTCTCCGGGTACCCTTCATGCGGGGAGGTAGCCGGAGAGGATGGCGGAGTGCTCGAATGGAAGGATGGAGCCGTATTTTAACTTTGATGTAGTTGGAGACCGCAACTTCGGTCGGCGGGCGTTCTCGGATCCCAAAGGCGTAGATGGCCTCCATGATCATCTCAGGGTAGGCGGCGGAGCAACCATGCATCGAACCTTGATGGTGGCAGCGTGGTGGATCGCACCGGTCTCCGGATACCAGTCTGTCACAAACCAGTTGGATTCGGCGTGACACGTGGGCTGCCGGCAGCCAGCCGAGGGCCGGGGCGGTGGTGTTGGACGACGGGGCGGCAAGGCGGGAGGTGGTGGTGAAGACGAACGGCGACATTGGGGCTTAGGATGACGTGGGGCGGCGACGAGCAGCGGTGGGAGGCGGCGAAGATGACGAACAACCGCACCGCACCGGCGGCGAGGGAACTGGGCGACACGCGGCGAGGGCGGGCGGCGGGGCGCGAGGGGAGGGTGCCCTAGGGGCGCGTGGCGCGAGGGGCGTAGGGTGCCCTAGGGCGCGCGTGGGTCGGGCGCAGGAGGTGGTGGCGTGGGAGGTAGTGGCGCACGTGCGCTAGGGTTAGAGAGAAAGAGAGCCTGAAGACAAGAGTTGTTGGGTGTTACCCCTTTAATTTTTCTCGATTGATTCAACTCATTGCAAGTCTCTTGTATTTATAGTCCGGGGAGACTTGCATCTAAAGAAATTTCCGATTCGATTTCCTATTTTATTCTTATTTTATTTCCTAAATACCTATTACTTAATAGCGAAGCAGATGACGCGACGATGACGGACGGCGGCGGCAGCTAGGGCAGCTGCCCTTGCGCCATGGCCCATGGGCCCATTTAATTTGGCACATGACATGTAGTCGTAGCACATGTTTTTGAACACACCGATACGACCTATGGCTGATGATCGAGGTGTTTGCTTACTGAAGCAACTGCTGCTTCGATTCATCTTCCTCTGTGATGTCTACGTGCCACAGCCATCTGTACTCGAAAACATGCTCACCATTTTCTTTCAGTGTTTACCTAGAAATCAAAAGCCCCACCGCACTCCATGGCTGTAAGGTCACACTTAAAACAACAACGAACGAAAGTAAAAATGGACACTACGATTTCAGAAAGCGATCGTACTCTTCTCCGAATAGTCCATGAGTTACGGTTATATCAACTCATGCATCATGGCAAGTGCTGGATCAGGAATCCACAAGTTCCTCGTGGCATGCTGGGCCGATGAAGACAGTATGCACTACTATAGGATTGATTTTGCGAGGGTGTTCGGATTTTTTTTTCCGCGGGCGGGCATTTGTGAAACCGCCACGAAAATCGATGGCCCGCACCCCCGGCGGGGAAAAAAACCGCCACGGTTAATCGATTAACCGTGGCGGTTTTTTAACAATGTAAAATCACGGAAAATCACTATTAACCGTGGCGGGCATTGTTAAAAAACCACCACGGTTAATCAACAAATAACCGCCACGGTAAATCGGGGAAAATTCTAGCAGCCCAAAAGCCCATACCAGCCCACTAATAGGTGGTCCATATAAAATGAGAACAACACTCCCATCCCTAACCTAACACTCCCCCCTGCCTGCCCCCTCTCTTCATCCGACTCCCTCCCCCTCCCTCTCTCTTCTCACCCCCACACTTCACCCCCCATAAGTTTCCCCTCCCCTCCCCATTCTTCCCCGACGCGCCGCCCTGGGAGCGGAGAGGAGCTGGTGGGCCACGGGAGCGGGCGCCTCCACCGGGCGAGGGCGGCCGGGATCCGGGCGCGGAGGAGGGCGGCCCGGGCGCGGAGGGGGAGGAGGGCGGCCCCGGCAGAGCGGAGAGGCCCCTGCCGGGAGGGAGGCGGGCAGATCCGGCGAGGGCGGCCCCGCGCGGTGGATGGCGGCGGAGGAGGCCGGCTCCGGCGGAGGAGGGCGATCCGGCGGAGGACGGCGGATCCGGCGCGGGGAGGGCGGATCCGGCGGCCAGGGGCTCGGCGGCGTCCATGCATCGGCCCGGCGGCGTTTAGGCTCGAGCACCCTGGCGGCGGCGCGGAGACCCAACCGGGCGGCGTAAGAGATTTAAACCCTAACGGGCTCGATGGGCCCATTAGGGTTTCAAACCGATTTTTTTTATTATTATTTTTTTATTAATTAACCGTGGGGGCATTGTTAAATAACCGCCACGGTTAATTGATTTTTGCGTGGTGGACATTTGCCCGCCATCGACAACCGTGACCCTAATGCGTGGCGGTTTTAATGTCCGCCACGAAAAAATAAAAAAAAGGTCCGCCACGGAAAATCATTTCAATAATAGTGATGGAATCTTGTGAGTCAGTCAAGATCGCCATGGACGACAGATGCCTAGGGTCCTGCATAGATCAGAGGAGCTGTCTAGTTTTGGTTTCTCAACATGCATGCATGATTCGGTGCGTATTGTCAGCGCATATGGGGGCTCCATTGACTAGACTCATTTTGTCAACATGCATGCATGGTTTAGATATTATTGTCAGCATGCATGGATTTCTTTGGCCCAGTTCTTTTGGAGGTGCTCATAGGATTAAGGTTTTTGTATGTGTGTTCATATATAGGGGTGAGTGTGCGTACGTGTGGTGATCATCTACGTTGTAAATTGTATACTAAAAAAAACTAAATGAACCCCTCAAAAAAAAAAAAAAAAAAACTAAATGAAAAGTACTGTTCTAACAATCTCCAATATGGAGCTAAACTAAGTTATAACGCCAACTATTTAATAAATAATAGGAAACGCAAATAAAAATTGTACAAAACATGCAGCCATTTTGCTTTGTCAATATTTTGAAATTACAAAATTACTACGTACACAAGTACATGTTAAATTATTTGTGTATATAAAAAAAAGACAATGTTAGCTTTAAAAATAATAAAGTTATTAATAACTATTTATTAATTAAAAACGACCACTATTTAATAAGTATTGTATTTATATAGATATAAAAATAAATATCATAAAATATTAATTAAGTAAAATAATGTGAAAAAATATATTAGTTGCAAACTAAATTAGAATGCTACTAAAATTATATTAATCATTATGTATCCTTTACAATTTTGAATTAATAGTAAAAGGTATTTATTGAAACACTATCAAATGGTTCCAATACATCATTAGTAACAATAAATTTAAGGGCCCTTTGGATCCTTCTATCTTAGAGGAACTAAGATCCACTTAATGGATTATGGTTGATCATTTTTAATTCTATTTTTGTATGCTATACCTATATTATGCTTGATCTTTTCTAATAATATTTTTATATGGTATAATAATTTATATGCTTCTTCTTAATAGAAGAAGACTGAAGTCGGAATCTTGTACATCAACTAGCAAATATATATGCTCGTGCATTGCTACAGGATCTTGTTGTATGGTCACTTAGACCACCTATGGCTAAAAGAATTAATTCAATGATTGCATCATCTGTTTGTATTCACTTGGCAATCAGACTTGTACTTTGTCTAGTCACATGGTAATCTAACTTGTATGGTGATAGACTATTTCGATCATGACATGATATGAAGTTACAAAACTTGTCCTCAGTGGTGTCATTACATCATTTCATGTTGGTGTGGCATACATATCATTTTGATGTAGGCGCTTTCACGCATCCTCTTCGGCCATCGTTGGGGGGGGCTAGGGAATCATTTTTGGTCTTCATAGTTGTTTTATTGTTTTGGAACTCTTGATTCCATCACCTCCATTGATCCACTGCTTTCCTGATAAAACCACATTCCTTCTTGTGTTCTATGGATTCATATAGTAGGCTAGTTGTGTGACCTCAGTTTCTAGTACCCACGGATCATCTTTGTAGCTGATACTTTGGAGGTCCACGGTAGTTAGCCCATAATTGTCCACTGCAACTGCCAGAGGCTTGACCAACTAGCATCTAAAAACGGGTTATCCATAGCTCACCACCATAGCAAAGTATATTTCTTCGAGATATAGGTTACAACACAAGTTAATTATACATAACAGTACACAAAATATAGGTTTGAGATTCAAGTTTGTGGTCGTGCCACCCACAAACTTTATGCCACGCTGGACAAGATGAACAAGACCCTAACAAAGTGTAATTGAATTTGCTTAGAAGACATTATTTGTATACCAACTTGCCTTGCAATGGGAGTTTGTTGTATGGTCACTTAGCCCTTCCAACGATGGCTACAAGATTTCTTTCAACAATTGCATCATCTGTTTGTATTCACTTTGCAATCAGACTTTTACTATGTCTAGTCACATGCTACCCTAACTTGTATGGTGATAGACTATTTTGACAAATGGCATTTTTAGGGTTTTACAGTGGGAGATAATGGTAATACAAAAATCGTACATCAGTCTTACTATAATTTATGTCCAAAAAGTCCTTTGTGGTGTATGGTTGTCGCAGCACATGTTTTGAATTTTCCTATAGTCTTCGACAAGTTAATACCGACGTAGGCAGCTGGAGAAATGAGAAATGAGAAGCAAACATGCATTGTCAATTAGCACATGTTCGTCGTTGCATTTATGCACTCATACTATAGCATTTATAGTCAATCAGCAAGTGTTGTACTATATCCCTGTCATACTTATGCACTCGTACTTATAATTGTTGTAGGAAATGTGGTGTATGGAAGTCGTAGGCACCTGGTTGCACATGTTGTTGAACTTTCCAGCTAGTCTTCACAAGTACCAACGTAGATAGCCCAAGAAACGTTCCGAACAGACCATTTCGACAAATTCCCACCACGCAAGGAATTCACCTGGTTAATTCGAAGCACGCCACAGTTGAACAGCATGTTGTGGATTCATCGGAAATTCAGTAGCACCAGCGCCGGCCACCATCAACTGACCTGCATTATCCCCTGACAAAAAACCCCCCATCCACCCCCTCACAAGTTGTTGTTACCAATCCCTGTTTTACTTATGCACTCATAGTTATGATTGATGTGCAAAATGTGCTACTGGGAAGACTAGGAAAGTTCAAAAAAAACATATGCTACTGACTACGACTTCCATACACCACATACCCAAATATATATATTCGCTGCAATACGAAAATTAATCAGAGGATCGTCCGTATTCATATGGCGGCTACCTTGACTATACTGGTTTTGTCATGCAATGCATGGTTAGGCATTGTCAGCATGCATTTACCACATTTTAGCACTAATATGAATACGGATATGGGTATTTTCGAATACGAATGGAAAACATGGATGTCTCGGATTCAGATACAAAACCAATATTTTACTCGAATTCAACTCAAAGTTTATATTGTTAAATGAAGGTACAGTTCAAGCAATCTCCAATATAGAACTAAACTAAATTATAATGGATAATATTTTTGATGAATAAGTTGATAAGTGAGGAAATTTAAAACATGTAGGAAACAAGTATCCATCTTCATTGTCAATATAGTTATTAGTAAATATTTGACAATTAAAATTATTAAACTTATTTTAATCATTGTGTGTTCTTTATAATTTTTAATTTATAGTAAAAGTTAATTATAGAAACACTATTAAATGGTTCCAGTGCATCATCAGTAACAATAAAATTAAGGGGCCCTTTGGATCCATTTATCTTAGAGGAATTAAAATCTACTTAATGGATTAGGCTATTTGGCTTGGATTTTCACATACCAGAAGTTTTCTAGTTTCACAGATGAGCCTCTCAAGTTACATAAGGTCATTCCCACCATACCGCCTCCAAACCATCCTCTATGTACGTTGAACTTGACTCTCCCCTAAGCAACCGTTGCTGGCACGTCGGCAAGGAGGTTTGTGCCTGAACAGAACCGTGAGCATTGTGACTTGACCCAAAGTGGTTGTACACGATGTTTTCCTCATCTTCGGGCCGTTTATCAGCAGATTAGTGGGCCTTCTCCTCTTTGATTGCATAAAATCGTATTTGCAGTTTGTTCCTTTGCACATTGTTAGCATTTTATGTGCATTTCCACCATGCCCACCTGCAGAAGGCAGGGGATAATGATGTCGATGGGACAAGGACTAGGGGTCACGGGACTGCATTCAGGCACTAGTTGTGGATAGGCGCCCGGTTCATATCAACTTCATTATGCTAAGTATGGTTGATACATCTTTAATTATATTTTTAAATGTTGTACCCCTTTGATGTCATAAATCCTTATAATTCTCTCTATAATTTTAAATGAGCGTGTGGGTATTTGGAAGGCAGGCTGAGCATGGCCGCGAGATGGCATCTTGTGTAGCAGCCAGCAGCGCCCGGTCAGCACACGTGACCATATAGTAAATAGTCGTATGATGATATCAGAGATGGCACTATTATAGCGCCGGTTACTACGTACCTTGTGTGCTCGCCAGCCATCGAGGAACTCACGACTGGTCAACGGAGAGAGAGACGACACAGTGGCGGCGATGCGACACACTCGCAAAAGTGTGCAGGACCTCTCAACGTTGATCACTTCTTCTTTGCAATCTTTTGCTTGACCACGTGTCTTCTCTAGCTCAACACATGTTTTTGGTATATGGTGTATGGAAGTCGAAGGCAGTAGCACATGTTTTTGAACAAGCAGCCGGAGAAATGAGGGACCCGCTGATACCACCTGTGTGGCTGTTGTGTTGAACTTTGTAAATAATGTTATCCGCTGAAACATCAACGACGAACGACCTATCGTTCTCAATATCTTCGGGAAAGAGACCGAGGCCGTTTCTCTAAACACTCGTCTGAACGAGAGTAGAAATGGACACTCTGAATTCAGAAAGTGATACTCTTCGGATCCTCTCTGCATATTCAATGAGTTAAGGTAGGGTATCCCTTGACTAGACTCGTTTTGTCAACATGCATGCATGGTTAGGTGAGAAAATTTGAATAAAAATTGTACCAAACAAATAGCTATTTTGCTTTGTCAATATTTTTGTACACAACTACAAAATCTTAAGTCTGCCGGTTGTTTTTTGTGGCGGGCATGTGCTATCATCGTGATTGTATGGTCACAGTTAATCGTGGCATAACCGCGGTGGTTGCCTGTGCCCGGCAGGATTAATCCATCAATAACCACGGAGGGCACCATATGTAGCCCGCCACCATGGCGGGCTTGCTTAAACGCCCCCATGGTTAATTCACCAACTGTCCACCGCGTTTAATATTGTATATTAATGCACCCTAGGAAGGGCCACGCTTAATAATGCAGTCATCTAATCCTTTCGGTATGGCCGATAAGATTATTAATGATGTTTTAGGTCATATCATTCTTAGCTTTCTTGATGCTAATACTAGTTACAATTATATTTTTATGGCCAAAGAGGACGCTTCCAGAAGTGGCCTTTATATGTCATATAGCTTTGTAGGATTGTTTGAGTGGGTTGTCATGACATTTGGATTGAAAAATACTTGGGCAACTTGTCAAAGAACTATAAATTTGATCTTCCAAGATTTGCTTGGCAATATTATGAAGGTCTATATTATTGATATTATGATCAAATAGGCCACTCATGATTCTCCTTTGGCCGATTTGTATCGGCATTTCAGAGGATGCGTTGCAGTATGGTTTGAAGATTTGTATCTGGCATTTCAGAGGATCCTTTGTCCGAATATAACACTACTACTGCTTTGCATTTTAGGTGGCGGGCGTAAAAAAATTTTAGGTGGCGGTTTTCATGTCCGCCACGCGGACGTAGGGTCACGGTAAATCACGGATTTACCGTGGCAGTTTTTAATGGCTACCGCCGTTAATAAAAATGATAAGCCCAAATCCGCCACCGCCGTCGGGCCGGCCGCCCGCGTGGATCCGCCGGCCGGGGTCGAAAAGCCGCCCGCTACAGCGGTGGATCCGCCGCCGGGTTGAAAGCCAGCCGCCGCCGCGTGGATCTGGCCTTCAGCCAGGTCAACATCCGCCGCCGCCGTGTGGATCCCGCGACGCGCCGGAGGAGGAGGACCGCTGGATTCGCACGCGCCGGAGGGCGACCGCCGATCCCGCTGACGGAGGAGGGAGCCGCGCCATCGGCGGAGGCCACGACGGAGCTTGCCGCGAGGAGAAGCGCAGGCTCAGCCGGCAAGCGGAGAAGGCCATGCTAGCCGCCCGACGCCTCCTCCTCCGCTCACCTCCCGCCTCCTCCCGCGCCGACGGCAGCTCGAGGTGGAGGAGCATCGCGGATCACGGGCCCCTCCACGCCTCCATGCCACCTCCCGGCGCCGTCTTGGGGAGGGAGGGGGGGCCGTGTGAGGAGGGAGGGGGGCGCCATGGAGGGAGGGGTCGGCCGGGGAGAGAGGGGGCGACGGGAGGGAGGGCCAGAGGACTTTGTTTTTTTTTTTTGTAATCGGGACGGGAGGGAGGACCGGAGGACTTGAGTTAGGGTTAGGGTTTGGTTGGAGTATATATAAAAGTTTACTTCGTTATCGGGCCGAAGCTGGGCTTCTCAAAATCAAATTGGGCTATTATGACCTGCATATTTGGGCCTCATTTGCGGTGGCGTTTTTATAAAACCGCCATGGTTAATTGATTTTCCGTGGCGGTTATTATAACCGTCAACGTTAATAAAAAATAAGCGCCACTTGTAATAGGAACATTGACCGTGGCGGTTTTTAAAATAACCGCCACGGAAAATGATTTGAAACACCATGCAAGTTCAATTGTGTAGTAGTGTAACGCGTTCTCCAATTCGGGTTGGAAATATTGTATTCTGGGCACAATCAAGCCACTCTTTATTGGGTCATCTACTGTGAGCATTGTGACTTGACCCATACTTGTTTTACACGATGTTCTCCTCGTCTTTGGGCCAGCAATCTGCAAAGTAGTGGGCCTTCTCCTCTTTGATTGCACAAAATGGAATGTGTACTTTGTTCCTTTGCGCATTGTTAGCATTTCATGGGATGGGATAACGATGTTGAAAGGATAAGGACTGGGGGTCACAGGGCTGCATTTGGGGCGCCAGTTGTGGAAAGGCGCCTGGTTCATATCAGCATCATTATGCTAACTCTTTGGATTGTGAAATGTTTTGACTGAATATTGGAGTCATTCCATCTTATATAGAAAAGTATAGATATCTCAAGTTTATCCATATTTATATAATTACAAAATTATGACATTTCTGGTACCCACTAAGTATGGTTGATCCTTCATTATTGCTTCTTTGCAGTCTTTTGCTTGACCGCGTGTCGTCTTCTGTAACTGAACACATGTTTTTGTTATGGTATATGGAAGTCGTAGGCAGTAGCACATGTTTTTGAACTTACTCCCTCCGTCCCACCGAAGTTTGTCACCCCCCGGATTCCGTGCCATCTTATTCGATGCTTCGTCTTATTCAAATTTTTTTCACAAATATACTTTTTTTTTTTGTTACGACTTATTTTATCAATGAAAATACTTGAATCTTGATTAATTTATTTTATAATTTGCATAAATATTTTGAATAAGACGGATGGTCAAAACATGAAGTTTAAAAAGTCAAAAGATTTTAACTCCATGGGGACAGAGGGAGTACCCACAAGCTGCCCTGAGAAATGAGGAACACGCAGATTCCACTTGTGTGTGGCTGTTCTGTTGAACTGTGTATATAGATGACATTTTGATATGGTGATCAATTAGTTATGGTTATCCACGTCTCCATGGATGTGAGGTCACACACGAAACATGCATCAACGACGAACGGCCTTTCGTTCTCAATATTATCTTCGGGAAAGAGACAGGACGTTTCACTACTGGAAAATCGATTAGTTCTCGAGAGTGTTTGATTTTTTCCGTGTTTTTTTCTAAACACACAGAAAAAGTATAATTTTTCCGAAAGTGTATTAAGAAAACCACACAGAAAAATGAAAAAACGCACAGAAAAATGATGTAATTTTTCTGTGTGTGACAAATTACACACGGAAAAATGGAAAACGCACAGAACAATGTTAATTATTCTGTCGGTGTTTGCAAAACGCCAAAAAAGAAAAATGGTTGTTGCACACAGAAAAATTGACACGACACCTCTCGGTTTGGTATTCGCGCTCAGCATTTAGGCGTTAGCGCTCACAGGTTTTTTAGCGTTGGCGCTCTCAAGTTTGGCTTTGGCGCTCTGGCAAAAAAACTTCCCACAGTATGCCGGCTGCCCCCAATATGGCAATATCGGCTCCACTCCCATCGATCCCAAATCCCGCATCCCTTCTTCCCAGTGCGGCGCGCCCGGTCTCCGCCATCGAACCCATCGAGATCGGGTCCTGCCGCCTCCAGCTCCCTCCCATCCAGGTCCTCAGACGCCCCAATCTCGCTCTATCAAGTCCGGTCCGCCGCCCCATCTCCACTCCCATCCAGGTCCAGGCGCCGCCCCTTCTCCACTCTCTCATTCAGGTCCGCCACCGCCGCCCCATTGTTCGCTCTTTGGCGCCGCCAATACCGGCCCAGCTCCACCGCGCGCGCCGCCCAGTCGGCATACCGCCGCCCCTAGGTCTCCCCTCCTGCCGCACCAATGAGCTTCGTCACCGGTTCGACATCTACGTCCTCCACCAACCCGTAGGCGGCCTCAGCCGGTCAGTGCGGCCGGCCTCAGCCCCTTGGGGTGGCCCTCCTGCCCGGCTCCACGAGCAGCGATGGGACACGCCCGTCTCCACATCCAGCAGTCCTCCGACCAAGGTGCTCTTTGTCTCTCTGATTTGGTCCTTAATCTATACTCCTATTTTCATTTAAAGTCTGTTTCCTGTAGATCTGGCCATCAGTGCTGTCTCCTCCAAATCTGAGTTGAGCTGGCCACCGGTGTTGTCTCTTCCAAATCTGAATCGAATTGTCAGGTGTTGTGTTTATCCCTTAAAGTTAAAGTCTGCTTCCCTGTAGTACTAGCAGTAGCCTTCAATGCCATGACTTGAATCCAAAATGTTTCTCTCTCGATTGTGTACAGATAGTCATGGATTTATTTCTTGCTTGTAGCCTGAACTTATGTGCTGGTTGTAGTAGTACCTGTTCATTTTTTTCTCTGATTTTTTGTGGGATTTAAGTGAAGCTAATTTTCCTACTTTGCCTCTATTGTGTAGCGTGGTGAATCTGCTCATCCCAGGAAGAAGCAGCCAGCCACAAACAACACTTTAGCAGTGGCCATGTCTCGACAGAGTACCCAACAGGCATGTAACAGATCTTAAGTTTTGGTGGATCTGTTCTTGTGTGGATAATATATGTAAGGGTCAAAAGTTCAATTTTTCTCTGTGCAATCTGCTAGGCAAATATAGTGATAGGCTGTGATATGTAATGTGTATGCATATATGAAAGTATCAACCATTTTTTCTCTGTGCAAACTGCATATAGTTGTGCTGCAGTTTTGCTCCTTGATTCACAAATTGAATGTGCTTTATTTCAAGCGAACTTCAATTAGCTCTATTTCTTGTTAAAAGATTGTGTGGGTATGTTTTTTTGCAGGTTATAAGGTGATGATATCATCCTTCGGATTCAGTTTAATTATCAGGTAGAACATTACATGTTGTCTTGCTTTATTTTATTTCATTTATGCTGATGAAATTGCAGTGCACTGAAAATGAACAAATTAGACATGATCTTTCAACTTGTGTTTTTACTAGGCAAAGTTGCATGGCTTGCTGCCTCAGCGAGGGATGGGAGCAGGATGTTGCGCTCGGGTTTGAGATAAACACTAAGGTCTGATAAGAGGTACCTGCCCTTTAGGTCTATTATATGTTGTTAGTGTATATGTGTAGAGGCCCATGAGGCTAGGCCCATGTGGCGTATGTACGGCAATTATATTGCCTTACCCAGGAGGTTTGGAGGAATAGACAATCATTCTCTCTCTCTCACATGGTATCAGCCTAGTTCTAACTTTCCTCTGTACTCCTCCCGGCCCGCGCCCGGCCATAGGCGAAGGCCACCCGCCGCCCCCTCGGCGGCGCCCGCCCTCTTTCCTCTCCATCTCCTCCTTCCCCTTCCTCTTTCTACGCCCGGCACTGGGCCATCGCATCCGGCGCGAGGCGCGCCTCCCGTCCGGAGTCCAGGGGCGCGGGCACCTGCGCCGGGGCTGGGCCGAGGCGGCGCGCCCGTCGCTCCAGTCGCGGCGGCAAGCCGCCGGACCCCTCCTCCTCTTCCTCGGCGCCGCTCGCGCCCCAATCGCGCACCTTGTGACGCCTGCTTTCGCTGCCGCAGCCACCGCTGCTGCAGCGTGCGGGCGCAGGTGCCCCTGCCGAGGCGGGCGCGGGTGCCCTCGCTCGGCAGCGGCGCGGAGTGCCCTGCTCGGGGAGGGACGCGGGTGCCCTGCTCGGGCGCGGGACGCGAGGGGCCCCTGCTCGGCGCGACGCGAAGTGCTTCGCCGAGTGCGGGCGCTGAGCTGCTGCCGCGGGGGACTGGGACCTTTCGTGCGCCGCCCACCGCCCCGCTGGCATCGCTCACCCCTGCCGGCACTACCGGGATGCAGCGAGTACCGCCATGCCGCCTCGGTGGTGGCCTCGGTGGATGCCGGGTGCCGCTGAGTGCGGGCCTCGGTGGTGCTGGTGCCACTGCCCTCGAGCCACCCCTTCGGGCATGCCCCACGAGGATGCACCCCAGTGCCCTTGCCATCTTCCGCGGAACGGACCTCTCACCGGTGAGTGCTGCAGCTGCTGACTCGGGCTTCGCGGAGGCCCTCCCTCGCGACCAAGAGCTGCGGCTGCGCGGCCCGAGAGCGGGTTCGTGTGGCTGCCATTGCACGGGAGCGCTAGGCCTGCCTGCCGCCACGCTCGGCCATCGTGTCTTCATGCCCGGCTCCTCCGGCCACCCACTGTCTTCACCAAGCACGGCGCCACCTCTTCCTCCGGCCCGGCACCACCCGGCCGAGGGCGCGGGCCCTGGCGGTACGGGCGCTGGCCAGCGCCATACCCACCGCGGCGGGCAACCCGAGCGCTGCTGCCACCCCAGCCTCCTCTCCGGTCGCTGAGCGCGCCACCGGCTGCCGCCGCTATCTGTACTCGCCCGGTGCCCTTCGCGGCCAAAGCGGCTCTCCTCGACAGGGCCTCCCGCACCTGCTGCAGGAGGTCCTCCGGCCCTCTTCGGCAAGCCATGGCCGGGGCGCTCGATGGGCGGGCCTCATTCCTTCACGGCCCGTCGCCATGGTCGGCGCATTGGTCCTTACCGCCAAGGTGCCCTTCGGCCTTCCACTGCCCGCCAGCCCGACTGGTCCTGGCCGGGGGTGGGATCCGGGCATCGGGCGCACTCATTCACCACCATGGGGTTGCACCTCCCCATGCGCACCGAAAGTGGATTGCCGACTCGGGCTTCATTCCACACTACCCCTCATCATAGGCATCCTTTCTTCTCTTCGCCCTCCTCACCCTTCTGTCCCTCTTCGATTATGGTTGGGAATGGGTCTTGTCTTCTGTCACCTACCCTCCGTGGGTTACGCCTCGGTCCTTTTCGGTCTTCCCCGCTGTCCTGTGCTACTCCGGTGGATACTCGAGCAAAAGCTCTGCTAATGGCGACCACTGTGGACGATCCTACCGCCTTTCGGAGTATGGCCGGTGCATTGCAGTACCTCACCTTCACCAGGGCGACATCGCGTGCGCCAGTTGGCCAGTCTGTCTTCACATGCATGATCCACGGGCACCACATCTTGCCGCGATGAAGCGCCTTCTCCCGCTATGTCCGCGGGTAAGCGTTGACTCGCCCGATGATCCAATCGTCACCCTGCGAGCTCGCCGTCTACTAAGCGACGCCGACCGGGCCGGTGTCCGACACTCGCCCGATCTACCTCGGGTATCTTTGTCTTCCTTGGCGGCAACCTCGTCTCTGATCGTCAAGCGTACCGGGTTGTCTCCTCGCTCCGGTCTTCAGGCGGAGTGCCCAGTTGCTGTAACGGTGTGGCGAGAGCCTCCCTACCGTTCGGCTCTTAGGCGAGCTTCACGGCCGCTGACCAAGACCACTCTTGTCTATCGCGGATAATGTCAAGCCGGGCTTCACCTCCACCAACCCTCGCTCAAAGATCGGGCCGACGAAGCATGTGGAGATCGACTTGCACTTTGTCCGAGACTTGCTGCCATCTGGCTACGTTCGTCCTCCATGTACCGACCACCTCCCGCCACATATCTTCTCACTCAAGGGTCTGCCCTCATCGACTTTCTCCGGAAGTTCGGATCCAGGCCTCAACGCCGCCAGCGGCTAGTTGTGACTGCGAGGGGGCCCCGTGTGTGTGTTGATTTCTTTCATGTCGATCTTGATCTCGCTGCACGGGTAGTTCGGCTGCGGGGGGTGTTAGTGTATATGTGTAGGGGCCCATGAGGCTAGGCCCATGTGGCCCATGTACAAAGAACTATATTGCCCACCCTTCTAGGGTTTGGAGGAATAGACAATCATTCTCTCTCTCTCACATATGTCGGATGCCTCTCGCTCTAGAAAATTAATTTTGAGCTTATGATCTGTTACAGCATGAAACAAGCATGGAGGTTGGTGCTATCTCGGAAGCACATCTTAAGGTGGGCGCACATGTCGGTGGTGGCAGCAGCGAAGCACCTTGCCTTTCTTATCGATTGGCACTAGGTCAACGGTGATAGATGATGTAGCTTCAGGAGATACCATTACTTATAGTCCTTTAGTATTTGTTGTTGTTCAAATAGATAGTCATCATGTGAATATTTAAACAAGGCAAACTTTCATGTATGCAACCTACAATGTTATGAGATCTGATGTGTTCTAATGTCACTACAATATGTTGTGATGTGTCATGAAATTACTGTGTGGACAATATATATTTTAATATGCTATTGCCACTATTTCCAAATAATTATTGTATCCAATTTGCTGCATGGTATGTCGCTGGCAATTTTCTGTGTGTTGTAGTTAATTTTTCTGTGTGGATTCACGCACACAAAAAAGATATATTTAACCTGAGCGTGTTCAATATTTCTGTGTGTGTGTACTACCGTCGGAAAAAACATTTTGTGTGTGCGTAACCGTCAGAAAAATGCAATTTTTTTCTGTCAACGATTTCTGTGTGTGTATTTTTCTGACCAGACCCACGCACACAAAAATGTTTTTCCTGACAGGAAATGAGTTTTTCTATGTGTTTTGCACGCTCAGAACTAATCGATTTTCCAGTAGTGTTTTAAATATATAAATAAATACTCGTCTTCTCTAAACACTCGTCTCAACGAGTAGAAATGTTTTCGCAAAATAAATAAATAAATAAATAACGAGTAGAAATGGACACTCCGATTTCAGAAAGTGATCCTCCGCACTAAGTAGTCATCCCTTGATCATCCGATTCTATCCCGATATCACCACATTTTAGCTATGATACAATTATGGATACAGATTTCAAACAAATATGAATACAAAAGGATCTCTCGGATTTGGATATAAAACCAATTTTACTCGAATTCAACTCAAAGTCTACATTGTAAAATACAATATATATATATATATACTTTCTGCGTTCCAAATTGTAGTTCACCTAATCCCTGTATAGTCAATGAGTTACGGTTATCCACACGCACGTCATCGTCAGCAATAGCACCTTTTCAAGTGTACTTGTAGATGCAGACACTGGCACGTAGACATCACTGGGAAGAGAAATCGAAGCCTGTTGCTCCAAGGAGCAAACAACTCACTATCAGCTGCCACAGGAGGTATCTGCTTGTTCCTCATTTCTCCGGCTGCTTGTGGAAGTTCAGAAACATGTGCTACGACTGTGGACGACAGCTGTCTGATGCATGCATGGTTTGGTGTGTATTAAACAACCAGTACGTTAATATTATGAGAGA